>VMDR010000116.1:242224-296600 GCA_007922815.1 Macrotus californicus | reverse complement strand
AGAGTTCCTGGAATCTCCATTAATAACAATATTAGTATCACACCACCACCCCGAACTGAACCCTGGCCCCCTGCCGCCAACTGCGAGAGACATTTGACACGAGGCGTTGCTGCGTCTGATCCTCCTGGCCAGCCTGCGGAGTGGGACAGAGACACACCGTCACCAAGGCCACCACCGTCAGCAACAAATGAAAGCCCGCAGGCAAACCAGGCTGCCCAGCCCGGCACCATGGCGGGTGCTCACGGGAGGCTGGCTAAATGCGAGTGACCTTGCCCCTCCTGTCACCATGTACATTGAGCAGCTCATTTCTGCAGAACAGCTCCATAGCCACGTCTATGCCGCTCACACGTTCCAGTCCCACTGCAAATAAATACGGTGAAATCCATCACCTGCTCTGCCTGTAACGGTGCCCGGTCCAGAGTTCGGGGCGGCACAGTCCTCAAGTCCTCATGACCGTCTGCGCTGCGGCACCACCTGAGAGACCCCGTTAGGAATTCTGTCCCCTAACCAAGCAAATGTCACAGCCACAGAGGCAGAAGAGCCAGCCTCCGCTCACGGTGCGGCCAGGCCTTTCCCAGAAGCCTCAGCTGCACCTCGCGCGCTCTGAGCCGGGAGCTACAAACGTGAGGTCGCCAGGGCGGCTTGCCCCTACGGCCTCAGAACTTGGTTCGGGTGCGTCGCAGCCCTCTCTGCCTGCGCAGATGAACGTCCACTCGACGTTCCGAAATCACGCATTTCAAATTAATCCCGCCTTAATGGCTCATGGAGGCGCTCTACATTTGAAGGCCTGAGTACAATCATAGATTTTTATGGATGAGTTTATATACATAAAAGAAAATTTTCCCCTGCTTCCCAAAAGGGAACTTTATATCCACGCTTCATAAAAACTAACACATGTGCCCCATCTTCTCATTTGGGGGAACAAACTTTGCTGGCTCTTTCTACCACACTTTTTCCTGGGAGGTCCCTACTTACAGAATTCTCAGGGGCGAGCACAGCACAGCACACAATCACACTGCTTGATGAGTGAGTGAGCGTGGGAAGGAAGGAAGGAAGGAATGCACGCACATCGCAGCGATCTGGTTGCATGTCCGCCCTGCCGCAAATTAGTCCTGGTAAAAACAAAACACGCTTCCGCTTCTCTAAGGGGAAACGCTACCTCACGCTCCAAATCCCTACCTCCCTGCAAAATGTAACAGATCTTTTGATTTTTCCAGGGAACTCGATCTTGAAAGTATTTTAATTAAATTCATCTGCATGACATAAAATAAGCAGATGCTTTTAAACAAAATATTTTAACAGTTCCTTCTCTGACTCAGTCACATGTTCCATCTGAGTCCCTATATCAACTGTGATTACATTCTGTGAACAAAAACGGGCATGACAAAAAAATTGTTCAGGGCTTGCTAAGTCAAGACATTCCTAGTCTTGGAAACCGAATTACCAGCCTTTATTAATCCATATGTCTTTTCCCCGCTAATACAGAAAAGCTCATTTGCACAGAGCAGCTGAAATTCAGGGGAGACCAAAACAAGAAAGCACATGAGACTCGCCTGTGCAACCTTTTTGAGCAGAAATCTGTCTTTCAGGCCACCAGGCCTCAGTTGTACACCCACAGGAGCTGCTGCTCCCCAAGGTCTCCCACCTAATGGCCCGGACACAGGTGACGGTCGCACCGGACAGTCACCCCACAATTGAAAGCTGTGTGCCCAGTATCGAGCTGCTCCAGATAGGGCCACTTTCATCCAAAAAGGGGGGCAGGAAAAGGAAGAAAAGGGGGAGCAGAAAAGGACACAGGGGAGAGTGAGAGCACGTCAATGAGCCCGGGGCTGCTCCTCGAACCTAGTCCGGCACCACAAGGAGCTGAGGCCTTCGCATGCCCCCTGCTAACCGTGACTTTGCCTCTGGCTCTTCTCCCCTAAGGCTTCTGAAAGAAGCAGCACTCTGTTCCAATAGGAGGTGCTCATTCCAGGCCAGGCCGTAGGCTGCACAGTACGGGGACTGGGACCGGTGGCCTGGCTGTGCCCGCTGTCCTGAGGGTGCAGCCCCCCAGGAGGAAGGGCTTTCAGAAGCAGGTGGCCAGAAACTGCTGTAAAACCTCAGTGCGTCTGCTCAGCAAACATTCACTCAGCACGGCCCACGTGGGGTGCTGGGCCAGGTGCCAGACAGCGACCCACAGTCTCAGCCGGAGACAGGACCTGCGCTTCCCACGGTCCAGGCCAGAGGAGACTCGATCTGGAAAGCAGCAGAGCGCGTGTCCACAGAGCACGGTCTGCACGGACGCCCCACGCCACGGTCTCCACGACAGCAGAGCACGCGCCACTGGCTGCACTTCCAAGGTGGGAAACACCCGCACTGAACGCCTGTGAAATATGCACTGCCTCCACCTCTCCTTTTTTTCTTTTTTTTTTTGCATGAAGAAAGGAGGGCTAAGAAAGGTTAACCAACTTGCCCAGAAATACAGAGCTACCAAACAGTGGAGTCGGGTTTGAAATTCCCATGTGTCCACCCCATAACGAAATCCTAAGGTTGCCTAATAGGTCCCTCTGAACATGAAATTTATTAGGGCCCTAAAACACACAACCAGGGAATCCGACGCTGCCAGGCCCCGAGCCCTGGTTTCCACCTGATGAACTCATCCTCTGAGGCCCAGATCTGAATGTCCTTCCTTCTCCCCCCGCCCGGCCCCGCTCCTTGATTTGGCATACTGTCCGGTGCGAAGCTGGTGCTTAGTAAGCGCTGGCTGAGTGGAAAACACACACATCCAAAACAGGAAAATTATGGTATTTTTCTTTTATTTTTGCTGAGGCACGAGCATTTCCTGAAGCCAATTTCATTTTCATGTGCGTGTGCGTGTACTCGCCCTCCAGCCCTGCAGAAGGAACTTGGTTACAACGTAGCTCAGCAGACGCAGGGGCCACGGGCCAATGACTTGGCAAAAGGTCGTTCCCTGAGCACTGCTAGGCAGATAGAGAACTACTGTTTCCCATGCATAACAGTTCAACCAAAATTCTGCAATGCTGTTGCCTGACATCAGTAAAATTCCTTCCTGGACATATGTTGGATGAAGAAAGCAAGCGGGTGTTTTAATAGGTAGATGCGTGAGCTACTAACGTTGAGTTTTGGAGTGTGCTTTTGTACTCATCCTGCTACCCAGTGAGGTCTGTGAGGACAAGCCGTGAGAATCTTGTCCATGTTGTTCTAGGAAATTGTCTAGGTTTTCATCCTGACTTAGTTCCTTTCCATAAACCAGCCCCAACGTCGTAATGGAGGGAAAAGAACTCACCTAAGCAACGAACACCTGGATTCACACCTGGCCTTGCTTCGCAGCAGTTCGTGGCCTCGGGAAAGTGACTTCCACCAGCCAGTGCCTCCTCTAACCGCGAGGAGGCGGTCCATTTCAGTCCTGTGCACCAATGGGAGGGTTGGAACGGTCAGCGTATCAACAAGCGGTGCTCAGGCAGCGGCAGGTGAAGTGGGATGTACTTCCCTCAGCTCCCAAGAATAGGACCTCAATGTCCTCACCCGAAAAAGAAAGGAAACCTACCTGCACTGTTGGTCGTTATAGGAGTAAGAGGTAGCAGTGGTCTAGTGCCTGGACACAGGGTTTGTGGTCCTTCTTCCCCCCCATTCCCCCCCCCACACGGTTTCGCTCTTCCCAAGATTCAGGGCAATAGCAAAGAGGTTAGCAGAGGCCAAAGTGCACGGGCCAGACCCAGGAGCGACCCTTCACATAGCGATTGCTGTCAACTGTGGACGTGCTACGGAACGACAATGGCGTGCAGAACAGCTCTCCTTGAATCCTGACATCACACAGAATTTGTGCTTACTCTCCGCAGAAGGCGCCCGCACCGAAGGGCATTAAAAATGTAATGAAATTCACTGTGCTACCCAGCTAAAAAAGGAAACCCATATGGTCATTTCAATGGATAGAGGAAAGCATCTGACAAAATTAAACACCCATTCACGATGGGAACTCCCAGCAAACTAGAAATAGAAGAAAATCTGACAAAGGGCTTGTACAAAACACCGGCAGTGAACGTCATGCTCCACACTGAAATTCTGGGTGCTGCCCCCTAAGATCAGGACCCAGGCAGGAATGTACCCTCTCCCCACAACGGCTCCGCACTGTGCTGGGCGCCCTGGATGGCGCAATAAAGCAAGGACAATGAGTGAAAGGCAAAGGGATGGGAAAGAAAGGAGCTGAACTTGCTAGTCACAGATGACAAGATCATCTATGACCGAAAAAAGGTTCCAGACCACCAGCACGTTTGTGTAAAGCAGGAAGGAGCTCTCTGGGGTGATGGCAGTGTTTCTGTCAAGACTGTGGTGGCATGTGTCAGCGTTTGCCAACTGTATCCCTGTGATCGGTCAGTTTGTTAGATGTCAATGCCAGGCCCCTCATGGTTCACAGGTGCAGCCCTCGGTCCCTTCTCCCCCACCCCGCAAGCAACACGACCCTGGACTTGGGCCTGAAACACTTCCAGGGCCGTGGTTTCCCTGTCTTGGGGCAATTTCTGAGTGGGAAACCAGAGGAGGCCCCGGAGAGAGACCTTTCAGGAACACAGGGATGGAGCAGCATCCACCGGATGTCGGAGGGAGCGGTCAGGATTCCGCCGCCTGGAAAGGCAGCTTGATGGAGTGACGGGCTGCAGCCCAGCGGAGCTGCACACACACGACATTTGCTGACAAATCCCAGAATGCCAGCACCGAGGTTGTCGAATTCCAGTGGGCTCCCTGGTCGAGCCCTCTGGGGTCCCAGGTGGGGGACGGAGGCTGCAGAAAGGAGAGACTGGCCCAGGGGAACACGGGAGTGTCTACCAAAGACCAGGGGACATGAGTTGTTAAGCCCAGAACAAACAGCAAGCAGCACCATGCAAATTGAACTTGTAGTTCAAGTGCACAGGTAAGAACTGCTCCCTGGGAGAGACCACCCAGCAGCCTGTCGAGGGCAGTCCCAGAAAGCACTGGGCCCTGGGCTCCAGCCCTGCCATGGGCGGCCGGGGCTCCTCACCAGCCCCCGGAGGCATCTCCCGACTGCAGAAGAGGGAAAACCACAGGAAGTACGTGCCAGTGAACTCACTGCACACCGGCCCACGGAACCGCACCCACGGAACCGCAAAGCAGACAGAGCGCCGCTCGCCCTCCACTTCCTCACCACACGGTTCACGTCCGCACAGGGACAAATGTACTTCCAAACTCCGCCCCTACGTGAGGAGACCTGCCTGTACCGGCCTTTCTCAAGACAACCTCTCCTGGGACCTCGGGCAGGACACTGAGCGCCTACTGTGTGCAGCGTGCGTTACGGGGTCAGGCCGGTCCCTATCCTCCCTGGTGGCCCAGAGCCCGGTCTTCCAGCCACACGGTAGACAGACCAAACAGGTGCTTCCTAAGTTCCAGAACAGAAGCAGAGTCATCCTGATCTTTGCAAAGATATCAAGTGTGCTCCAATGTAAAGTTTGCCGTGTAACTGAGAAAAGTCTTGGTCTGGCCTCAAGATTCAAGGCCCTGTTCAAGCGCCTCCACTTCCACTTTTCACAGGTGAGTCCCCGGGAGCAGCACTCACAATCACAGCGTGCACAAAACAGGGAGTCCCCTCCCTTCTTTTTTTTGGGCTTCCACCCACTCCAGCCAGAAACTTGGGTGTTTTCCTGGGACCCCACCCCTTCCTCAGCCCCCAGAGCCAAGATGTCATCAAGAGTCATCCCTCCTGCCCACTTCTGCATGCGGGCCCTTCGGCCACAGCCCCGCCCCTCTCCCAGGTTCAGACCCCACTGAGCCCTTGCACCGGCCTCTCCCGGTCCCTCTGCTTGTCTGCCCTGCTCCCAGCCTCTGGGGGCTCTTCCAGACCCAGATCCTGCCCTGTCCGGTTCCCTCAAAAGCCTCCCACAGCCCCCACCACAAACAAGATACAGTCTACGCTCTTCAGCTTAAGCCAGAGCTTTAATTAAGAAATAAACTAGAAGTCAACACACCCTCAGAAGAAAATAAACACCTTTCATCCAACACAGGAAAGTGGAAAGAGAAAGAAGAGTGAGAAAAAAAAAGGAATGTTAACTCTGCTGGAAACGAATTTATGGTTCTAGATTCTAAAGGCAGGGCATGAGTTTAAAAAGCAAAAGGCACGGTATGTGTTTCTTACACCACCCCCCCACCACACAACCACACCCCCCCACACACATAATAATGGGGAAATAGGTTGCTTTTTATTTTTTTAAATTCCATCAATCCTTAAATTTCCCTTTAACTCTCCAGTGGAAACTCTTCCTATTTTTATAGATAGTGAATTAAGATTTTTAGTGCAGATAATTATGAAAGTAAATTAAATTCACTTTCTTTATGTCAGTACTAAGGAAGTTTTCATTTTATTCATCTGCACCTCAGTTAAGTAAGATATTGAAACGCAGCCCAAAAAGAGGTCAGTGGGTCGGTGGCATTCTGCACAGCGTGAGGTTAAAGGGCAGAAGCAACGACCCAGGCTGAGGGGAGATGCCAGGGGCCCAAGAGGATCAGCATTTCATTGCAACGCTCCGAAGATCTCAACTGACTCAATATATCCGTGCGCCCTGAAATCACCATCTTTGTTCCACGGCCCTTGACTAAGCTCCAGCTTATGAAAATTTCTAAGTTGCCTTTATCCCGTCTAACTTACAAAGAAACTCAGGCCCACCAAGCCCTCCCCCCTTTCTCCAGGAGCGGGGCCTCAGAGCAGTTAGGGTGCATTGGACGGGTCCTGCACCATCCCAGCCTCCCGTCCCTTGACAACCTTCCAGCCCAGGGCTCTCAACACAGCACCAGGGACATCTGGGCCTGCCCTGGGCGCTGTAGCACATCCACCTGCTGGGGGCCAGCAGCACCCTCTTCTCCTAGCGGGGACGCTCAAACCAGGCCCTGGACCTTGGCTGAGGTCCCAGGAAGGCAAGAATGTCGGGGGGGGGTGGGGGTGGGGAGCAGCTCTGCCCTCGGTCCAGCACTCTCTCCTCACCACGGAGAGAAGCACCACTGGGGTCCCCCTCCCCCAGAGAGGTCCTCGGGCACTACCACCACGGCCCCCCCAGGGCTCAGAGTCTCAGACAAAAGAGCCCCACTCACTTTATAAGTGTCCCATAAGTGTCCCCATCGCTCTGCCCCACACCGCTGGCCAACCACATACCACAGCATCACAGGCCCGCCAGCCCTCTGGCCCCAGCACCCACACCTGGGCGTCACCTCCGCCCTCAGCCAGCTCAGGTTCCCCTCTCCTGGATTTCTATCATTTCTCTCCCTAACGCAGTGAGCTTTCCAACCGCCTGCCAAAGGGCCGCGGGCGCCACAAAAGAGCCGCTGCAGGAGGCTTTGAAACATCTGGTCTGTCAGAACAAGCACCACCAACAGTCAGCACTGGGACAGCATCACGCCAGCGTCACCTCCGACCCTCCAAGGACAGGGCCAATGTTCCACACTGTGTGCTCCATCTGCCTGAGCCCCCCACCCCTGCCCCAGGCCCCGTGTGCCCCTGCTGCTGCCGCTCTTGAGAATGATCTGAAAGGAACTCTGTCCACAGCACCTGGCACTACTCCGTCCCTGCTCCCCTGGTCCCTAGGAAGACAGCCCAGCTGTTTGGTTCAAAAGGACCTAATTCCCTAGGTTCAAGACCCCAGGCCCCACCTCCAATCTGATTAATTCCCCCACTCTGTGGCCTCACACACAACCCCATCCACAACACAGAGGGGAAACGCCAATGGGCAGCACCAGGTGGAGGCGGTGAAGCACAGCACCTGGAGAAATCCAGCTCGTGGGGAGCCAGTCACAGGGCAGGGAGATGAGGCAGGGTGGAGACTGGGCATTCCTGGGGGAGCAGAACAGCAGAGGCTGTTCCCACCCGCACCCAGCACCCCTCACCCGCACCCAGCACCCATACACAGGGAGGTAGGCGGGGGTGGGGGGGTGGGGGGGTGGAGCACACTTCATACGTTCTCAAATTCCTCCCTCCACACTTCCCCAAACAGGATGTGTCCAATCGGTGAGTCACGAAAAACGGCATTTCTAGGAGTCCACTGGAAGGAAGGTGTGGGAGAACATTTCTGAAGAGAGAACAAAAAGACAATGTGCAAAGCTAAGAGCCTTTGCAAGGCCGGAAGTGGGCTCTGCCAGGCTCTGCACCTGGCCCCAGGGCTGCTGTGACAGGCCTGAAATCTCGCTCCGCCCCTGGTCAGCCAGAGCCCGCAGGCTGGGCCCCTTCCCCCCAGCAATCGCAGCTTCCCACACCTGCCACACCCGCCCATCTGGTCGCCTTTCTAACAGACTCGGGCCCCCGCTTGTGGCTGGTGCCCGCTTCACAGATGGTGAGTCATGGGCCCTCTCCCCTTCCCAGGACTCCCTAGTGCCCTGCAGGAAGTAATCTCTGTCACCAGCGCTCAGTGAGGTGGCCAAGCACACGTCACTCTGTGTTGCTGTGTTCTGTGTACCCCCTAATCCCCTGCCACTAGACGGTAGTGGCAGCAGCTGCCACGAGCCCCCGCCCCCGCTGTGCCAGAGGCTCTGGCCTGAGTGCTCTACCGAAGTTCCCTCCTTCAATCCTCACACCGGTCCTGGACCTAGGCGGTACCTTTACCAGCTCTCCCAGTTTACGGATTCAGGAGGCTCAAGCTCAGAACGTGGAGAGGCAGCAGACCAAGTGACAGAAAAGCAGGGACTCGAGAGCTAGAGGTGGTGGTGGTGGGGGGGGGGTTGAAACCCTGGCTTTCCCTCCAGCTGCGTGATCCTGGGAAAGGCCCTTCATCTGTGAGCCAGCTGCCTCTTCCCTACGCGTGGGGGTGACCCCAGGACCCACCCACAAGGCTGTCACAGGGTCAAAGACATTTAACTTGTGTTAAACCGACGTAGGGCCTGGCACAGAGTGTGCACTATATAAGCAGTTATTAAATAAAAACAAGTAAAGAGCACATTTGCCCGTGGCCACACAGGTGTGCACTGGTACAATCGGTGTTTGAGTCCGGGCCCAACTGTGTTCAAAGCGCACGCTCGGGGCCTCGGGTGGACTGAGCTGTAACACACTCCCCACCCTGCCGGGAAAGGGCTGCTTCTCCCCCGCCTCTGTGTTCCTGGTGAGCACTCTGGTCCTGGGCTACCACACAAATTCTACAAGTGTTACTGAAAGGCCCAAATCTGCAGAATTTATAAAAAACAAACACCAAAGAACCACCAGGACCTGCAAAAGAAAAAAAAGCATAGCAGCCTCTCACCGAGTTGACTCTGAGTGGGTATCCGTTCTGAGGATGTCCACTCGGCGGCCCAAACGTAGCAGGTGAGTAAATCCCCACGAGACGATGCTACAAACCAGAAGACAGGGCGATAGGGCAGGTGGCAAGCACGGCTTCTCCATTCCTGTGCAATCTGATAGACTCTTCAAAGGCCCAACATAATGCCAGCCTTCATTATCATTGTCACCGGGACAGACTGCTATCACCCAGGCGGCCCTGGGGGGGTTAACCTCCCCGCCCTCTTAGACAACAATTAGATGACTCAGAGGCTTCAAAGCCTCTGAATCTCTGTTGCAAAACTGCTTTGGTCCCACTGAGTGAAAAAGAAAGAACACAAGCAGCACAGATTGATTGGCAGCCTCTTCCTAACAAGCAGCAACTGGAAATGCTTAGGCACACGTCGGAGGCGGATCCGGAACAAGGCTGCCGCTGGCCCCCCCCACGGGACCTACCTCGCAGTGAGTGCCCCCTCCAGAGGGCAAGGGGATGCCACCCCCTCCGCCCCCAGCCCCAGAGCCTAGGTCAAGTGTGCTTCCCACGTCACTGAGACATTCAAGGATCTTCCTACTTTTTCAAGGGTCAACACTCACTAATTTAACTTTTCAAACGGTATCTTCTAAGAATCAAGTCTCTTCCCACGGCCAGAGAAACAAAGTTTCTCTAACCCAGTCAACCCCAGGGACCAGAGAAACAAAGTTTCCCTAACCCAGCTCTCCTGGAACCTGCGATCTCAGCTCTCAGCGATACCCGCGGGCCATTTTCATTCATTCAACAAACATGTCTGGTGCATGTACCCTGTGCCAGGCACAGCTCTGGGGACTGGGGATGCATCATTATCTAAGAGTCAAAAATCCCTGCCCCCCGTGAAGCTTATGATCCAGTGTGGGGGAGGGGAGGTAGACGATAAACCCTAACAAGGTAAGTCAGGTCCAAGGTTCAGGGGAAACGAGGGGGCAGGTTTCAAGGGTGATCGGTGTGGCCTCCTGAGAAGGTGTGTTTGAAAGAGGTCACCAAGGGGGCTGTGCCGACTACCTGGGAGCAGAAGTGGTGGTCCAGGACAGAAGGCACGGCCAGGCCAAGTTTCTGAAGGACCCGATGTACCCACTGGACAGCGAGGGAGCAGTGTGGCCAGAGCAGAGCTGGGCAGGGCATTTCAGTGACAGACATCAACGCGGGGGCCCCTCAAAGGGCTTCCACTCTGAGACAAATGTGGGCAATACCAACAGAACACCTATAAAGAACAGTCCAACGAGCAAGGTGTCTGCACTCTGGAAGGTCATAGCCTGACACGCAGGCAGACGGCTGGCCCTGAGAGAGCTCCCCGTGCGGCTCTGCAAGGCTGGGAGGAGGGCCTATCACATCCGCGGTGGGACGCCCCCAATGAACGCCACAGGAGATGCAGGGGCAAGCGGAGTGGCTCTCTAGCAGAGGAACAGCACGCAGGAAAGGACAGTAACGTGGGCGTGTGGCTAGTGGGGCTGGAGTGGCAGGCGGGGGCCCGCTGACCGAGGGCTCTGTGGGCTCAGTGTCTGGTCGTCAGCTGAAAGGTAAGGGCAGACACCGATGAGTTCTCAGCTCCAAACTCAGAGCTCCAACCTTTACTGTGGGCCAGCCAGTTTGACTGCGGCAGGTGCAGAGGCTGCTGGGTGATTCAGCTGATAAACGACAGGGGCAGCAGGCGTGTGGCTGTGAGGATGGAGGGAAGGCGTCAGAGCAAGCGGGATGAGAGGGCCAATCACTCAGCCTGAGGCCGGGGTGACTCAGACACCACTTCCTGAAGGGAGGCTGGTCCTGCAGGCGGCCAGCTCAGGCAGGGCTGGGCACAGCATCCGGGCCTCTCACCTGTAGCGGGAAAGGGCACGGCTGCTGGGAGGCGAACTCAAACTGGCCCTTCCCTGGCCCCCGCGGGGGCGAGCGAGATGCTGGGGAAGTCTGCAAAGGCAGAGCCGGCCTGGGGACGTGGAAGGCACATGCTGGGGACACCCAGGGGCCGGCCCGCTGCTCCACAGGCGTCTGTCTATGAGCTGGAAAACAGCCCTCAGCAGGCAGGAGGTGGCCAGAGCAGAGCAGGGGTGGGCAGCAGGGACTGTGCTCTTGGGACACAAGCCAGGCAGGTGCCCAGGGGTCTGAACAGGCACAAGGCAGAGCCTGGGCTTCTGGAGGTGGCTCTGTAACACCAACAACCACTGCTCACCGCCCTTTGCCAGGCAGGCGGCAGGCCTGACTCTGGACTGAAACCCAAGTCCGTGTAAAGCCCAGGCTCCTCCCGCCACCCGATGCCCATCACATCTGGGACCTGAACTTGGACACGACTTCATGTAAACCCAGAGCACGCTCCCTGGGCCGAGGCTGGGAGCTCAGTTACGGAAAGGAAGACAGAGAGCCTGGAGACCCAGTGAGGGGTCACAGGGAGACTGCCACCTGCTCCCTGCAGGGGACCAGCCTGGGACAGAGGGGCAGGAGGGGCAGAATCCCAGGAGAGAGAAATGCCCGCCCACCTTCCTGCTGAGGGGAGAGGAAATCCTCTTGCCCAGGCCTGCAGCAAGAAGAAAAAGGAAGTGGTTGGAGCAGGGAAAGTGACAATCACCACAGACCCCCCTGCCCTGCCCCCTCCCCTGCCTGGGCAGTGATTCCCTCTGGGAACGGGCAGGTCTTCGCGCTGTCAGGAGGGGCTTCCCCGCCATGGCCGCTCCCGGGCCCCACGCTCTGTGGCATAGACCCCCAGGCCCCGTGCCTGGCCTTTGCGGCTGCCTTCCCCACAAAGCCTCACAGACCTGGCCCCGTCCAATGGGAAGGGCTTTCCAGCGATTAGGAGATGCAGATGGTTTCCTGAGAACCTTCCCGCAAAGGGCAGGTTCCCCTGCTTTCCCCACGCCTGCCTGTGCTGCCAGCCGAGGTGGAAACCCGACATCCTCCTCAACAAGCAGCTCAGGAGATGTGGGGACTGCATGTGACATCGGCTCCAACCCTCTGCCCTCCCTTCACCTAACCAGGGAGACCGCTTTGTAGTCTGCTTGCAGGACCACCCTCAGGAGAGCCCGGTGTGGCAGATTCCAGACCCCTCAGGGGCCCTGGGCTCGGGCCACAGGGGCTGTCAACTCCTGCCCGGTGGTGGGCTCCTCGGTGCCACGTCCCAATTCCTGGGTTGTCCACGAGGCTCTGGGCAAGCGAGCCAGTTCGTGCCCACAAGACTTGGCGTTGCCATAGCAACTGCCTCTGTATCTCTCCGCATTTATCAAGCCACACTGTAATTGTTTGTTTACTCATCTGTTTACGCTGCGACTGTGAACTAGAAATCCGGGCTGAGCAAAGCAGGAAGACCTCCGACGGATGACGCACAACAAGCAGACACAACAGTCCCCTCCTGCAGGAATCACAGAGCGACTTCCAGCCAATGCCTTCCTGGAGGCAAGAGGAGGCCGCTCCTCACTCCACACTCAGTGGCCGAGCTCAGCACTGCCCCTGCCCCGTCTAGAGGTGAACACAGTCCTCTGGAGGCGGGGACCGCCCTCCACTGCCCGCACTGGCTCAGCTTTCTCTGAGCGCCTGTCTATGCCTGTCCCCAGGCTCAGTTCCTTTGTCCCTGTCCCAGAACGCTGACATCTCCTTCTGCTCTCATTTATTTATGTCTTACTCAACAAATGTCCCTGATGGTCTTCCGTGTCCAGGTGTAGCTTGTCCTTCCAGGTCCAGCTAGGGCCTGGGCTCCTGCAGGAACCACACAGGCCACCCAGTCCTCTGCTGACGGGAGCCGGGCCCTCCCTGGGGGCTGGCGACACCCCTGGGAGTGAAGTCACATCTCCTCCGTCCTTCGCAGCTGCCCCCAGGGCCCAGTTCAGCAAGGGCAGGAGACACAGTCCTCAGGTGCTTAATCAACAGGTGGGAGGACTCCTCCGTCCAGGTGCCCAAGGGACAATGCAGACAGGGCTGGCACTCTCCCCTGTCATGTGGCCACTGAGCAAAGAAGCCTGGCCCACTGCCAGTGTCCCCAGAGCACTCTCAAGGCTGAGTGGTGTCCCCGACAGTGCCCGCTGCCAACGCCCTCCCACCTCTACCGACAAGACCCTCCCACCTTGAACCCACTGGATTCTTCACCCCTGAGCCTGAGATGTCATGACCCAAGGGGAAGGGAGGGACAAATTCTGAAACGGCAAGGCTGACCTTCCTCCCAGAGTGCTCCTTTCCTGGTCCCAGGCCACAGTCTGCATGCAAAGTCATCCTCCCTGTCGGCCCCCCCGAGGTCCTGACTGTCCCCTCCCCACCTGCCCTCCGTTGGGCGGCCCTACACTGGGAGGAGACAGGCCAGGCCTTCAGTGGGGCGCAGGTGGCGCTCACTGCGGAGGGCGCAGCATCTTCTGCCACTGCTGCCGGGGTGGCTGGCAACGTCACAGAAAGGCAGCAAACACAGGACTACGGAGACACCTCACGATGGCCACGACAGCACTGAAGTTCCGGTCACACCGCGTGCTGGAGGCAGCATGCGGTCCTCCCAATAGCGCCACGCCCACCTGGCTGCATCAGGCATCAGTAGGAATCATTTGCCTCTGGGTGTGCCAGCTCTCACACACTCACACACACTCACACACACACACTCTCTCACACACACACACACACACACACACACACACACACTGCTGTCCCTGGGGACGCTGAGAAATTCCACGTTCACATGGCACCTCCTCTTGCGCCTGTCTAGGTGACAGCCAGAGGACCAGAGACCGTGCACTCGTTGATGACAGAGGAACACCACCCAGGAGGAAGGGCACCAACTACTTTGTCCAGTCCAACAGAGATACGTCACCTGTCAGCCCCCAGAGGGGCTCGGTTCCCCCGCAGCCGCCCTTCGCCCTTTCCCAAAGAAACCTGAAGTCAAATACCAAAACACAGTCACCAGCTGGAATGAGAAACCCGTAAAAATGGGGCGTGTGATGAGAGACTCAGGGCCTGGGTACCACTCAGCCCCCCCTCGGACCCCTTCCTCTTCTCCACAAGGTTAGCCGAGCGTGTGGGCGGAGGTAAAAAAGGAAACCCGCAGAGCACCTAGAATACTCGCTGTGACACGTGAGAGAGAGCATATTTTTAACACCGAAGGAAGACGTGACTCTCCAAAGCACACTTCATTCCAATGATAAATAATTCAGGAGGGACGGCGTCTCCAAGGTTATGTTGCCACCAAGCATCTCCCACCACAGACGTGTCCCGAGTCCCTCCTTACCACTGAGGTCTGGGAGCTCGTGAAGCTGAGATCTGAGGAGTCTCCACTGCCTGTGACTTAGAGAAGACAATGACGCCCAGACCTCCCCGTCAGGCCTGCCGCTGTATCTGCTTATTGGGGACAAGCAGCGCCCTTCCCGGAACCGCTAACACCAGGAGCATTCACAGTGCTGGGAACCATTAGCTCTCTTCTAAAGTAACGTGCAGATTTCTAAGTCCCATCTCCTCTCCAGATACTTCCAAAGACAGTATCACAATAAGGCACGGACAACTCTTCAGATATCATTCAAAACAGAGCCACCACACAAAGTACCCCTGTGCCCACAATCTGGCCACAGGCACACGCGTGCGGAAACGCCATGCCCACACAGCTCTGAAAACTCAGTAAAATCATTATTGAGCTGTTCCCAGATACTCCGACGGCTCTGGGTGACAGAACGTTCATTCGTTGGCCAGAGCTGTAAGATTCTGGTTCACGTCTCCAGGAGACCCCTGAGGACCTTGTGTGGCAAAGCACTGTACCTCTGGGAAGCCGGTTCCTGGGCGGTGAGTGTGCCTAAGGCCCAGCCCACCCGACAGTGTTTTGAAAATTGTCAAGTGTAAATAAAAACAATAGCTTTTTTTTTTTAAATAGCTCCTTGCTCTCAGGAGTCTGCAGTGCGGTCTTAGGAAGCAAGAACACAAGTGCAGGGAGCAGGTTCACAGTGCGAATGGGAGCCCTGCCTCAGCAGAGACTCATCTCTGAACGATTTTGGGGAGGGGCTACGCATCAGGCGCTGCAGGGCACAGGGCACAAGGCACACAACGCCAGGTCCCTCCCTTTAGCCAGCATGTGACCTGATGACGAAGGGCCCAAGGGTGTGGCAGATATCCCAGGCCTGTACCACTGATGGACTGATGGGTCACAAGACAGATGAACAGCCCTGGTGGGTGTGGCTCAGTGGATTGAGAGTGAGCCTGCGAAAAAGAGATGAACCCAGTCGGTCGGGGACAGGTCGCTTTAAGGACACAGAAGAGGAAGCAGTTCTGATGGACTGGGCGTGCTCGGGAAGGTGTGCAAGAGCAGCAGATGTGATCGGCATGTTTGCAGTGAAGAAATTACATTCCAGTTGGGATGCTTTAATTCTTAAAGATGACCTTCCTGCTCCTCTAGCCGTTTCAAAGGATGGCCTGACTACCTTGATTTGCAAACCTAACCCATTTCTTTCCACACGCACAGCAAGGCTTTGAAGGGAAGGGTAGAGCACCACGGGATGGGAAAGGTGACCAGACTGTCACCATTTTCTGAGAACCATGTGCTGGATGCCATGCTGGGCTCTGAGGACTCAGGATGAAGGAACACTCGACCCTCGCCAGGCTCACTCACAGCACGGGGCACTCACGGTTCGGGATTCGGGTCCAACGGGAAAACAATGGCAAACAGGAGACTGAACTTCGAAGCCTCCTAACTCCAACAAGGAAGGGCCAGAATTGCCCACTTGGCTATTTCTGCCTGTCCCCACACTCCTCAACAGCGGCCTGGGGACCCAGGGCTGTTCTCACACATCTGTGTGTCCTAGGAACAGGTCCCCCTGCCAGGGCCCAAACCCTGTCCTGAGGAACCTCAGGGCAGCACAGAGGGAAGGGGTCATCCCGCATAAGTTAACTTTCACCAGAGAGAGCCCAACAAAATCACACAGGGAAACTCAGATCTGTTTCCACGGGAACTGCCCTGCCCACCACAGCAAGGGCGCGGCTGTGCCTCCACTTCAGCACCAATCCCAACATCAAGAAACACGCTCCGCTGCGGCTCCGTGCGACCCTCGGGGGGCCCTGGAGTCCCCCCCGCCCCCGCCCCTGCCCCTGACAGGCCACAGCCTGGCACTGGGTCTCCGCTGCTGCCATTTCCCTGAATTGAATGGCCATTCCTAGGACTCTTGGGATGACATGACGCCACAGGGAACCAAACTGGGCTTTTAGGAGCTTTCCTCTTACATCATGTGCTGTTTGTTTGGATCCAGGTTCTGCTCTCCTTGTTCACCCTAATTGTACTTTCAGTTTTTGGAAACCCAGTAACGAATTTCTGAAACATTGCTACTCCCTAATTCAAACCTCAAATCTAACAAAGTGCCAGAAACCCAGAGCGCTCCAGGTGTATCAGGAACAGGAATAAGGCCTCAAACGGGAGCCATCGGGCCTGTCGGCCTCATGTACAGAGGCCTGGAGGGATGCGAGGAGGCCCGCAAATTAAAAGAGCAAATAAATCAGCAGCCCCGAGAGATTTCGCATTAGCCGCGGCCAGAGCCATTCTGTCACAAGATAGATCAAAACTCCTTCGGTTTGCTCTGACCATAAAGAAGAAAACTGCACTTCAAAAATGAAGTTCCTTCTAGCACAGCTTCAGAAGATAATAAATCAGTTAAAAGACAGACCATAAACCCAGGTCTGGAAAACCGGGGAAGGCCGAATGGCCAGAAAGGAGGCCGTGGTTCACTGTCATCACCAACGCTGCAGCTTGGACAGGACGAGGGAGGCCTGGCCTGAAATCCCACATTGAAAGGTCCCTCCCCGCAGTCTCCTCTGGAACATCCCCCTTCACAAAGGGAAACACACACAGGGCCCTGGGGGCTTGGAGATGCGCCTGTGAGTGAAGGCAGGAGGGCAGGCAGGGAGAGGGACGGAGATGAGAACGGGAAGTTTGACCACCACCTGGACTGCAGGGCCAGCACCGTGTTCCCCAGGGAAGAGATGGACACAGCAGCCTGGCGGAGGGAGAGGGGAAGGTGGGGGAAGGTGCAGAGCTATCTTGCCTACCTCGGGATTTCACGGCACCCTCCCCGCTGGCGGCGCCCCCTTCCAAATCACAGGCGGGCCACCCCACGGCACCCAGAGGCGCAGGATCCGACAGCCCAACCGCTTCAGCGGGGAGACCCCTCATTCCCATTTGCCACAGAAGAAAACCAAACAGGAGGAGGTGCAAGGGGAGACGAAAACCAGGGATCTGAGCCCTGGCTGGTGTGGCTCAGTGGATTGAGTTCGGGCTATGAACTAAAGGGTTGCCGGTTCAATTCCCAGTCAGGGCACATGCCTGGGTTGCAGGCCAGGTCCCCAGCGGGGGCCATGTGAGAGGCAGCCACACACTGATGTTTCTCTCCCTCTCTTTCTCCCCTGCTTCCCCTCTTCCCCTCTCTCTAAAAATAAATAAATAAAATCTTTAAAAAAAAAAAAAAGAAAACCAGGGATCTGAATAATGGCCTTTTGTCAAGCCGTGAGTGGTCTCCCTGGTGGGGAGACGGCAGGGTGACGCTTACAGAAAGCAGCAGCCAGGAAGCCACAGCAACCAGCAAACACAGCGGGCTGCTCCGAGCTGCTGCAGACTCAGACCAGGCCCACCCTGGACGGGGGATGCCTGCCGGGTGACACCAGACGCCGGGCCGGGTGAGGCAGATGTCGGAAACCGACTTACCAACCAAGGGACAGTTAATATCTTAACTCTGCAACTAAAGACCAGGCTGGCGGCTCTCCCAATTCTTTCAGTAACTCAGAGGCCAAGTGAGTAGGAGCAAAACAAATTAAATGCAAGGAATTTCGGCTGCACATACCGAACTCCACTATCCAATCACGTCACTGAACCCCTAGACCACGGGAGGCAAACACGAGGCCAGGGGGCCGAATCCGGCCCTCCACCTGGTTTCATCCGGCCCAGCACCTTGTTTCTACCCGGTGGCAGTGGCGAGCTCTTGCTTAACTGTTGAGGAGTAGTTACATTTATACAGCCCTAAAGTTACATTCGGCCCTTTGAAGGCCACCGCAAGGCTGACATGGCCCTGGTGACAATGAGTCTGACACCCCTGCCCCAGACTGTGCAGCCCACTGGGCATTTACAGACAACTAAGGACTGATCCAGCAAATAACCAATAAAAAGAAACAAAAAGCACCCAGATTGGTAAAAAAATAAAACTCTATTTGCAGATAAAATGATCTTGTATATAATCCTAAGAATTTTATGGTAGGTAAATTCTATCTCATTTTTTTTTTAAAGCAATGACAACAAAACAGGTGCCTCAGGAAGCCAGAGGCAGGTTTTTGTTTTATACCCGGCAGGTGTCACTCAGAACGCCCCCTCCTTTTCAGGACTGCACACCCCCCATGGCTTGCTGGCTTTTATCCCTGTCGCTTACTCCAGAGCCTTTGCATGCACTCTGTGTGACACAAACCGTGGGGTTTTCGGGGGGGAGGGCGCGGGGGTGGTCGGAGACCAATCACTCTAAACCCCTCCTCACCCTAGAGAGGGGCCCTTCGGGGAGGGGACTCGCCTGAGGTCGTAGAGCGGGGCGCAGGCCCCATGACAGTGAGAACAGGAGCACGACCACACCCACGGAGCAAATGGGGCCATCACAGCTTTGCAGCAGGGAATGCGTCTCCCACCGCCACAGATGCTGGCTCCCCAACCCCCAGGGAGAAGCTCGGAGAGCCTCAGTATCAGAGAACCAGTACTCACTTCAAGTTCAACAGCCCAAGTTACTTAGGGACCCAGACGCTGTGATCACTAACACGACCTGCTTTCCACCGGAGAGGCCGGGCACAGCAAAGATGCAACCAGGCCAAGTTGTGGGGCCAAGGCCAGAAAAGCTGCTTCAAGGTGATGTGGGCGCAAAGAGCCTGTCTCTCCCAGCTGCCCCAGCACTGCACCGGGGGAGTCCCGGGGAGCCAGCCACCAGGCGGCCTCCAGTGCCCCTGGGGGGGAGGGGCTCTGTAAAGCGGGGGATGAAAGAGGTGAAGTGTGCGCTCCCTTCGAACCTCTTCAAAGCGTGAATATGAACGGCCCAGAGAGAAGAGAAAGTCGAGGAGGTGGTCAGGGGAAGACGAGACACGATGTCACGGAGCTGGGACGCCGCACAGGTCACCTCAGCCACTGAGGCTGGGCCCATGAAGTCACCTGCCCAGGGACCAAGAGCTGGTAAGGGACAGGGGAGGGCGATCGGAGGAGAGAAGACAGTGCCAGGACTCACTCCTCTCTCTTCTTTTCAGGAAACTCCCCAAAGTTCCCGATCTGCCAGCGCGGAGCTGGCTCCTCGGCCCACACCTGCCTAGACACGCCACATCCATGATTCAGGCTTCGGGGCCACGGCTGGGGACGCCGACTTGCTGACACAGGGACTACTGTGTGGACCTTATCACCGCCCACCTGGCCCCAGGGTCCTCTGTGCTTTTAATGAACTTCCAGGCAGTCAAGGTCACATAATAAGCTCCTATGACACTATGTGCCTCCCCAGGGGTATGTGTCTCTTGGCCCAGCCCAGGCCAGCACACAGCCTCGGCCACAACAGGGACTGGCCTGCACTGGAGAGGCCCACACAGGCACCTAAAGAGGAATCTGCACAGGCAGCGCAGTGCCAGCAGGAGACAGGTGGGCGCCCGTGAAAGGGCCTGCAGGAGGGAGAGCCCTGAGGACGTGTGGAGGGTGCTAATCTCAGGTGGTGGCTAGTTGAGGGGGAGGGGGGCCTGAGGCCCCCCTGGGGACTCGGTTTCTCAACCACGATGCAGAGGTGGCCTCAGGCCTACCTCGGGGTGGCTGGGAGGGTCCCATAATCAGTTCAAAACACAGCACAGCCCTTCATACAAGGTTGAGGCGCAAAGAGGTGTCCACCATCACAAGGGAGGGTTTAAGGCAAAAAAACCAGAATTATGGTAAGAAGGTGACCTTTCTGGGAGGCTGGGGGAGAGGCCCCGCAGTCCTGGCTGGAACCCCAGAGACGAAGGGGTGCACCCCAGAGGGAATCGCCTCCAGCGCCCAGCTGACGTGTTGGCAGCGTCGAGCATAGGGACAAAGCCACCTTCGGCGTGTGAGCAAGGATGATGTCACTAACAACCCTGTCCGTGCGGCGGGCTCTGGCCAGGCGAGAGAGGGCCCGGGGCCTGCGGGGTCAGCCGCGCAGGGAAGGCGACCGCTGCGGGGACAAGGAAGACAGAGGCGCCAGAGAGGAAACGAGGTGGCAGCAAGACTTCCCAGAAGCGTCTGCTCAAGAAATGCAATAGAGGCGACGAACTGAAACCACAGCGAAGAGCCTGGTGCTCACGGTGGCGGTGGCCCAGGCTCCGGGGACAGGTGGCCACCGAGGGAACAGCTCCCGGGTCCAGGGCCCGAGTCTGAACCCCGCCCCACCCTTCCCAGCCCCGTGATCTGCACGGGGCGGCGAGGTTCTGTGGGCCCACCAGCGTGTCTTGTGACCCCTGAGCCCGCTGACAGTAAATGCAAAGAACGTGCAGCGTGCTGGCGCGTGGCGAGCTAGGCAGGAAAGATGGGGGGGCGGACGACAAGCCCAGTGGTGACTGACAAGGTGACACTTCAGGGCGCTCTGGCGACCTCAGACATGCTCACGGGACAGGAGCACCATCGTGAACGTGCGACCTCCCGGAAAACATCGCAGAGTCGCCCTCGGCACTCCGTGCCCGCCGGGTGATTCTCCCTGGGAAATGTCCCTCAGGTCACCATTTGTCCCCGCAGGCCCTCCAGCAGCTTCCCATCCCCTGAGAACAAAACCCAACCTCCCAGGACAAGGCCTCCGGTGACAGGGCCCTGCCTACCCCTCAGGTGCCTCCTGGGACCGCTGGCTGTCCCTGTGTCCGAATGCCTGGCCAGTCCAGGTCTTGGAGCCCCCGAATCCCGGGGCTGCCCTGGCTGGCTCCCTCGTTCCTCTCCGGAGGCCGTTCCCACGTCGCCTCTTCAGAGAGGCCCTTTCCCAATCCCAGTTCCCGGTGTCCCACTTCACTTTCCACTGTTTCCTGCCTGAAGTCCTTCCAGCGCGCACTGCCACCCGGCACCACGTCACCTAACGATCTGCTTACTGCGGTGACTATGGACTCCACCGGGGCAGCCGCTTTAATGCCCACGCCTTCAGCACCGGTGGCCACCATCGACACCGTCAGCTCCTCTGGGCTCATCCGCGCCCCCGGCCCGCCGCCATAAACTGCCATCACCGTGAAGCTCACAAAGGCTGGTGAAAATCCCCAAAAGGGCCCCCCCTCCAAAAGAGGTAGAAGACAGTGAAGATGAGGAAATGTCAGAAGACGAAGAGGCTAAAAGCAGTGAGGACGTTATCCTCCCTCAGAAAAAAGGCAAGAAGGCCACCACACCTCCAGCAAAGGCGGGGACGGCTTCCCCAGCAAAAAAGACTGCGGTTGCCACGCCAGCCGAGAAGGCAGCTGTCACCCTGGCGCAAAGGTGGCGGCTACACCAGCCGAAGCAGCGGCCACCCCTGCAGTGAGAGGCGGCGTCCGGGCGAAGCGCTGGCAGCCACTCCAGCCAAGGCAGCAAAGAGCGGCAAGAACACCGCCAACAAGGAAGCCGGCGATGAGGAAGATGATGAAGGCGACACTGAGAAGGGTCGACAGGAGGAAGAGCCTGTCAAAAAAGCACCTGGAAAACGAAAGGAGGAAACGACCAAACGGAGAGCTGCTCCTGCAGCTGAGACGCAGCAGGTGGAAGACGTAGGACCGAGTCCAGCCCCCGGGCTCTTTGTTGGGAACCTGAACCTCAGCAGGTCGCTGTGTCGGTGACACTCTCGCCAAAAACGAGCTTGCTGCCGTGGACGTCAGAAATGACGCGTCTAGGAAGTCGGCGCTCCATGCACTTAGCACCTGCAGGGGACCTGGGAAAAGCCTCGGAACTCACTGGTTTACAAGCCTTTGGCCATGAAATTAACCTAGAAAAACCAAAGGGAAAGACAGTGGAAAAGATCCGGATGCAAGAGCGCATCTGGCTGCACCGGCCTTACTGAGTTACTCGGAATGAATTAGAAGTGGTGTTGGAAGAGGATGCTGGAGATCAGATTAGTCAGATAGTGGGGCGAAGGAGAGGGACGGCTTATAAGGATCTAAGACAAAAGCTGAAGCAGAGGAACCCTTGGAAGAAAAGAGACGGGGGGACGGCCCGTTTCCCTGGACTATGCGGGGGAGAAAGGGCAAAGTCAAGACCTCCCTGGAAAGGTGGATAGCACAGCCCTTGGAGTGCTCTGGTCTAAGGCACGCTCTCCCAGGGCTGACAGAAGAAACTTCAGAAGAACTGGAGAAGGCAATGGCTGTCAACGTGCCCCAGAAACAAAATGGCAAATCTCCTGGGTATGCAGTTATGGAATCTGCTTCATTTGAAGATGCTAAGGAAGCTTTAAATCCCCGTAATAAGAGAGAAATTGAGGGCACAGCCATCAGGCTAGAGTCACAAGGACCTGGGGGATCGATCGATCACCCAATGCAAGACCCCCCAGCACCTAAATGCTGTCAAAGGCCTGTCTGAGGAGACCACCGGAGAGACGTTAAAGGGCCGTCTGATGGCACTGTGCGGGAGAGGACAGTCCCCAACCGGGAGACTGGATCTTCCGGGGGGTTTGGTTCTGTGGACTTCTACAGTGAGGAAGACGCCAAAGCCACCAACGAGGCCACAGGAGATGGTGAAAGTGAAGAAAACACTGTCCCTCTGCACTGACTGGGCCAAGCTGAGGGTGAGGGTGGCTTTGGGAGTCATGGCCGAGGCGGCTTTGGAGGTGGAGCAGGCGGAGGCGGACGAGGAGACCGTGAGCCACAAGGAGAGCAGACCAAACTTGAAGAGTCTCTTCTACCCCCATCTTTCCCTCTTCCACTCGAAAGAAAGGACGTGGGGTTTCCACTGTGTCACCTACACAGCGACAGGGCCTCCAAGGACATTCCATGACAGCGCACAGTCCTGAGGTCTACTTGGAAATGCATGCAGATAACTTTTCAAGGGAGATATGCTGTTGGTTTTTTAAAAAGAATCTTCATCAGAGGGTATGTTTATTGATCTCAGAGGCGGGGGGAGGGAGAGACAAACACAAATCGGGTGCCTCCCACACCCGCCCCGACAGGGGGTCGAACCCACAACCTTTTGCGGGACAGGAGAACACTCCAACCACCTGAGCCACCAGGCCAGGGCCCCTGTTGGTTTTGACTGATGATTCATATAAACTTTTCAAAGAGATGAGTGACAGAGATAACCTTTATCTGTAAGTTTTGAATTTATATTGTTTCTTCCCACGTACAAAACCATTTCTTCCTACCCATAGTGCGTGTGTGTGAAGGAAAGCAGCATGTTTTATTGTGATTTTGCTTCAGCAACTTTGGGGCAAATGAAAAGTCCTAAACTCTGCGGTCAGGGGTGGGGGTGGGGGTGGGGAGTTGCGGATGCTCCAGGCCTTGCCCAAGCCAACTAAGCCAGAACTGCAGGGAGGGGAGGGGTCCGGCGTCTCTTCTCCATAAATCGCCCCCCATGATTCACAGGCGCCGTCAGGGTGCACAGCCTAGACTGGGCTTCTCAGTCTCGCGTGCAGACGAGGCACCTGAGGATGCTGTTCAGCCGTCGGTTCTGACCCAGCAGGTCTGAGAGTCTGCGTTCCTAACAAGCTTCCAGGTTGGTGGACTGTCTCTGAAGCGCACTGGGCAACGGGACTTGCCGCAGTGGCGAACGTGTCCCAGATGTACGTCATCCAGTACACACGGGGCTGCTGAGCACCTGAAACATGGTCAGTGCGACTGAGAAGCGGAATTTTTTGTGTTAGCCCATTGGATGGGACAGTGCAGTCCTGGAAGGGTTATGCTCCCCGAGGAAAGGAACCAGTGCCTATAGACAGGGAGGGGACAAGAAGAACCGGGGATTGCTCCCAATTCTTGGTGCCTGAGCAGCCCCTCTGAGAAGTGGGCTGAGAAGTCAGCCACCATGCTGGGCGTGGACCAATATTTACCTAAGGCAGGGAGGCAGACAGGGAAGATCTTATCGAGACACCTCAGTGACTCAAGCATGTGGTGACTATGTGGACTTCACAGCCCAATCACGCCACTGGACAAGGCCCTGCTGACCACAGCCCATGGCATCTGACCACGCCCGTCCCCACGTGACCTCTCCCATCCCCGGCTGTGTTCCTGGACAGTCTGTGACCACAGGCCTGACAACACCAGACTGCCCCGACTTGCCTGCAGGACCTCTGTCTCTCCCTCTGAGCAGGGGGCTCTTTCCCAAAGGGCACCTACTCCCCTTGGTGTTGCCCTCCCATTGCCTACCAGGGCACAGGGCTCACAAACACTGGATGTGCGGCGGCGGCAGCACGAATGGTAACCACAAGAAAGGGAGAAACGGAATGGGCGGGACGGGGGGATGGGGGCAGCACCACACGGTGGAAATGCATGGCCAAGAAGGGGATGTCCTTCTGATGACAGAGTCCAAGCCTGTGAGTCTGGGCTTTGGACGAGCTGTTTCTCAGACATGTCACAAAGGCTAAGATACAGTCACATTCCCGCCTAAAAAGCCCACAGGCCTGGGTCCCCCTCTCACTGCCGCGGGCCTGGGCGTCCGTGTGGCCCAGATGTACGTTCCGCCCCTGTGGGTAGAACCCTGTACTTGGGACCACACAGAGATTTCCGAGGGGACCAAGGACAACAGAGCAGAGAAGTGTGGCCCGGAAGGAAGAAGACTCAATTTTAACAAGTGCAAGCCAACATCAAATATGTTTTTAAAACCACAGAGGAAACAAAGCCAAGTAAGCGAGGTGGAGCGGCTGGTGCTCTGAAGGAGTTTCAACGGCACACGTGGACATTCCAAGTAGGGACACATTTTCCCCCTATTTTGAGACTGTTCCAAAGTGCCCAGAGACTCAAAGAAACTGACACAGAAATAACGACCCCCCCAAAAAAAGAGGGGAAAAGCTCACTTTTCAGATTGATGCCACCGCTACTTACTGCCTCCGTCATTTCCAAAACCACAGAGTGCATTCCACAGGGCCGCCCCAGACTTGGCTAAAACTGTGCAAAATAGTTACTTCACCCAGAGAAAGTGGCCAAGTGAAAAATGGAAACCATGGCTACCTGCTGGCATGTTGCCAAGAGAGCAAACTGGTTAAAGAAATGAGCATGGGTTAGTAGACGTGGAGTAGCTTTGCGCCCACTTACTCAGTAACTATTCACTCCCCTCCCTCTCCACCGCTTGCTCGGGGCAAATCTCACTTTGGGGCCCAACCCTCCCACCTGGTCCTGCCCATTAACCTAACCGTGGTCTGTTAGGCAGTTTATTACACCGTCTGTTAGTTGCTGTGCTGGTGTTTGCTCGTCAAACTCTCACTGGGACCTTCTGAACTACAGGGGTATTGTCAGCCAGACTCGAGAGCCGAGGAAAACGTGAAAACATCAGTTAGCTCACCCAAGTTCACACACCTGGCAAGTGGTGGACTCTGAACTTGAACTGAGGCCTATCTGACCGAGGAGCAATTGAGAGGATCCAGCATTATTATGCAGTGACAGAAAGCAGCACCTGGCTCTCAAACAGCACGGACCCAAGTTCAAACTCCAGCTCTTCACCTTACCAGCTCTGTAACCTCGAGCAAACTCAGCTCTCTGGGCCTCAGTCCCCTCACGTATAAAGCGGGGATGAGGAACATACAGCAGACGGGAAATTCACAGTATGTGGTAGGGACCCCATGGCTACTAATAGACCAGCTGCAGGTGTGCACATAAAAAAAAAGGGGTATATTTCATTGTAGAATAAGTTTTAGCTGACATAACCTATATCGGAAAAACAGGCTCACAAAGGTTAATCAGTTCAAAATTAGTTTACCAATTCCATGACTCATTTGTTTAAACCCAGAACCAAGGGCCTGCAAATGTTACATTTACTTTATTTCTGTTAAATCAGTAACTCTGTGTTACAATACCCATTCTTATGCCTCTTTCCGGTATGAAACGTAGATGCTTAAGACCCAAATATGTGGGTACCACCAGTTAATAACACCACATAAGGAACAAGCGCCGGTAAGGGGGGGGATGAACATTCAACGCCCTAGAAAGAGCATGATTTAAAAATCAGGGGTGTCAAACTCATTTTCCCTGGGGGACCACATCTGCCTTACAGTTGCTTTCAAAGGACTGAATAAATGTAACTACTCCTTAACTGGTTAAGGAGTTGAAATTACATTCAGCCCTTTGAAGGCAAGCTCGAGGCTGATATGCCCCGTCCCCCATGAAAATGAGTTTGACACCCCCGATTTAAATGAAGTCACAGTGGTTCCTCCCAGAAGTAAACAACTTTCAATCCTGGCTCTCACAAACCCCAGCTTGTAGGTACCCCCACCCTAGTGTGTATGCTGGTTTGCCTCAAGCGAGCCGGGCCTGTTGTGATGGCAATCTTTTCCTAGTTGCAACGCGGAGCAAGCTTGCAATTTAATAAAATGGCCAAATCCCGTCTCTTTAATCTGCTCAGTAACGGAGGCTCTGGGCTAAGCTTCTGAGCAGCACACAACAAGAGCTTTGGAACGACACGCTGGAAACGAAAATTAATCAGAGAAAGGGTATGCCAATTTTAATAGCAATTCCTATTTGCCTAGCTTTCCAACATCTGCCAGTGTTAATAATATTTAACTGATAAATGGCAGTGGGAACAAGAAACAGAACTTCAAACACAACCAAGCTTTTTTTTTAAAGGCCTCCGGTGCAGAGCTTCCTTCCCTGAAGAAAGTCGGCTACCTTTCTGGTTGCCGTCAACTCCACAAACATTATTAATGGTGTATTTCCCAACATTATGAACATTTTTCTCTTGCCCAGCACTTCTGAATAAACTTCTTACGGCCCTCCCATCTGCCTCATTTGAAGATATTATTTTTAAGCCTTGCTGATTCGAGTAGAATTAAGTGAGGGGGAAATCACAGAACTTGCTCAGAAAGCTTTACATGCAGCTCTCCTCTGCCAAAAAAATTATAATAAAATAAATAAATAAGAAGGAAGGGGGATGCTGAGAGGGTTACTAGCTACACTTACAGCAGCCAGAATGCTGAATCTGTTCATTTTGATTTACCTATTACTGACTGTGTCTACAGAGAAAAAAAATTCCATTAAGAGAAACATTCTGGATTTTTTCCCCAAGCAATTCCTAACAGCTGGATGCTTTGTTCCAGTGGGGTGGGGGGTGGGGGGAGAATGCCATCGCTTAATTTAAAGCTCTCTGGTGACCTCCCCTCACTCACTCCAGCCTGGTCATCTTCTAAAACACCTACAATGCCCTCATTTTAAGGCTGTAACTTGACATTCTGGCCACGAGAAATGCAATCATCTGCTCGGCACCGGCGCACGGCTGGCTCGTAAACCGGCCACCTTTTACGAGCCAAGCAGAGTGCTGAGCACTTTACACGCAGCGCCCCGACCCCTGCCGCAGCCCCTTTGACACGTAGGAGACACGAGGGCAGAGAGGTCAGGAGCTGCCCCAAGCCAGTCCGCGGTGGCCCTGGGCGCACAGACTGTCCTCCCGACACTGCTGCTGCTTTGTCCGCCCGAGAAGCGCGCTCACTCCCAGGTGTGCTCCCCGCAGGGTGTGGGGGGCTCACTAGTCAGCACAGTCAGCACTGGGCGGCGTGACTTTGCACCTTGACCAAAATCAGGCCTTTTCGCGGCTGGTGGGGCAGGGAGGCGGCCAGGGGTCACAGGTAAGACACAGGTAACTGGGGGCGGCGAGCAAAGGCCTTTGGACCAGAAGCCGGGCCCGCCACACACCGTCCCGCACTCCTCTCCCGGGCGGGCGCCGGGCGGGATCCCCGCGGGCCTTTCGGGCTGAGGTGTGCACACTTTTCCCGGGCAGCCGGTTCCCCCGGACGGACCCAGAGACGGGAGAAGGGGTCGGAGCTCACACCCGCCCCGCGGGACAGGCTGCGGGCAGGAGGGGCACTTCCCGAGCAAGTCGGGAGGCGGGCGCCGGAGGAGGGCCGGCGGGCCAGGCCCCCAGTCCCGCGTACCGCCCACCCCGACTTAGGGGCCGAAGTTGGGCGCACTGTGGGGACGGGCCGGCCCGGGCCCCGCGGGGGAAGCGGCGGGAGAGGGTCTTAAAAAGGCCCAGGGTCGCCATCGCCATGTCCTCCGAGCCACCTACACGGAACAAAGGGTTTCTGTCTCGGGCACGGGAAGCCCGGCCGCGTCCGGATTTGGAGGAAGAGAAACTTTTCCCGGGATGCGGGAGGGGACGGAGCGGGGCGGGCGGGCGGGTGGGCAGGGCGAGGAGCTACCTGCGGCCCCAGCCGCCCGCCCCCCGGGGAGGCCCGCGCGCGCCCTCACCTCCTCGATGGCCGCCACCGTGTTCCGGCACTGCGTCGTGCGCGTGGTGAAGCTCGAGGCCGTGGGCGCCTTGTAGTCCTCATGGGTCTCGGCCACGAATTCCGACACGGAGATCTGGTCCGGCATCGCCGCGGCGCGCGCGCGCGGCCGGCCGCCGGGGAGCCGCCGCCTCAGCCGCCGCGCGGGCTCCCTCCGGCCGCCGGGACGCCGCCTCCGCCGCCTCCGCCGCTCGCCCGGCCCGCGGACAAAGGGAAGCGCCGGGGCGCGGGCCGCTGCCGCCGCAGGAGCCGCCGCAGGGCGCGGGTGGGCCGGCCACGGGCCCGGGCGGCGGGAGCAGGGGCGGCGCGCGCAGCCCCGCGCAGCTCGGGCCCGGCCCGTCCGCCCGCCGCGCCCAGCGCTCCGCAGCCGCCTGCCTGCCCGAGCGAGCCCCGAGGCGGACGCGCAGAGCCGGCGGGAACTGCCCGCCACCCAGCCGCGGGCCCCGAGCGAGTCCGGCGGAGAGGGGCGGGTCCGGGCCGGGGGCGGTGGCCGGCTGGGCGCGGGGCGGGGCGGCGCCGGGGGCCGGGCCGCCAATCGGCGCGCTCGCCGCCGCCGGGAAGCTGAGCCAGCAGGAAGGAAGGCGGCGCGCGCCGGGCCCGCCGAGCCGCTCGCCCCGAGCCGCGCGCCGCATTGTCTCGGCGTTCGGACCCCGCGCCGCGCGCCGGGGTTCGACGACGCGCCCCGCGGAGCCCGGCGGGCAGCCCAGGCCCCAGGCCCCGACCCCGACCCCATCCCGGCTCCGCGAGGGCGCGCGCAGGGTGCGCTCGGACCCTCGCCCCGGCCCAGCCACAGCCCACCTCCTCGCCCCTTCCCGCCTCCGCCGGGCTTGGAACCGGTCTTGGGGTGCCCCTGAGCCGCGGGGCCTGCCCGTCCAGGCGGAGGAGAAAGTGGGAGGCGCTCGCCCCCTACCGGCCGGCGCGCTCCGCCCTGGGCGCGCACTTCGCGTGACAAACGCCTCCTGCTCGCCACCGGGCCGCCGCCAGCCTCCAGGTTGCGGTTCTGTAACAGTCACAAGAAATGACCGTAGACCAGTGCGTCCCTGCTCTACCTAGACTCTCTTAATCGCCACAGTCTTGCGAGGCAGGTGAAGAGGTGGGAATTGGTTTCGGAGAGAAGCCCCTGTGCTGGAGAGCGCCCGGCGAATGGCCCAGCGGGCGTTCAAGCCCACGTCCCCCTGGCTCGGAGCCCTTCAGGGCGCATACGGCACCCCTAGTAACTGTCCCGGGCGAGTTTCCTAAGCTGATGTAAGTGTAGGTCATTCTCGGTACGTGGCAAATGGTTTTAGGGCCCTAGCCCAGCACCCACCCTAGGGGGGGATAACTGAATGCGTTTCCATATGGCGTCAGAGAGAAGGTGCCACAATAGCGGACAAATCTGCACACCTGGGTCCAGTCAACAGTTTGAATCAGCACAGGTTTCCACTTAATGGCTCTTAACTCGCCTTTATTTCTAAAAATCCAGAAGCTCTGAAGACGCGAGCCAAAGCAAATCACACCCTATAACTCCACACCAGGCCTGTGGCACGGTTTCTATAGCGGCCAGCGATAAAACCAAGTGAAACTTGACAAAAACCTTTTGTGCCTCTGAACAGGAGGAAGTGCTGGAGACGGCTGGAAACCCCGCGTGGCAGACAGAGCAGCCTCCCGACGCTGCAGGACAGTGGGCCAGTCAAGCAGGCTTTTTTAAGCTCCCATGTAAGAGTTTGCTATATGAGGTGGCCGCTCGGGTCAGACATTATGTATGGCCTTTGGTATTTTAGCAGCATTGCCTGTGAAATTCTGCTTTCTGAAGTAGCTGCATGAGCTTTCTTCCTGCACCAGGCAGTGAGTTAGTTTTAAAAACCGTAGCATGCCTTTTTGGACCTCCGTGTGTGTGTCTGGGCCCTTGCAGTGTCTTTGGCGGTTTCCTCTATTTGCAGCTTGCTACAACTGAAGTCCTGTACGTATTGTTCACGTTACTCACCCTCTCCTGCATCAGGCAGATGCTGGTCCTTCCTAGCCAGTTTTGCAGCTAGGGGTGTTTGGGATTTTTGTTGTGGTGCATCGGCGTCGCAGCATATCCTACATAACTTTTCAAGCCTTTTTTCTTTTTTAGGACTAATATCTATCAGGTGATGAGGATTTAAGAAGACAAAGTAGTGTTTTTCTTGGCAGGTAGTACAGCGTTAACCAGACTGAACGGGACTTCTACAAGGACAAGGTTGACCTTGGAGTTGCTTTCTTCTGTTGTGTCTTTATATGCAACCCCTGTTCTTGTTTCTTGTAGTTCAATCTAACTTTTCAGGCTCTAAAGGGCCCTCCTTTAAGTAGCCACAAGAATAAAATTGCAAAGCCGCGTGGCATTTCACAAGTGGACGAGAAGCTGGTAGAAAGGAAGTCACTCCCGGGTCCATGAGCTTTGGCAGTGCAGGGAGGGCACCTGGGAGAGACCCCTAAAGCAGTTTATCCCTCTAGCGTCCCTGGGAGTCACAGAAAACCCTGCCCGATCAGAGCCAAGCACAGCTAATGCGCCTCTGGCATTCATAAAATGAGCAGTCTCCCACAGATAATAATAAAAGTTGAATGAGGATCAAGAAAACATTATACGCACAGAAAAACACACACGTTTTTTAATGTGTACAAAGAAGGCTATGCTGACGCCTTTACCAACCTGTACGCCCTTATCCAGAACATTCTAGTCTAAATAATCCTGATGACCTAAAGTTTTCAAGATTGTATTTATTTATTTGCTTGCTTGTTTGTTTATTTAAAGAGAAGGGGAAAGAGGGAGAAAGAGAGGGAGAGAAACATACGTTGGTTGCTTTTCACATGCCCCCAACTGGGGACCTTGCTTGAAACCCAGGCATGTGCCCTGCCCTGGAATCAAACTGGCGACCTTGCGGTCTGCAGGCCAGTGCTCGGTCCACTGAGCCACAGCAGCCAGGGCTCGAGTTTTAAAATTAACTCTTGTTAGTGATAAAATTGACCTGAAATGAACTGCCATGAGGCCATTCATGGTCTTGCTTATTCCACTTCCTTATGAACATTTTTAAAAAATGGTTTGCTGCAAAATGTAAATGTGCTTAATTATGGAATATTGCCCCAGACCCCACTAGGAGTGACAGACCAATATTTTTGCTGTGTTACCTATTTGTGAATCTGAAAAACTCTGAATTCCACACAGAATTCTGAATGGCCCTGGGGGTTTCAGATGAGAGGTTGTAGACTTGTATGGTTTTTTTGTTTTTTTTAAGAAAAAGGAAAACAAATGAAAGAAAAGAAACATGGAGTTTCAGACTCATTATTTCCAGGGAAGAGGGAAAAAAACTCCCCTTTCAGACACGAAATTTTCAGCAGCCCGCTGAGATTGGCCAACAGCCCATTTTCCGAAGGAATTTTCTGCCTCCAGTGGTGCTCAGGGACCTGAGGTTTTCACTCTGAGATCCAAGTGTCAAATATATGCTCTTGACTCTGAAGTCTGCTTGAGGCCTGGCTGGTTTAACACCAGACTTACCCAGCTCGCTCGCTATTAATCTGTAAGTCATCACTCTTGGCACGGACACGTCTGCGCCCTGAAAGAACGATGTAAACAGTGTAACGAAATAGGAAAAACGACCAACAATGAACAACCCTAGTGATGCAAGCATGCAAGCACACCCAGAAGCTTCTTTTCCCCTGCCTAACTCTATGCTCCCCAAAACGGTACTGCTGAAGGGACTCCTTCACCCCAGCAGTGAGAGACGTTTGAATCCCTTCATCACGGTGACCTCCCCGTGGCACTTTGGGGGGTGGGGAATGAGCACAGCAGAAAGTACATTACAAATGAAAACAGGTTTTGCTATCAGCTTTGCCCATCGGTGACTTTGGAGAGAAGTACGTTCACCTTGCTGGGCTGAACTACAGGAAAGTAGAAGGAAACGGACCAGCTCCCTTCAAAGGCTCCTGGCCACTGGCCTCCCGTGACTCCCTAGCCCACGTTCGCTGCCCCCCTCCACACGGGACAGGCACGCTGTCGGGGAGCCGCATCCAATCACCAGGACTGGGCATTTGAGAATGCTGACCGTTTAGATGACAGGTACAGCTCAATTTTGAGGAGGCCGTCGGTTTGTTCAGCAGGGAGATTGAGACGACAAGCTGATTTATTTATAGCTAACTTTGCAATAAGATACTTGAGGTTTGTTTATTCTTTTGTCTTAACAAAGCAGTTTCTACAGGTGACAGGCTCCATTCTAGGAAAGTGAGCTATGGTCTGCACTGTGCTAGAGCCTGCTCGGGCTTATTCCAGAAAACGATTAGATTTTGAGGGACTTTTGCAGACTGTCCACTGCTTCCAAATGGTGGAAGTTCTACCACAACAGTGTGCTGTACACATCTCTTCCCAAATCAGCATTCTGGGAGCTTGCAGGGGTCCGTGGTGGGGTATTTACACCAGGGAAAGGGTCCAGCGCCAAAAACCAAGGCCTTATTTTACTGCTTTGCTGGTCGTCTAAACGTAATAAAGTGACAGAGAAAACGTCAGGGCAGCTTAGGCCAAAAGTGCGCCATGTCCACCGCCTGTCCGTTGTGAACAGTGACAATGTCTGCGGGAATGTCCTTTCAGTATCTGCGAACCCGTGAGATGCAGCAAAGAGGTCCTCCTGTCGTCGACGGAGGGAGAAGGGCAGTGACAGCACACATCGTCACGACTTCACTTTTAGTCCCATGAGCAAAAACATCAGCCAGTGTTCACGTCCGCTGGCTTGTCACTCATTTGTCAGTGGTGTGAGCAGCTTCTTTGATGACTTGGCTAAGAATCGAGCATTCATTCATAGTCAGACTGTGCCACATCATGGCCGACTCGCAAACGCCGGCTGGCTGTGAGCACAAGAACTCAGCGCACATCCGTGGAAGTGGCACTCTGCGAAAGCCGGCTAGCCGTGTGGCCTTCACAATACAGCGCAGGGTGTAGTTTGTTACCAGCACCCATGGGTGCTATGCATGCTTTACAGGGTGATGCGAACTTGAAATAAACACATGCGCGTGCGCGCGCACACACACACACACACACACACATTTTTTTCAGGGAGCGTGTTGTTAAACATTTACCAGCCCACGGCTGAGGACAACTGTGCCTTCCCGCCGAGGGCCAGAGTGTGGACCTTCCCCTCTGAGTCACTCCAGCGAGATGACGCCCAGAGAGAGTGAGGCCTCTGTTCAGTGAACTGCACACGCCAAGGGAACTGGTGTGAGTACAAATGGTCTTAGACCGATTCAGAAAATGCGGTTTGTTCTTTTCAACTACTCAGGCCAACACAAGAAGCGCGGACAGAGGGTGTGGTCTGTCTTAGCGAGAAACCAAAACACCAGTGTAATTAGCACCCTGCACGTCAGTGGATTCTGCTAAAGCTTGTGGACGGTGCTGGCAATAATTTATTTCCTTGAGTCAGGCTCGCTCTTCTCCCTGGACTTAGACCCACTCTTCAGTCTTGGAGGAGCCCTGGTACGTGGTGTTCCACCTGTGCCTCACCTGAACGGTTATCCCTGCACTAAGGAACCCCGGGGTCCCCACTGGCCTCGGGAGGAAGTTTAGAATCCTCAGTCACAGCCCGTCCCAGGCTTTGCCCCAGATTTCTCCACTGTCACCTTCCCCCAGCCTGCCTGGACCCAGGGTCAGTGAACTATGGCCCAGAGGCCAAAGATGGCCGCATTTTGTGCTAAGAACGGTTTGGGCATTTTTTTAATGGTTGAGAGAAAATCAAAAGAAGACTGTGGTGTGACACGTGAAAGTTACAGGACAGGTGTCAGCAGGGTTGGCTCCTGCAGGGGCTGTGATGGAGGAGCCGTTCCAGGCCTCTCTCCCAGCTGCTGGTGGGCTGCTGACCTTTGCGTCCCTTCGCTGATAGAAGCCTCAGCCTCACCTCTCTGTCTCATGTTCACAGGTGTTCATCCTGTGCACGTGTCCCTGTGTCCAAATTTCCCCTTTTACAAGGACATGGAGCCTGCTGGAGTAGGGGTCTGCCTACCGCCCTGTGACCTCACTGTAACTGGTTGTATCTGTAATGGTCCTATTTCTAAATAAAGTCACCTTCTGAGGTACCAGGGGTCAGATGTCAACGTGTGAATGGGGACAGGACACCATTCCATCCATAAAACAATATCACTCAGCTGTGAAAAGGAGTGAAGTGCTGACCCACACCCCAGCGTGGGGAACCTTGAAAACACGGCGCTCAGTGGAAGGAGCCAGACCTGAAAGGCCACATGTGGATGGTTCCATTCTATGAAAAACCCAGAACATGCAAATCTGTACGGAAAGTAGACCCCTGCTTCCTCGGAGGGGGAAGGGACGGTGCCGTGGGACTAGGGCGGGGAGGTGAAAGGCACAGGTTTCTCTCTGGGGCCATGCTCTGAAATTGACTGTGGTGGCGGTCACTCAGTTCTGAGAATGTGCTAGAACCCCCTGGACCATGCACTTTAAATGGTGGATTGTCCGGCATGTGAGGGATCGAGTGGTTGAACTGTATGGTTGTGAATTATACCCAATAAAGCGGTTAACAACACAAAACACAAATCAGTGCTAAAGGCCAAAACAAAGTGACTTCTGAGGTTTGGGGCCTGAGGTTCAAACCCAGGCTCTGTGACCTTCCAGCCGGTGCCTGGAGCAAGTTGCTCTGGGAGCCACAGCTGCTCCCTGGGAAGGACAGAGCTTGGGAAGGGCGGCCTGGCCATGCCCATAGCCGGGTTGTTGTAAGAACTGGAGGTCGTTGAGGTAAACCTGGCACATAGCAGTCGCTCACTAAAAGCCATTGCTAGTCACATGTTCCGCACGCACCCCACTCTTGAAAACCCAGTGTAAGTCTGTCACAGGTCAATCCTCTCTTCTGTGTCACTGATCTTTTCAAAATCGTCAAATAAGGCCCTTTAATGCTTCTCAGGAAGCAAACTCTCCAAATGGAGCCAAAGCTCAGAAGAAAAACATATTCCCTCCCATTATTCATGCCACGGGAGGACCCAACTCTGCACTGCTTTTCCGCCTCTGAGATTTTTCTCCTGGACGTTTGTTTTTGTTCCTTGGGCTGATGGCTGAGGCTGTCAGGGAGGCTGGGCAGCTTGACGAGCCCCAGCTGGGACTGCAGAGCCTCAGTTGCTGAGCGGCCGAGAGAGAGGCTGCCCCTGGGGAAGGAGCCCACTCGTGGCAGCGGGGATTTGGGCGCCAGACCTGTGTCCAGGAGCGGTTTCCAGCCTATCCATTTGAAGGGATGGGCCGGAGTCATGGTGCAAAGAGAGGAGTGACGGCAGACTCCCGGAGACCAAGTCGCCAAAACGAAGGGTGGTGCGTGGTGACTCCTGCAACAGTCTAATAAGCACTTCCTGAGGTTTAAAAAATGAATCGGAACCACATATCGGTCGCAAGCTGGCCATCTCCATCTCATCGCCGGGAGGTCCTGAGGTCCAGTCCCAGGAAGGGGTGGGACTCAAGGCCAGGTGGGGACACTGGTGGATGGTGTTCTGGACACCAAGGCCTGGGCTGGACTCTGGGAAGACAAATGGAGGCGAAAAGGTGTCTGTAGAGGTGCCAGGGGGCCGGCACAGAACCACACGTGCCCTTGGGCACAGCATCCGTCAGTCTGCGGAACAGGAGCTCCAGGTCACAGAGCCCACTGGGCACCAGGGGCCAAGCAGGCCTCCCTGATGATACCTCTCGGCTCAGTGTGGCTTCCTCCTGCCTCTAAGCCTGGACAGGTCTCGTGCGAACACCCCTCTCTGGCTGACACCCAGCCCGAGCCTCAGCAGCCTCACCTAGAACATCTCACTGCGGGGATGGTGGCGGGGGTGGGGACGGGGAGGCTGCCTCTCATGAGCTTTGAGGAAATGTGGAATGGTTAGCAAGACCCGTCAATGTCCAGCCCTGTTCTGGCGCTTCTTTCCTTCCCCGGGGCGCTCCTTCCTGCCGTCCTCATGCCCAGCCCCGGCCTCTCCCTGTCACCCGGTCCCTGCGGTCACCCGGGCCAGCACAGTCTGCTCTTCACTGTGGTCACCACAGGCTTGTTGAGGTGTGGTGGGAATGCCCATGGGCTGACCCGCCCTCCACCCTGTCTGCTGTTCCCTGTAGCTTGAAAACATTGCTGCTACTGGCCTCGCCGCGAGAATTTCCAGACTCTTTAAAATCCGGATTCTGGAAGGCCCTGCTGTGGACCCAGAGAACCAGCCTTCGGGGGAGGGGCCTGGAAACCTGGCTTTTCCACTGGTGCTCCCAGCAGATGGTGGGGCAAAGCAAGTTCCGGGAGCCTGGTCTGGCGTCTGGAAGAGACAGGTGAAACCAAGACTTCGGGATTTCTTTCCACGTGTGTGCGTTCTGCTGTGGCAGATCCGACAGGTGAGCGGTTTAGAAGCGAGCAAGCCCCTTCCACAGAGTGTGCACTCTTCCGGGTCTCTGGGGAGCCACTTACACATTTAGGATTTCAGGGCAGAAATGTTCCCGAGGGATCGGAAAGTGCTTGCTTACCTGTCACCCAGAAAGGGTGGGTGTGCCTACAGGGTTTGGAGCTATGGACGCTTCCAAGTAAAGCCCTTAGTCACACGGGAGAAGTAGCCACGGCTTCAGACTTCGCTGTCTCGCTGATGTGGAAACCCCAGTGTCTGGCGGCCACGTCTGTGACTCTCTGTGGAAAGGCCTTGTGAATGGTTTCCTAGGATCTTTGAACTTGACTGGGGAGCAAGCAGCGTTTACAGACCTGCTCCGGGCGGCCTCAGGGTCAGGTGCCCAATGAGCAAGAGGTGAGGGCACCTCTGCATTCACAGCCACGCACTTTCCCTCCAAGGGTGTCTTTTCCACTGTTGTTTGTAAGCCAAGGCTCCTCCTCCCTGTTCCCGGCTCCAGCGGCCCCTTCCTTCCCCTCCTGCGCTCCCCCCTGTGTGAGCATCTCAGCCAAAGCTGACCTCACTCGCGGACGCTGCATCGCATTTTGGTGAGTCCCACTCACAGATGCCAAGAAGTGAGCTGTGCATTTGCTCAGGCCCTGTTCAAATTTTCCATGAAGCTCCGAGCAGAACAGCCCTGGGCCTGCACTCCCGGGCTCCACCAGGGTCCTGCCTGGAACCTGCACTGGGCAGTGCCCAGAATGTGGCCAGAAGCCTGGGCCAGACCCGTGGGAACGGCGGGCTGGGCACGCTGGGTCGGCCAGATCATTATTCTGGAGACAGGACGCAGCGGAGGAGTGACCACAGGAGGTAAGGGGAGGAGAGCCAGCTGGCCAACGCCTCCCTCAAAACATGACACAGCAGCCCAGCTTGGGGCTCTTAGGAGCGGGCGGCCCGTCTCCAGGACCTCAGATCAGGTGGAGAGGGGCTGATGTTTTCACAGGACAGCACTGCTCACCCGAGCTGGGTGGGGTCCCGGAGCCCACCTGACCTGCACACTGAACAAGCGGTTCTCACACTTCCTGAGGCTGAGAGTCTCTCTCAGAGCAAAAGACAGATCTCCCAGCTTCCTTGCTCAGCACGGCCACCCAGAAGGAGTGGAAAAGCTGGCTTTCTTTGACTGAAGCCCCAGCGAGTGACCACCTGAAGTAAAGGGACCATTCACTTTGTGATCTGTTGCTCTGATTGGCTCTTCTTCCTCACCCAGTCGTCCAGACAGAGAGTGTGGCAGCATCCTAAACCCTCCCTCCTCCCACAAGTCCAGCCGTCACAGGGCCCTGGTGGCTCCACGTGTGTCATACCCACATCCCTGTCCCCCACCCACCTCAGCCCTCATCGAGTCAGGTCCCCACCCCCAAGTGCATGGAGAACAGCTTCATGCTATGTCCACCCTGACAGCTCTCCAGTCCGTCCTGTTCACAAGGCTGCAGAATTATCTTTCCAAAGGTGACCATTTAAAACTGGCAACCCAGTTATGACAGTCACTTAAAAATCTTTCAGTGAGCCCTGGCTGGTGTGGCTCAGCAGAGTGAGTGCCGGCCTGTGAACCAAAGGGTCGCCGGTTCAACTCCCAGTCATGGCAGATGACTGGGTTGTGGGCCAGGTCCCCAGTGGGGGGCACGTAAGAGGCAACCACACATTGACGTTTCTCTCCCTTTTTCTCCCTCCCTTCCCCTCTCTAGAACTAGATAAATAAAATCTTTAAAGAAAAATCTTTCAGTGAGTCCCCATAGTCCATGACTAGAACCCAAATTCCTCAGTGGGCTTTGCGAGACCCTTCACAGCCTGGACTGCTGGACCGGTCAGCTAACTTCTCACCAGTCCTCACCTGTACCCAGAGGTGCACGCACCCTGACCCCATCTGTTCATTCCTTCATTTGTTTGCTCACTTGTCCCCAGGTCCTATTATAGCCCAGATCCTGAGCTGGGCTCTGGACCCAGGGTGACTGGTAATCTAAGGCAGAGGACGACTTCAAACAGGAAGGCGCACTCCAGGGCAATGGTGCCGTGCTAAAGCACGTCCAGGGGGACGTCCCCTAGCCTAGGGTGCAGGGAGGCCCCCCGACCCAGAGGAATTGGCGAGCAATGATGCTGTGAGCTGGAGGCTGGTAGGAAGAGATTCAAAGGGGAGTGAGCTCAGTGTTTTCCGGCAATGGGAGGGCAGCGAGCCTATGAGTGATGGGAGAGAAGTGAGCAGGAGCCCGGTCACGGGAGAGCTTAGGAGAGTCCATGTTAAGGGCTTTGTGCCACCACCTGGGGTAATGGAGAGCCACAGACCCATTTTAAGCGGGTTTGCATTTTTGGAAGCTCTCTCTGTCTGGGGGGGGGTGCGTTGGACCGCTGGCAGCTCCCCGGTGGCCAGGGCTTCCTGCAGCGCGCTGCCCCGGGGCTAGGATGCCCCTCTGCTCTGTCTGCTCAGTGAGCTCCTTCCATCCTTCAACACTCAGCTCAGAGTCCTTCAAATGCACAGCCCGTGTTTCCCCTCCGCCCGGGTCTGGCTGAGCACATCTTCTTTGTTCTCTTGGCATAGTGTCCATCACTCGATTCTGGCACTCGACACGCTGGTTGTCCCCCTCACGGCCTCGCTGTGAGTGTATAAAGGGCATCCATCGGTGGGTCCCTCAGCTTCATGTCCCCGAGGCCTTGCCTTAGCAGTTGTTTGAACCGGCTCTTTGAGTAGACCCACTTGCACCAAGGAGCAGCAAAGCACAGAGAAGCCGAGATTCCAGACCTCTGTGCCTTCCTCCACACGAAGTCCTTCTCTCTCCACTGGAGGGTCCCGGTCACCCCAGGCCCTGGTGCCTCGCCTGGCTCACCGGCCCCCGAGGGCTCACCTCCTCCACGTGTGGCGGGTGTCAGCAAACTGGCTTCTGAAGGAGAGAGGAGCCTCCAGCGGCCTCTCAGTCTGCAGTGACAGTGGAAACCACTGACTTTGTCCCTCATTTGGGCCAGGGCCCGGCCAGAAAGTCTGCACTTAAAAATGGCCTCTCTGAAGAGGCACAGAATGTGCAGAATGTGCGGTGCAAAACTCGGGGGCCCTTGCTCTCGGTCACCAGGAAGCTGTGTCAGTTATTGGGCTTTTTTCAGGGGGTGGGCATTGCTGTCTTGAGGAATTAGTACCTTTCCAACCCCACAAACGGCTCTGTGTAGGTTTGAACAACGAGAAGGAGCTTGTCTTTAGCGAAGAAGCTGGAAGCTTGGCTGGGTTTATTATTTGTTTATTATTTGTAAGTAGCTTCCGGCAGTTTTTAGTGAGGGCTCACTGATTTAAGGGAGAACAGGCTGGCTTTTCCGGAAAGGGTCTCCACGTCAGCAGGCGGAGGGGTTGATGGGTGCCGTCTGCCCCGCCGTGGAACCTGGCAAGCAGTCAACGCTGTTGCTGAGGTGACAGGGGAACCCCTCCCAGTGCTGAAACTGGAGCTCATGTGTCCGTTTGGTCCCTCCTCCGTTCATTCAGCATATTCCCAGAGCATCTTTTCTGGGCCCGGCATTTGGCTGTTTACTTCGCTTGTGTGGTGTCCTCACGGGCCCTCGTGGTGCCAGCATTGTCCCCGTGGTGCAGTTCGGGAATAAGTAGGAAAGGTTGGGTGCTGTGCACCTTCAGGACACAACTGAGCTGGGGCACCAGCCTGGGCCCTCTCCCTCAGGGACTTCACCCCTTCTAGGGGAGACACAACGTACAGAGAAACCCCATGCTCTGCACACAGAGCAGGACGAGGAGCCTCCAAAGGGGTGCCCACACGTTTCTGGGAGGTAAGAGGCAGGAACCAGCTCTGACTGCCAAGATAGGAGGTGGCTTCCTGGAGGAGGTGGCCCTGCAACGGACTGAGAGGCTGTGGATAGGCAGAAAGGGGAGGAGACCTCCTCTCTCTACAGCCCTGAGAAGGTGGCTATAAACGCCGCTCTGTAGCTTTAAGTCTTGGATGGACGCAAACGCCAGGAGGCAGTAAACCTGCAGGAAAGAGCACCAGGGTTGAATTACGTGAGATCTCTCCTGGCACAGACCCATGAGGAAGCACAGAAAGAGTCACAGCTCCTGCTGCGGGGGCCAGCCCTCAAAGGGGCCGGCCGGTGGCCGCCCGTGGCTGCCCTCTGTACAAGCACGCACGAGGCAGGGGCCTCACACTGGCAGAGCATCCTCCGGGAGCCAGATGTTTGATTTTATCTTCGGAGGCAGTAAAACGTGAGGCGCCCTCTTTGGCAGCAGTCAGAAGGTCAGGTTGCTGGCTTTTCATCAGTCTTGGGTGTTTGATAGCATGTCAGTTATCACCGCGGTTCTTGGAACAGAGACTCCATCGTGCCCTGGGCGCGGGCAGGGTGAGTGGGCAGAAGGAACTGGGAGTGCCAGCACTCCTGACACAGCGCCCGGCCGCCAGGCTGCTCTGCTGAGCAGGAGAGCCACTCTGGCATACGCCCCTGGGCTCCTGTGGGAAGCGATCTGTCGACCGGTCATCCTGGGGTGTCTGTTTTACAGGAAACCAACTATGGTCATGTTTCTCAGGTGGTGGTGATACTGTTACACGTGCTGGTTTAGGGCCCTGTGTGTTTGCATCTATGGGGTTGGCTTCCTGCTATTCAAAGTTATTGTGCTTTCATAAGTACTTCTCACACAGGACCGCCCCAATGTTCTTTCGTCACCACCTATTGACTTGGGTTTCCCATGCGAATTAAATCATCAGCAGATAGATCCTGATGAGTCAGGAACCCTTCATCATAAATAGCCTCTTGCCATGGAAGGGTCTGATAAAATGTAGCAACCTCACACTCATTAGGATGCCGGACAGGTGTTCTTTTTCATTTAGCGATTCTACAATCTGTCTGTAAGGCAGGATCACGGGGAACTGGCTCAGTGGACTCATTCCCAATGTCCCCCAACAACGAATGGGGCTTGCCCGGCTCCAGCATCCACGCTGTGCCCCTCCCAGGGCCTTTCCTGAACGGCCTTCTCCATGCCCGACGCCAGCCATCAGCGCAGCCTGGAACCTCCTGCCTTCCACCCGGACAGCAGCACAGGAGCGCCAGGGCCGGGAACGCGTCCCCGTAAGTCTCTAGAACTATGTGTGTGTCATTGAAATCAAACCATCTGAAAATCACACTTTCCCTGCCAGCAAAGGAGAAAGAACCCCAACCGAACCTCGTGAACCAGAAGAGGAAGCTGCCATCTGTTTATCCACAGAAGGGACAGCCCGCACGTGTGCGCACGGTACGTCCCCTTGAGGAAGGGACTTCCGAGTCCTTCTCGCCCACCTACCCACCACGCCCAGCCTGCACCTGGAATGGGGTCAGGCCATTGGAGCTGTCCCTTTGTCAGAGAGTAAGCAGGATGAGTGGAAGGCAGCCCGTCCCTCCTCTCTTCCCTCACGTGTGCCTGCTCACGCCATGTCGAGAAAGGAGTATCTTTGTGGAAGATTGCAGGTTAGTCTACAGGGGCCTACATATCAACCGGCTGCTTTCCTGAACCAACTTAAAAAATGTGGGATCTGCAGGGAGCCTGGCAGGCCAGAGGCCATTCCAGGCCCGAGACGCCATGTTTGTCCCCAGGTGCCATGCAGAGAAGGGACCAGCAGAGACACTTGTCCTAGCTGGTGTCCGGGGCAGATGTTTAGTCCCTTTTGGCTCCTCCAGCTGTTAAAGTTCTGGGTGTTAGTTGTTCTGTCCTGAGCTCAGACTCCTGTGCAAGCCACAGACGGCAGGAAGCAGCCTGGCGGGGCACAGAGGCGGCTTTGTGGGCTTGTTGCAGAGCCATCTGGGGCTCGCGTGACCTTGGGACGCTCCCTCCCCAAGGGGCAGGCTGGCCGGGCCCTGGGCCCTGGGAAGGGGGGTGGGGTGGGGCAGGCCGCTGCCCTTGGACAGCCTGACCTAGGCCTCCCGAGGTCTTTGTCAAAGGCCCACTAATAGCTTCCCTCTATCGTCCGGGGAAGCGATCTCTGGGCCTGCACAACTGACTTCATTCGTGGTGAGAGGAAGCTTTGAGCCGGAGCCCATGCCTGTCTCTCTCACCAGTGACAAGCTCTGCTTGGGAGGGCAGTTCCGTGGGCGAGGGCGGCATGGGTGCCCGCTTTTATCCCAGCTCGGGCCCCCGCTGAGACCCGGAGGCGTCATTCCCACCATCTAGGTCCCAGGTCCCTGCCGTCTCCTCCTTTAGTTATCCAGGGGGCGTTCGATGATCCCGAGGTTCTAACCCAGAGAGTCAATGACCACGTACATCCACGCAGTTTTTAAACGCTCTTTCACAGCTTCCTGGTTCCTACGATAACACTCGTCATCAGCCTCTACGCGGCACGTTGCAGTGACAGCGCTTCACTTGATCGTCCAGTGAGGCAGGCAGAGTGGGGAGGGCGCTCGTACCTCCTCAGAACTTCAGAAAGAGTAAGGGACACGCGCGGTGTCACAGAGCAAAGAAAGAGCAGGGCTGGGACTCGGGTCCAGTCTTCCCGTTCGGAAGTGCTGCCCCAAACACTGCCCTGGCTAAGCCAGCAGCTGGAGATGGCACAGCGGTGCGTCCCCCTGCTTTTTGAACGCACGCTCAAACATCACACGGCTAAGCCCGAACTCCTGTCGCCCTGCCCTGAACCAGCTTGTCCTGCAGCTGCCCCTGCTGTTGACAGTGTCCGGTCACTTGTCCCAAGCCTGCCTTCTACTTCTCCTTTCTCTGCTCCCATTTCCTGGCAATCAGCTTGTCACCAGTCTTCTTCCTGCTCAGCGGGGTTCAAGGCTGCCCCTGCTCTCCAGTCCTCTTGTCCCTGCCATCCCTGGGGTCCCCCACCTCCCAGCAGCCCCTGAGAGGCACCCCGATGCCTGTCCAGTCCAAATGTACAGGCCAGTCTGACCTTCCAACAGCTCCACTGGGCCAGCATTGTGACCTGAGTGCATCAAGTCAACAAGCGCTTGTCGCAGTGTTTGATAGGTGACCCGCAGTCCAGCATTATTTACCGAGTGACATTAACTGCGTTCCTCGGGGCGGGGACCATGCTGTGTATGCACCAGGGGACGGGGTCCTGGGAGGCCCTCAGACGTTTCTAGAGTGATCGGATGCACAGGGGGGTCCTGCCGGTCTGCTCAAAGATGTCAAAGCTCCCTCTTCCCACCGAGTTGTTGGATCACACTGCTGCGCCTGGCGTTCAATGCGCTTTCCAAAACATGTCTGCGTTAGTCAGGGCTCTCTGCGTTCTGAGAGAGAAAACTCAGTTCTAAAGAACTTAAGCACAAAAGGGAATTTGCTGGCTCATGTGACCAGGAAGTCTAAATATCAGGAAGACATTCATTGAGTCCGGGGGTTCCTGGGGGCTGACGTGCCCCAGGGTGCCTGAGCAGGATCTGGGAGGTGGGTGCTGGAGATGCAGGGATGTTGGTGAGCAGTGGGGGTAGTTGGCAGGTGCTTGAAGCAAATCCTGGGACACCTGTCTGAACAAGGCCGGTCTGTCCATCTACAGCTACTTCAACAGGTCAACCCCTGGTGGGTGTTGAGGATAAAGGCCAGGATCCCTCTACTTGAGGGGGGGGTGGGGGTGGGGGTGGAGGGAGGTGCTGGGCCCTATCGTGCAGCAGATGGACTCAGGCAGAAGCTTCCACCTAGTGAGAGAAGCATTTTCAGGTCGCATTCCTTCCCCTGCCCTCATGACCAGGACTTCCTTCCGTGAAGAATCTGGGGCTGCTGACGGCCCTGGATATCGCACACAGGCACGCAAAGACTGGCACCGGGACCGAGCTCAGGGCTGCTTCCTGTGTCTCTCCTCACTGTGATGTCATTGTGGGTTCCCTTCATCGATGACACGGGGTTTCCCTGTCTGCAGCCAGTCTGATCCAGGGTCGATGCAAGCCTGCCATACTTCCTGGAAATGTGTGTCCCCAGGCCCCCAAGCTGTGCCCTGCGGTCACAGAGCCAAGCAGCACAAGGACCACAGGCTGATGTGGACTGCAGATCTGCCAGGGTTTCTCTGTGGTCTGAGGGGGCGCTGCAGCCAGGGTGGGTGGGCTCGGCTTGGTTAGTGGTTTGTTCTGCGTGTGTATCAGGAACCCATGTGCGTGTATATGGTGTGCGTGTGTGTATGGAGCCCACGTATGTATTTATGTTTGTGCTATGTGTATGGATACCATGTGTTTATAGGTTGAATATGCCTGTATTCAGAGCCCAGTGTACATGTGTGAGTGTGTGTGTGTGTGTGTGTGTGTGTGTGTGTGTGAGCGCTGTCAGCATCGACACAGACCCTTTCCCAATACATCACCGCCCTAGATGGCTGCTAGAGCCTCACTGGCGTGTCCTGCTGCTCACCCCAACCCTGCAGAGGAAGGGCTTCCAGAGGCCAGGCGTGGACAAGGCCCCTGGAGACCCAGCTCATGATTTTTAAAAAATATATTGTATTTATTTATTTATTTTAGAGAGGGGGAAGGGGGGGAGGAGCAGAGGGAGAGGATCATCGGTGAGGGAGAGAAACACCCATCGGCTGTGTCTCCCCCACTCCCAGCTGGTGATCAACCCGCAACCCAGACCTGTGCCCTGACCAGGAATCAGACCGGCGACCTTTTGCTTTGCGGGATGATGCTCAATCCACTGAGCCTCACTGATCAGGGCTGGCCCAGCTTAAGTTGGCGAGAGCCCACTCATGAGGCCAATCCTCTCACCCCACGACCTTGGCCTTGCCTTGAAGGTGCAGAGCCAGACACCAGGCTCAGAGTTCCCGATGGGGGGAAGGGCAGGGCCCAGTCCACCCCAGCTCTCCTGGCGTCATGGGAAGGGCCCTTTCCACCTCGCAGAGCCCAGGCCTTGCATGGCCCTACCAGGCTTGTCCTCCAGCGGTGCCCGGACTGGCTGTGTGACCCCGGGGCAGGCGACCCACTCTCCCCGTGCTTCAGCTCTCCCTGGGGAAGGCCACGGGGACAAGAGCAGTGACGTCTTGTGGACCACACTGAGCATCCAGCACGGCTGCCTAAGGGCTCTGTCACCTTCTTGCGTATTCAGTGAGTACTCAGGCTGCTGCTGAGAACGTTCTGCGCCTGGAAAAACAACATCCCAGGAGCACAGGCAGCCCCTTTCCAGCAGGAACCCCAGGAAGAGGAAGAGCCCTTTCCTGCGTGGATCAGCACGCCCCCTGCCCCTGGCCCTTGCCCCCGCCTGGGACAAGGCCCTCCTGGGGAGGTCAGCTCGAGAGGTTTGGCCGGTTGGCCTCATCATCTTACATTAGATGGTCTGATGGCTGTGTGGAAAATGCTCTGCATTCTTCATGTATTTTCTCCATCAAAACACGTCTGTTTTGTTCTCTCTTAAAGGGCATCCATGAGTCATCAGCAGGAACAAAGAGGCTTCAGTCTGAAACCTCCTCGGGGGAGCCATTGGAGCAGTGCAGGCTCGCCTGGGTTTTGAAATCCCAGAACGTGATTTGGAGGTGCCTTTCAGCACCTGGGAGCCGCCACGCTCCCCGGCAGCTGGGCCCCAGGTGAACACTGCATTTGTCCCGATGCGCAGGAGTCCTCTGCAAGCAGAGGTAGACAGCTCTGTGACGGGGTGCTGGCAGCGGCTCTCAGCCCCTCCACCTTGTTCTGTCGGAGACCCCCCACCCCCTGACCCCTTGTGTTCCCAGGTGGACCTGCTTCCCAGGTTCCTAAGGAGCTCAGCGGTCGGCCGGAATGCCTCCCTTCTCAGGGGCACCTCTCCAGCGCTTGAACGCCATCCCCAAGTCACCCCGTAAGGGGAAGACACCAAAGGCAAATGGGGTAAGACACAAGAGCAGGGAGGGCCATCCTGCATGTCCCCGAGCCCCAGATTCACACAGCCCATGCCCAGAACCTTCACCCACCGACCGACCCCCCAGACCCACCCTGTCTGGGAGCAGATGAAGTCTCTGAGCACGCCCCCTCGATGGATGCCCAGGCACCCTTGCCCCCTCACCCAGACGCTGGGAGTTGCCCTTTGCAGCTCCCTCAGCCCCTTGGGCCCGGCCCTTCTCTACTTGGTGCTTCCTGCTCTCAGTTCCACCGTCCCCTCGCCTGTCTGCCCGGCCTGTGAGGCCCCTGACACGGGCACCCTGGCTGCTCGGCTGCTCTGGCCCAGGCGGGTGCTGTGCTCCTGAGCACGGGCCACGCAGGACCCGCCCAGGGGACCACGCTGGCTTGGCACGGGTCTTCCAAAAACCCTCTCCAAGGGCAACTGCAGTCAGTCTTGGACACAGCTTCCTGGACTTTTAGTAGTCTCCCTGAGCCCACTCGGAGGAGCGACTTGGTGGGGTTCAGGGTGTGGGCTGGCCAGCATGGACATTTCAGACATTTAACACATGTGAGGCCCAGGCACAGACCTGTCTGGGCAGCCGGGTGGACCATGCCTGGGGAAGGGGCTGCTGGCTGTGAGGAGGGGCCGTGGGCCCAGTGGGCGGAGGTTTTGGATGGGCTGGTTTTGGAAGGGCAGGTCCCGCCAGAGCAGGATGTTCTGTGTGTTCCTGCGCACTCTGCTACCCTTGCTGCTGGCAGAGATGACAAAGCGCCGAGCACCCCGCCACCCTGACCGGACACCGAATCAAGGCTGTCAGGGGAACAAGGGCGCAGAGAAGAGAGCTGGGATTTTGGAGAAACGCGCATCAACATCCCCGCCCCACCTCTTCCTGTCTGTGTGATTTGGGGCAGAACACGTCAGACCCTCGACCCTCGGTTCCTTTTCCATAAAACACAGGTAAGAAGTTGTGTCTCACGCAGAGCCCCAGTTGGGCCCAGTTGGTCCAGTACGGGTGAATCAACTTACATTTTAAGTTAAAAGAAGGTGTTTAAGAATGGGTAAGACACTTTTATGAGTCTCTATTTTACAGCCCCTTGTGGTGGGCTGCCCACACCCAGGTCCTGGTCCCCCGATAAATGCTCCAGGTACCTTATCCCCACTTTAGAGCGAGGAGCCAGGCTCGGAGAGGAAAGACCGCGTGGCCAGGAAGTGGCCGCACTGAGCTCCAAACGCAGATCCGCTGGAACGCTGGCCCCGAGTGCAAGCCGGGCAGAGCTCAGCCCCGATTGCATGTCGCCCTCTCTTAGGAGTGTCTGTCCATGTGAGATTCTGAACTCTGGCCCCTCCGGTGCCTGTTTAAGATGGCTCTCAGCCCTGTTTGCCCAGGGCAGGTTTTTAGTTGGCTTCTGTTGTTGAAGGACAAACCCTGGCAGCTGCGGTCCTTGCGTGACATGGTTCTTCAGAGCTGTTTCTTGTTATTGGGAGGCAGGACAATCCAAGGGAAGGGTCCTGAAGACAGAGTTAGAATATTACCAATAAACAGGGTGGCCTTGTGGGGTCTCAAGTCAGGGGTTCTTGACTGGGGCAACTTGGCAACGTGGGGCAGCTTTGGAAGGGGCCACTGCCCTTCGCTGACGGACGCCCAAGGTCTCGAGAGCCGCTGTTTCACTGCTCTCTCTGGTGCTGATGCTGCCACGGGTGGAAGGGTGACCTGATTCCATGCCGCCTGGGAGTGGCAGTCCTCTGGTTCCGCCAGGTGGGGAGAAGGCTGAGAAGAAAGGCAACCAGGGAATTTGAGGGGGAAGGGATCCGAAAGGAAGCAGAGGGATGGTGGCTGGCCGAGATGGAGGCCATCAGCAGGCTCCTCCTGGAATGGTCTGCAGGTTACTGCACCTCGAAATGATGGTGTGAGTGAGGGTTCGTGCCCCTTAAAAAAGAGGGCTGGGGTTTACCTCTGGATGAACGACGCAGAATCCTGGGAGGTAAAGGAGGCCGAAAGGCCACAAGCCCCTGGAGGTCACAGGACTCCTGCCAGCCACTGCAGACCCCTTCCCTCGGACCCCAGGAGGCTCCAGGTGCCCAGCTGCTGGGAGGCTTGGTGGCTGATCACTCTCTGCCAAATCCTCAGAGAGTCCTTCAACCAAAGAAAGCCTTCTCACCCAAGGGTACCCTCTCCCCGAGGGTGGCTCATGTCCAATGATTGGCTCAGGAAGGGGACACACAGTCTTGGGCCCCTTTACTCAAGGCCGGGCAACCCTGAAGGATCGCCCCACTTCTAGGGATTAGCTGACATCTTTGTCGTGACCACAACCTACATCACCGTTGGTCTCTTTCCTCTGCCCGATCCTGCTTCCTTCACTCCCTTAGGAAGTGCTGGCCCCTAGTGTATCTGCTAGGGAACCTGCTGTGAGACCCTGTGTGTGGAGCTGGACTGAGTTTCTTCCTGCCAGCCCTACGCCTCTTCGCGGCAGAAAATAAAATCTTGCCAATTCAGGTCTAGAGATGCCCAATAAAATTAGCAGCTGACTCTTCATCAGAGACCATGGAGGCCAGAGGCAGCGGCATGGCAGGTTCAAAGTGCTGGAAAGCACTCCAGGCTTCTCGGTAGAAGCGTCTGGGAGGCGGGGCATGCACCTCCTGGTGACCACGCACCACAGTATGGTCCGTGACAGGGCTGAGCTCCTGGTGGCCATAGGAAGCCCCCCGTGAGCTTGTGCTTTCCCAGGAAAGGCATGCAAGTGCACCTTCCTGGGTTCCCTAGAGTTCGGCTTCGTTTGTCCTTCAGTCCCTGTTCTTCTCAGCAGCAGCAAATGAAACCTTGCTGCTTCAAAAGTTCTCCAGTTGGCTCGTGACAAAATGACCCAGATGATGTTTCTCCGCTCGCCACTGTCTCCCGAGGGCGCAGCTAAGGCATCCGGGAAATTTTTAGCATCAGGGCATGAGGGAAATTTAGCTTTTGAAAACAGGCATGGCTCCCTTGGATTGGGTGTGGGTTCAGCTAATTGGGAAGAACGGGCAGCGGTAGCCCAGGAAGAAAGGACTTGAAGCCCAGGGCTCCATTAGCATCTCAGCCAGGGCCACTGTGGCCTGGCCACCGTGTCACTGGGCGGAGAGTCTGGGAGGGAGCCTCCGGGTTGCCGTGGCCATGCTGCCTGCTGCGTGATTTCTATCCTGCCATTCCTGCTCCACATCTATGCCCACCCCACCTTATAACAACAAGGGGGCGTGCACAATGGGAGGCTATTTAAGTGAAACTATTCATTTTGAATTTTAATGAATCTGATTTGCTGATGTAAAGATGGCTCACAAAAGGAGCATGATTTGATGAAGTGAAAGTTGGCTCTGCTCCCTGGCTGCAAGTAGGTTTATTTCCCTCTGGCCGTGGACTCAGCCGAAGCCAGTGCCGCCATGCAGACAGAGATGGCGCTGTTTCCCCTCTTCCTGAGATGCGGCTGCACCAAACCTCGTGGGAAGATCGATCAAAGGCCATTTTTAACTAATTGATGAATTGCTGTTGAAAGCTCATTCATTAAAACGCACTCTCAGTGCTAATGGAGTCATAAAGTTACAAAATGCTGGGCAGGAGGGGATAGAGCTGCTGTCCCTGGAGGCAGCGGGTTCTCACATCTCCTGCAGAACCAGCCACCAGGGCCTTTCCTGGAGACCTGGCCTAGGGCCGGTGCCCGGCTTGAGGGCAGAACAACTCCGTCTGACTCCAGCACCACTCAGGTGAAGTGTGTCTACCATCTCTGAGGTCCCGCGTCTGTAAGCGGAAGTCATGGTCCTACGCCCAGGACTGGGGTGAGTAGCACAGAGCGGAGGGGCTGCCTCAAATTGTCTGCTTGGTTCACTGCAACTTGGGGCTCGAGGGAAAGGGGACAGCTGGGGTCAGGCCGTCCGTGAGGGCTCTTCTCTACCGATGGTCACAAATGTTCCTGCCAAATGTGTGCTGACTTGTGTGGGGTTCAGATCGTGTGGGGAAAAGACACCCCTGTACTGGTCAGTAGAACTTGGCTGAGAGAATGTGCTTGGTTGAAAGTGACCTTAAGCAGCTGAGCTGGTAGGTGCTGTCTGTGTTCTGCTTGGGGTGTTTCCTCTGCTTTCCTTTCCCCAGCCTTGGGGAGCCACCTCCAGAGGGGGAGCATCCTAGAGCCACCCTCTTGTGCCTGCACGGTGCCTGCCACCTGGCTGGTCACTGCGCTGTGACAGCAACACGCCCCAAAGGTGGCCACTTCCGTAGACTTTTCGCTCATGACCTGGGACAGATGAAAGGAACTATCAGTTCTGAACACCAGGCCCTCAAACCTGCAGTCTGCTCCTGGGTTTCTGCCTTGTTTCTGCAGACGGTGCCAGGGCAGGGTTCCCTGTGAGCTGCGTGTGGACTTCCCTTCCTTTCCAGGTTGCCTTCCTCTCCACCCAAGGACCTGAAGGGACACCAATCCCAAGGCTGAGCGCCAGAGACCATTGCTGGCTCTTCTCTGGGACCTGGACGACAAGGCCCTTCCTGCAGCCCCTCCCAGGGCCACCAGGGTCACACCAAGGGTCAGCTATTTGGGGGACAGAAAGCAGCTGGTCTCCATAGCCACCGGAGTCTGTCTCCTCTGGAGGAAAGAGGCAGGTGGTGGCCGGGTCAGAGTCCACAGCCCTGTGGCCGCGTGGTGAGGGGCTGTGGGCAGCTGTGCCCTGAGGTCCATTCATCTGGGCTTGGGACGGTCCCTCCCATTTTGGTCCCCAGGGCTGAGGAATCCTGGGCAAGCTGCTCAGCCCCTCCGGGTTGCGGTTTCTTCAGCTGTAACGCCGGTTTCAAGGAGAGCAGCTGAGGGGCTGCAGAGATGTGCTGGGGAGCTGAGAACAGCGCGGTGCTGTGCGGCATCGGAACCGGCAGGCGAGGCCTGCCCAACCCCCGTGTCCAGCTTCCACGCTGGAGTGTAAGCTCCACCAGAGCAGGGCCATCTCCAGCGCAGCCTTGAACCCTGACCTCTGGGTGCTCGGTAAGCACCCGCCGAATAGAGAACAGAAGCTTCTGTTCCTTGGCTGACTTGCCCCTTCAGCATCCAAACACCCTGGACGGGCGGTCAGCACTCGGACTTCCCATTGCAATAGGTGTCCCCTCTCACCTGCAGCGGCCGCTGGGCGGGAGGTGCTGCCATCTCATCACATGGACAACATGGTGAGGCACAGGGTGCTCAGGACGGTGACCCTGAGTCACACCGGCTGTAAGTCGGTTGCTGGGATCTCACCTCCTCCCTTTGGGACCCAGGGACAGGCTGAGTTTACGGCCCCCACTCAGATCACTAGTCAACACAAGCAGAGCCCTCCTCTCCGCCTTACTCCCCTCCTGCCTCGGGTTGCCCACCTGTGGGGCTGCACTACAGAGCAGCAGGGGAGGCAGGAGCTGGTCGGCCCGTCCAGGCCCTCACAGAGCCCAGAGCTGCTGAGCTGTCACCAGGGTCCCCCCCGCCAGTGTCCAGGGGCACTGTCCCAGAGGTTGGCAAGTGACCTTGGCCTGAGCCTATGGGCATCACCCCCTGTTTACAGGTAGAATGGGGGAACCCCTCTCACTCCTGGTGAAGCCGTCAGCAGAGCTGCATGGACTGCGAGAAGGGTGGGCAAGGGTCCCAGGACTCGCCTCCCATTCAGCTCCACCCCTGGCCGCTCCCCCGGGCTGTGAGGGTGGTGTGGGGGCTGCTGCTCCGGCCAATGCTGTGCCTTTGCCAGTTCAGACCCTTAAAGGCCAGCCTGGTCCGGGAGCATGCAACAGAAGTACACGGGACATCCTCGGTTAACTCAGCTGCCCTGGCCCCTGACCCTCACAGTGACCGCAGCCATCAGCCCCCTGGAGAACGGTCAGTCATTTCACACGTGCTGAGTGCCAGGGAGATGGGTCTGGGCAGGGCTCTGCCGGGCAGGGACCTCGATGCCGGAAGCTGTTTTGATTTGTTCGCTGCAGCAGCTCACGAGCTGCGTGGTGTTGGAAGCCTCACCTAGAAGCCTCCAGTTTCTTCACCTGGAGGAGGCGGACATTAAAGAAGCAAATCACAGGGCTGTAAAATTGCAAGGATGCTCGTCAAGTGCTTGGCACAGAGTGCCTTGGAAAGTTGCGTGGACCCTGAGCACTTACCGAAGCCCCCGTGTGCTGGGCACCTGGGCGCTGGGGAAACAGAAAAGAGACAGGATCTCTGCCTCTCCTGTTCCCCGAGTGACCACTGGGACCGTAGAGGAGGGGTGAGCAGCTGCCTGGAAAGGTCGCAAGCCTCCAGTGAAGCCAGCAGTGGAGCTGAGACTGTGTGGATGAACTTGAAATTGCCCACCAGGTAGACCAGACAGGGAAGGAGCTGGAGATCCATCCGCACTCTGGCTAGGCGGGGAGTGGACTGGAGCTGAGCTCTGCTGGTGAAGAGGGAACCCCCGGGCACTGGGACAAAGGAAGACACCTGATTCAAAGCAACAAAGGATGTGAAGTCAAGGGTGGGGGTGGGGTCTGCTGGACAGGAGGTCACTGAAGAGTAACTGAGCTTGAGTGTGGAGCCAAGGATAGGAGCGTCGGGATGCATGCGCGAGCAGAAACAGGAAAGGGACCCCGCAGTGGTCCCAAGCCCCTTCCCGAGGCAGGCAGGAGCCCAGACTGTGCCGGGACCAGCTCCCAGCATGGCCGTGGGCCAGCAGCCACACTCAATGCACGGGGGTCAGCAGATGCAGGGGCAGAGGAAGGGCAGGCGCAAAGGACCCCCTGAGGACCTGCCACTGGGGTAGAAAACAGAACAAAGGACGTGGACGGGCAGTTTGCAGACGATTGGTCCCCCCACATCCAACGAGAACCTAAGGAGGGGACCAGAGTCATTAATGGTCAGAGAAACATGCGTGTAGACTACAAGCAGAGAACACTGGAGGAGTAAGGGCTCGAGAGGAAATTGGACCCTGTGCAGCCGAGTGCTGGTGGGGGTGGGGGGTAAGGACACCCTTGAACTCATGGTCAGAACGAGGCTGCCTCCCGGACGGCAGCTGTCCTGTCGCATGTACATTTATTTTGTGACTCAGTTGTTCTGCTCCTGGGAATAGACCTCGAAGGAACCCTCACCTAGACCCAGCAGGGGAGGGCACAGAGAAGTCCCGCACCCTTTTATCTACACGGGGGCCATTTGGAAGCAGCCAGGGAAGTGGACTCATGACGTGGGTTTTACCCGGACTGCGGAGGACCACGCGGCAGGCAAGTTAGACGAGGCAGACATCGGGCAAAGAAAACTGTAGGACGCCGAATCCCTAAGACTGTTCACAGGCATTAACACACACCCAAGGCAGCACACACACTTTGCTGGACACGCACGAACAAAGCGCACACATTTGCACATGGAAGGGATTACCTCTGGGGAGAAGGGAGTGGGAATCATCTCTGGGGGTGAAAGAATCAGCAGTAACTAAGGAGGGTCTGCACGCGACAATGATGCTGTTGAAGAAGCTGATGCACTCACTCTCTCGCACCTGAAGGGTGAAGAGATAACTCGAAAGCCTGTGTGCTCGGAGGAACCATTGGTGGCTCGGGGGGCCAGGGCCCACAGGTGTGAAGGGTGTCCGCTCGGGGGGCCAGGGCCCACAGGTGTGAAGGGTGTCCGCTCGGGGGGCCAGGGCCCACAGGTGTGAAGGGTGTCCGCTCGGGGGGCCAGGGCCCACAGGTGTGAAGGGTGTCCGCTCGGGGGGCCAGGGCCCACAGGTGTGAAGGGTGTCCGCTC
>VMDR010000116.1:0-242124 GCA_007922815.1 Macrotus californicus | reverse complement strand
GGGGTTGGGCGTACAACCCCAGAGGTCCGCTTGAGTGGGTCTCAGCTCTCTCTCTTGAAACCCTGGGCCCAAGGCTCTCCTGCCCTTCTCTGAGCACAGCTGTCTGTGGACCTGGACACCGCCGTCTTGTTAGCATCTTGCCACCAGCCCTCTCCAGCCATGAAAGAAGGCAAAGTCCAGGGAAGGGAGCCCGAGCCCCTGGGTCCACCCTCAGGCCCAACTTGGCCCTGGCCGTGAGGCAAGGTCTCCTTCCATTCGTGCTGGTGTGAGCAGTCATTGCACATGCGTGGAGGTGTGGCCGTGCGTTGGGGTGAGGCTGAAGCATCCCAGACCTTCCCGAAATGACCGTGACAACTACTTGTGTTGCTATCAAAACGTTTCCATGGCGCCCACCATGCGCCGGGCGCCGCGATAACCACTTGACACAGGTGAGCTTTGTTCACACTTGTTATGCAAGGGGGAAGTGTGGTAACTGCACCCACTTTACGGATGAGAACACCGAGGCCCACGGGCTCCAGAATGGGCCGCAGGTCACACAGGCCGTGGCAGAGCTGGGACCCCCATCCAGGAATCTGGGCACGCATGCTCTAAGCTAAAACACTTGTGCTCCGTCCACAGGGCCTTCTCACCGCCCTCCAGTGGGTGGGCGCAGGGAGGCCCACTCTACATGAGGGGACGGGGAGCCTAGGGGGTTAAAGGACCTGTCAGGCCCCGTGGACCCGTGCTATGGCGCAGCTGGGACCCAACCTGTTTGTGCGGAGCCCACACACCTCTGGTGCCTCAGCTGATCTCTGAGAAACTGAGGGATGAGAAAGTCCCCAGGCAGCGGAACACACAGCCATATCGGGGAACTTGCTGGGACACGTGGGCAAAGGAGGAGCAGGAAGCAGCTTACTCAGCAGCGAGGCCTGAGGGCTGGCAGGGGGGGTGCAGGGCCCAGCCCAGCCCGCCTTGGGAGGACCAGGCCCTGGCCTTCTGTTTGACCCGTGAAGCATGGCTCCCAGGCCCTGCTGTCCCTGTTTTTCAGAGAAAGCAAACTCAGACTTTGTTGAAGCCTCCCAGGGAACTGATGGAGCTGACCGTTGACCTTCAGGCTCTTTCAGAAGCTCCACCTGGTTCTGGAAACTGGAGGGTCAGGTTTTGCCACTTGGTTGAAGGATTAGACCATCTGTACCTCAGCATGTCTGTCTGTCCATCTAAAGTCAAATGTCTTCACTCTCCCTAGCCCTTTGTATCTGCCCTTTCCTGCTGGAACCTTGGCAATGAAAAGTCTCAATGAAAGAAGTAGATTTCACTTTGGCTACTGTTAAAGAAAAAAAACAAACAAACCAGCCCTGGCTGATGTGGCTCAGTGGATTGAGCACGGGCTGCAAAACAACGGGTACGGGTTCGATTCCCAGTCAGGGCACAGGCCTGGGTTTCAGGACAGGTCCCCAGTGGGGGCCACGTGAGAGGCAACCACACACCGATGTTTCTCTCCCTCCTTTCCCCTCTCTCTGATAAATGAATAAAATCTTTTTTAAAAACCCAGAGCTGGGCGATAGGAAAAATAGATTGTACTCAGGAGCTACTGCAATGGGAGAAAAGAAGTCTCGGGGCCGAGCGGGGCTCAGTCCCGAAAGTGACACGGACGGGGGCGCTGCAGCCAGGGGGGTGGTCCAGGGACGGAAACTCGAGGGGAAACTGCAGGGTTGGTGTGAGGCTGGCTCAGCTGCTCAGGCAGATTCCTGCTGGAGGCAGCAGGGAGCAGACGGCAGCCGGGGACGATGGGCAAGGAGGAGCCTGACCCCGTACGAGGGTGGTCAGATATGGAGTGGCGGTTCTTTCTACCCTGGCCTGACAGGGTTCTTGCCCTAACTGGGCAATGCAGGCTGGACACCGAGGCCAAGGCCGAGAGGCTCAGAGGAGCCGGACTGGAGGCAGGTCAAGGACAGAGGTCAGTCACCACGGAAATGAATCTTAACCGTCTAGCGTGCAGACTGCTCAGTGCTACCTGAGCATGCTCTGAACCCAGAAGGAGAATGATACGCTGGCCTTTGTGCCAAAGGGCTTACTAAACTGCAGGCGAGGGCAGGCCCGGGAAAGGGGGAGCTCTGGGGACCAGGGGAAGCTGGTGGGTGGGTGGGGGGTTGTGAGGTGGAGGGTGATGGGTGGGGTCCCTGGCCACTCTAGTCTGAGGAAACCTCAGGAATCTGCCCTGGGGGACTGTGGTTGGTCCCAGAAGCCTGGAGCACAGGACAGAAGTGTGGGCTGGGCACTTAAAAATAAAACCTTTTAAATCATTCCAGATTTACAGAAAGCTGTAAGAAGTTGTAAAAAGTGCACAATTCGGTCCCCTGTGCCCCTCATCCAGTCTCAAGCCACGTTGCTCTCTGGTGCGAAGCCAAAGCCAGGAAGCTGATGTCAGCGCCACCCACGGGACTATTCAGAGCCGCCAATTTAACATGTTGCATGTGCGTCTCGTTCTTCGTGATCTCATGACACGTGCAGACTCGGGTAGTCACCACACACCATCTGTGTTTTTTTTAAAGATTTTATTTATTTATTTTAGACAGAGGTGAAGGGAGGAAGAAAGAGAGGGAGAGAAACATCAATGTGTGGTTGCTTCTTGAGCACCTCCTACTGGGGACCTGGCCTGCAACCCAGGCACATGCCCCAACTGGGAATTGAACCAGCGACTCTTTGGTTCACAGGCCGGTGCTCAATCCACTGAGCCACACCAGCCAGGGCCACACCATCTGTTTACTTGTCTGTATGTCCAGTAATGGTGACTCAGAAGCGTCTTCAGCACATATATCAGGCAGTGGACTTGGATGAGGTTTCCGGGGAGGGGGGCTGAGGGCAGGAAGGAGGGGGCTTGGGGCGGAATGCAGAGGAGGAAGAGGGCTTTGCTCAGGCCTTGGGGGATGAGGAGGTCCTGAGAGAGTTAAAGGACTTGCCGTGGTCTGTGGCTCTTTCTCTACCCTTGGCCCTGGGAGCTCCAGACCTGTTCTTCGGTCCCCAAGTCATGGGCCCCGTCACAGCGGTCCCTCGGCTGCGCTCCCCAGAAAGCAGAGCATCTGGGATTTTTTTTGGGCCACGTGGGCCACATCTGGGCTTGGAAAATGTAACTGTGTAGTGTGTGTCAACACCATCAAGCTGTAATTACGGCTAGCCCCGAGGGGACCCTGACATCACCGCCACGAGGCAGACACGGGGTCCCATTCAGCCCACACAGGGCCCGCTGCACAGGGGACACGTGGCTGTTCCTGGTTCAGTGCTACACTTTGGGCACCTTCTTCGCAACAAGAGAGCACAGCCACACTCGGTCTCTCCGAAACTTAGCAAGTCGACTCCTACCCAAGTAGGAAGGATTTTTTTCCCCAAGGAGAAGAGAGTGCTGCCTCACTATCGATTTCAAGCTCTATTTTTATTCCGTCATCTGCACATCAACTCTTTCATCCACGAACCCTGCATTTTGCAGATTCCGAGCATCACAGCCTCAGACTCGCCCAGTACAAACACCCAAAGGCGTCTTCCTGGGCAACAACGGTGCCTGAATAGTGTGGCAGCACCGCCATCTGCTGGACAATGTGAGTGGTGCACCCGGAGGGAGGGTAATGTGTTCCTCGGGAACCACAGGAGAGCTCCCTACAGGTAAGTCCCAAGGCCCAGGGTTTACCAGCAGCAGAGCCCTGGCTCTGCCTCCCCCCCAGCCTGGAGAAAGCCTGGTGTGGCAGAAAGGGGGTGGGCCGGCTCCAACACGCCGGATCCCTGCTAGTTGGGGAAGGAGGCAGGGCCAAGACGGTAATGACAGGAACTGGGACACCTGGGCTTTGAGCTCTGGCTCTGCCCTGGTCGGCTGCAGGGCTTGGAGCAAGTGCTGAAGCTGCCAGAGGCTCGGCTCTTTCCTCTGTAAACAGGGGAAGTGGGGCTAACAGTTAGTCCCTGAATGGCTGTTTTTAAAAGACATTCTTTCTGTGAAAGATGAAGTTCACACTAGAGATTCACTTAAATAAAAGTAATTATGCCCTGGCTGGTGTGGCAAAGGGTCACCGGTTCAATTCCCAGTCAGGGCACATGCCTGGGTTGCAGGCCAGGTCCCCAGTAGGGGGCGCCTGAGAGGCAACCACACATTGATGTTTCTCTCCTTCTTCTCCCTCCCTTCCCCTCTCTAAAAATAAATAAATCAAAACTTAAAAAAAAATTACTGATGTCATAACTAGTCGGACAAGGAGGGAGTGTGGACAGGTGGGGGTCAGGAAAGGCTTCCCAAAGGAGGAGACACCTCAGCTGGGTTTTCAAGGGTGAGTGGGGGTTTTCCCACCAGATGAAGGGAAGGGTAGCAGAGATGGGCGACCTATATGTGCAAAGGTAAGGCAGGTGCCCTTGGGGAACTGCAGAGGGTTTGGTCCGGCCTGAGCATAGGGTAGGCAAGGTGCAGCAGGTGGACTGGCTGACCCCAGACAGGTGGGCTCGACCAGAGCTTCTAGGAGGGGGTTGTGGGAAGCTGGGTCGGAGAAAAAGATTCCCAGGGCATTCTGAGGCCGACTACCGCGGTCCAATGCCTGGAAGCCAGCTCTGTACCAGGCACTGTCTCTAACCCACATGGCAGCCTGGCAAGGTGGACATTAATGTCCTTATCTCACGGGGGCTTGTGGCTCCCAGCGCCTGGCTGAGAAAAGGTGGGGAGAGTGCCAGGCTGTCGCCTGCAGGGAGACAGAGGCAGCACAGGGATCACCTGGGCAGTTCCTGGGGCAGGAGAAAGCAGATGCCAGCTTCCGGGAGGAAGGACTCTGGCAGTCAGAGCTGGCCGCAATGGGATGAGTGGCTGGTGCCGCGGGGAGCCCAGTGACGGACCACCTGTGGGAGACACAGGGGCTCCTGCGAGGGAATTGGTGGAACCGGGGTGTTCTGGCTCCTCTCCAGCTCTGGACCCAGTGGTCCACCCACCATCTCTGGTCAGCTACCATGGGCGGTGTTTTCCCTGTCCTGAGGGCCTGGTTCCCTGGTGTGATTCTGCTAAAAGGCTCCTCCATGCCAGGGTCCTCGGGGCCAGCTCACTTCCCTGAGCACCCCCATCCTGGACAACCCCTGGGAGCTCCCCTGCCCTGGATTGCCCCTGATCACTGCCCCCTGCCATCCCAACGCTGCAAGGGGAACTCCCTCACCCCAGCTGTCCTCGGGTGCAGAGGCCTGGCCACGGGGTTGGATACAGGCTGAGTGGGAGACTGCAGCCGCTCCCTGCACACGGCAAGCCGAGGAAGCTCAAGGCCAGTCCCTGGCGGTTCCAGTCCCTGCCTTCTCAGATTTCGTGTTCCTTTGGGGGTCAGCCTCCCTTACTCGCCCAGGCTCCCTGACGCACAGAGGGTGCCAGTTCTTTGAATTCACCTGTAGGGTTGCGAACAGTCTCCTGGGGTCAGGTGAGAACCCTCAGATCCTGGGGGCTTCCTTCAGAGCCTCTCTCCCTAGGATCTTCCCTCAGCCCCCTGCCCCCTGTGTGGGTGGCCAATTACGGTCTGCCAGGAACACCACAGTGACCAGGAGGTGGCGCTGCTGAGTCAGAGCTCTGTCTCCTTCCCACAAAGTTCAGAGGGAACTCGGGGTGGGGCAACAGGGAGGGGTGTGGACTCAGTGTGGGGTGACAGGGAGGGGCAGGGACTGGGAACCAGAGGAATTCTGCCTAAATGAATTCTGTGTGTGTATGTGTGTGTACCAGGAAACACATACAACAAACAGTACATGCCAGCAAATACACACATGCTGTACATCTAGCAAATACATACACCCACACATACAGACACATCAACAGTATGCATATGCATTATACCAATGCATATACATTGCACCAGCATGGATGCTTGCCCACATGTACATGCACACCAGTGTATACACATGTACACATCTTCCTACGGGTGTAGACAGATACGCAGATAAAAACCAGTGCACTAATCTAAAAAAATATGCACAATGTATACACATGTACACACCAGTACAAACACACACTGAGGCGTGTGTGTGTGTGAATACACACTGGCACACACGTGTGATGTATATGCACGTACGTGCACACCTGGAGTGCACATATAACATGCTTTATTGTTATTTTTTAAAAAGATTTTATTTATTTTTAGAGAGGGGAAGGGAAGGAGAAAGAGGGAAAGAAACATCAATGTGTGGTTTCCTCTCACACGCCCCCTACTGGGGACCTGGCCCGCAACCCAGGCACGTGCTCTGACTGGGAATCGAACCTGTGACCCTTTGGTTCGCAGGCCGGCGCTCAATCCACTGAGCCACCCCAGCCAGGGCTTATCTATCCTTTATTTTTATGTGATTCTTTTCTGGGAGCCAAGCATGGTTTCTGGAGGCCCCTGGGGACAACTGTGAGTAAACTCGAAGTCCGCTGGGGCTCTGGTTTTTTTGTCTGTAAAACAGATCCGGGAAGAGTGTGATGTGTGTTGTTCTGTGTGTCGGGCTGGAGTGAGGGCAGGGAGGGGTGCTAATGAAGAAACAGGCCCAGAGGAGAGCTGGGGAGGCTCTCTCAACTGAAAGACGTTCTCGGAGGGGAGGAGTGATAGACCATCGACCTCCTTCCCTCCTGGGTCCTCTTCGCCGAGCTGGTGAAAGTTACAGGCAGGAAGAGTGCAAGGTGATTTGAGCTCAGGGGTCAGACTGGCACAGTCGGACTTGGAAAGGGAATGTGGAGCCGTGCCATCAGTGAGTCAGCTGGCAGGGACTGCCTTCCTGTCGCCCCCAGGGCCCCGTTCCAACAGGATCCTGGAATGGCCCCCGAATCTATCAAGTATTGAGCTTCTGCCAGACACCTTGCCCCAAGAGTCGAGAAGGTGTCCCTTCCACCTTGCACGGTCCGCTCTTTCCCTTCAGGATCACAGACGTCTCTGGCTTCTTTACGAGTGAATTCCTAATTCGGTCAAAAGCATTTGGATCCTTCAAACGCAGCTTGGCAGAGTGGAAGGAGGATAAGCTTTGATAGGACAGACTTGATTCAAACCCTGGGTCGGTCACTCACAGGTGTGGGGCCTTCAGCGGGACCCTCACCCGCTCTGAGCCTCCTTCTCTTTTTCTGGAGACAGAGTTGATGGTCCTCACTTTGTGGGGTTGTTGAGGGCATCAGAGGGTACGTACCAAGCGCCTGGAGGAAGGAGACAGTCAGTGAACAGAGACTGTTTGTGGTGGGACCACCTCGAGCGATCCACTGAAAACACAGCTGATGCCGGTTGGTCTCATCAGGCCTGTTGGTGGACCCGGTGAGCAGGAGACTGAGTCTGCTTCTCCGCTGGATGCATCCTTCCCGCCAACGATGTTTCTATTGGCTCCCTGCACTCATGGGTTTCCAGGGGACTCGGAGTTTCACCTTAGTAAGTTAGTAAGTCTTACTGCCTGTCTCAGCCACATTCAGTTGTTTCACGAGTATTTATCCACACAGCCATGCACACGAGTCCTCTGCCGGGTGTAGACAGGGAAAGTATGTAAAAGATACAGAGACCAGCCCTGGCCGGGGGGCTCAGCTGATTGGAGCCCAGTCCCCAACACCGAGACATTGCAGGTGTGATCCCCGGTCAAGGTGGTACGGGAGGTGGCTGGTCGATGTTTCTCTCTCACACTGGTTTCCCTGGCTCTGTCTCCCTTCCTTTCTCTCTAAAATCAATAAAAAACATATCCTTGGGCCAAGATTAAAAAAAAAAGATGCAGAACGCATTCTTCACAAGCAGATCAGGGACGGGAGTGGGAAAGAGGGGGACGCCGGCTCCAGAGGCCCCGGGCCTGGTTGAGTTCTGGTCTTGCTGCCCTTTGCCCGGTGAGCTCCGTTCACAAGGGGGCTGAAGTGAGTGCTGGTGAAGGCCTGGTGCCAGCCCTGGTGCTCTGGAAGAACGTTTGGTGATGATCTCGAGTGACTCGTTCTCCTTGGCTAGGAGCACGCCTGTCCTCGTTCCTCAGAGGGCGGGGATGTGCGGCCTGGGAAATGGGACAGGCTGGGTATGCTGGTCTTCCTGGTTTCGCCCTGGCACAGACGGCTTTCGGTCAGAACCGGAAAGATGAGCCGTGGTGCACCGGGACCTGGGCTGAGGGCAGGGTGGCACCCGAGGAGCCCCGCAGAGTGCAGGTGGCCTTGTCTCTGTCGTCACGGAAGTGCTTTCAAACGTCCAGGGAGGCAGAGAGAACAGCATCACGACGGTCTAGGCACCAGTCACCCCACTTCCGAAACACCTCCCGTCTTGTCTCATTTGCCCTCCTTCCCCAGCACACTCGGCTTCTGTTCTGTTTCTAGGCAAGTCTCAGGCGTCTTGTCCATTTGCCTGTGAGTGACTCCGGGCGTATTTCTAACTGACACATGAGCCTGCGATGACGCAGCTCCAATGCCATCCCCACACCTGCCAAGCCAACGGTGCCATCGCCGCCCAGCCCGGACTCTGGCTCCATGCGTTCCAGTGGCCATTCAGACTGTGAAAGGTAGGCTGGCCCTTCCGGGCATGCACTCATTCACTCATTCACTCATTCACTCATTCACTCATTCATTCATTCACTCATCTGACCCCAAGAAGTCTTACCTGGCCAGGTCTCCACGGAGCTCAGGGTTTCGCAGGGAAGACGCGCATGTCACAAGCGTGGGGGGCGGGATAAGTCGAATCTGACACGGGTGTGGCTGTGCCTCAGGGAAGGGGGCAACCAGTCCACGAGGGGCGGGGAGATCCTGGGGGACTCCAGGGAAGAGGATGGTGGCCGTGCTTTGAAGGGTGGATGAGCTGCAGCCGGCTGGGATGGCTGAAGGCCAGAGCAGGAAAGAGAGGGTGGCACTTACACACCTGAGGTCTCTGTCCCGCAGATCCAGGACTCTTCCGGGGTGTGGGCCAGACGGAAATCCCTAACCTGGCAGAGGAGCTTCTGTGCGTTGTGGGGGGAACTGACAAAAACATAATAAATAAATATCTAGAACATTTAAAAACAAGGACTATGGAAAAGAAAAGCAGAACAAAACATGAGGTCAAAGGGGGTAGGTGCAGGGTATCACGGGGGGGGTGGGGGGGAGAGGAGCGGCTGGAGACTCCGGCACCCTTTTTTCTTCCTTCGCTCACAGGACGGCTGTATCTCCACCTTTGTCATTAGAGCGGGGCACTCGGCTGTGCTCTGGCCAGCAGAGGACCATTGGAGGTGACTCGTGCCACTCCTGGGCCTGGTCAGAGCCCCCAGGTGACTGTGCCCGTCCTTCCTCTTCCCTCCATGGTCATGGGAAGGTCACACATTGGGGATGAGGAGGCAGAACCCAGGTCCCCGAGTTTGCAGCTGTACTTAACTTTCAACACGCAGCCTGTGTCCACATCAGAGGGGTGTCCACTCCCCAGGGTACCGCTTCCCAGGGCCAGGACAGCAGCTGCCCAGGGCAGTGAGGGCCAGGGCGGAGGTGCCAAGCAAAGCAGCCAGGACGTCCCCGTCCTCTGAGCCTGGTCCTGCCACTTGATGGCTCTGAGCAATAGGTTGGGCCCTCAGGAGGCCATGCTGTGTCCAGGCCACCAGAATAAACCCAGTCCAAGCCACTGCCGATGTTATTCACCAGCTGTGGGATTAAAATGGGAAGAAAGGTCTATTAATTAGAATTCACCCTTTGTCCGGACTGGAAGCGTCCGGCTTCCTCAGAACCTAGAAGAAACAGGTGACTGGTTCTTCCACTATAAGATCCAAGTTTGCCATTGTTACTGTAATAAAAAGTTTTTCTTTGAAAATAGGATCAATTCAAAATGGTTTTGGCCTAGAAAGATAAAGCCAAAAAGAATGTGGTTTGTTCTTGAAGAAAAGCCATCCATCACGTAGGTCACGCCGGGCAAGTCGCTCTAGCAGCCGAGTCTCCGCCGCCACATTCATGAAGTGACAAAACAATGCTTTGCTCGGGCGGCGCCTGTGACGATGAAATGCCACGTCACATGCCCTGTGCCTCATGCGAGTCACTGAACTCAGTTCATACCATGGAAGTGCCTTCCAAACATCTCACTGGTGAATCAGGAGAACGTCCCCTTCACGCCGCTGTTACCCATGTGCACTGCGTCACTGTCCACTGAGTCACTGTCCACTTCCAAGTCCATGTCCCCCTGGCACGCAGGACCAAGCCGCACGGGGCTGGCACCCAGCCTGCTCCTCCGCCACGCCCCGGGCCCGGTGCGGGAAGAGCGGAAGACGTGAGAGTGGGACGCGAATGAACGCCGTGTGCGGTGCTCACCAGTGAGCGTTCTGCCAGTTTCGCTTCCTGATGTCTCACGTGGAGGGTTCCGGGTGGAAACAGTGCCTGTGACTGACAGCTGCCACTGTAATAGTTTATTTTGTTCCCGATAAACATGCCGCCACAAACTTTGCCGTTCCCTCACTTCTGGGCGTTTGTGGTGGCCCCCAGTTTCCACCGCTGTACTGGTTCTAGACCAAACTTTTGGTTGCTTTACATACGCCCCCTGCTCCCCATGACATGGTCATTCTTTGGGACATACTGTCGCCCAGAGTGGGGTTGCTGGGTCAGAATAGGTGCATGTGGCCAGAACGCTCCATGGAGGAACCAGTGTGATGTTTCCAGGGTCACCGTCAAACGGGCTCAGCATTCCCCAACATCTACAAGTGTCCTTCTTTTGTCTTAACACTTCATTATGAAAGAGTTCAAACGTGCAGAAAGGTCGAAATGACTTCACAGGGAACGCGCACTACCTAGATTCTGTCCTTAACATTTCACTCTGTTTTCCTTACCACATATCCGCCCATCCAGCCAGCTGGTTAGCAGTCCATCTTCCTTTTCATATATTCCCTTTCTCTAAAGATTTTATTTATTTTCAGACAGAGGAAGGGAGGGAGAAGGAGAGGGAAACACCAGCGTGTGCTTGCCTCGTGCGCCCCCCCACTGCAGCCCGGGCACGCGCCCTGCCTGGGAGTCGAATTGGCGACCTTCTGATTCACAGGCCGCCTCTCCACCCACTGAGCCACACCAGCCAGGAACCTTTTTATCTATTTCAAGGTAAGTCACAGACACAGGCCTGCGTCCCCTCAAACACGTCAGCACACCCCTCATTAGTGGTAGTGTGTGTTTACGGCTTTCCCTTGGAGTGGCTTTTCACACGGTGAAAGCCACGGTCTCAAGTGTGCCTCCGCCGAGCCCACATCACCAGAAAGAACGGTCCTCTCACTCCATAAAGTTCCTCGTGGCCCTGCCCAGCCGTTCCCTGACCCCACCCTCCAAAGCCATCGTTCTGTTGACTTTTTCTCCCAAGGACTCACCCTTTCTGGAACTCCAGGACTGCAGTGACAGCAGGAAATCTTCTGTGTTCTGTGTCTGTCACTCAGCACGATGGTCCTGTGATCCACCCACGCTGTTGCCTGTCCGTGAGTCACTCTTCTCAGCGCTGAGAAGCCTTCCGTCACCCGAGATACCAGTTTGTTTACGTATGGACGGACACCTGGGCTCTGTCCAGGGCTTGCAAATCATGGATACAGTGGCTGGGAATAATCTTGCTCAAGCCTTTTTATGAATTTGTGTATCTTTCTGCTGCTTCAATAGATGTGCCCTGTTACCTTTAAAACGCCGAAATTTCCATATCTTTACTTGCCAGTGACGCTGTGTATTCTTACCCTCTGCTGATAGTAATAATAACCCTTAAATGCTCACTATGGAGACAGGCCCTCTAATTTATCCTCATAAGACCCCTGCGAACCAGGTGTAATTATACCCATTTTACATGTGAAGGGACAGACACAGGCTCTTTAGGGAACCTGGCTGGGTGGACTCTTGACTCATCAGTGCTCTGAGGCTGTCTTCTGGGGCTGTCCCCAGGCTGCACCGTGGCTCCCCGGGGCGGTGACAACGGATTACCCCTCAGCCATCCACCTGGCGTGTCCTGGCCCACTCCTTGAAGGGGCGTCTCAGACTTGCACCTCACACAGCACTGCCAATGTTAATAATTGTGTTAACAGCTCTTTGCAGCTTTCCCGGTGACGTATGTTCCCCATTGTGCTGCTTTCCTATTAATATATATTTTGTAGGATTTTGTGGTCTATTTATTTATTCAGACACATCTTATCTGATGACAGTATCAGTCTCTTCAAGAGCCAGAAATCTGTCTTGGCTCCGCCTCTGGAATGAACACAGAGTTTTGTTTTGTTTTCTGTACTTCCTGTGTTTTGCTGTCTGACACTGTGGACGTGACGGAGGGACGTGACCACGAAAGCAGGAGAAGTGCCTGCCCCAGGAAGAAATCCCCAACGGAAATGCTGCTTTCATTTAACACGCAGGCAAAAGAAGCCCGAGGGATGGAAACCCGTTTCCCGAAGTTGAATGGGAGGGTCGGTGGCAGCCCCTGGTTTTCGTGGCTGTGTCCCTTGAAGGGAGTAACGACCCCCCACACCACACACCCCTTGGAACAGGGGCTCGTCCAGGGCGGCGCTGAGACTACAGGGTGTGGGTTCCGACTCAGGCTTTGCGCCTCCACCTTCTTTACTTTGAAGTTCAAAGTTTAACAATTTCTAAAGCCAACAAACACAGAAACAAAAGGACCTCAGAACTGGAAGGGGCCTCCCGAGATCATTCAATTTTCTATCCAGCAGCAGTGATGGAACTAGGTCTCACAGCGGGGTGGGGGACGTAGACGGACAGGCAAGTAAACGTGGCATCCTGTGGAAAGGATGGTGCCAGAGAGTCACCCAGCGGCTAGGGCTGGGGACCCATGACACCTGGGGAGGCTGGCAGCATGCCCCGGAGGGTGTGGGCCTGACCAGAGGCCTAAGGGAGGAGCAGCAAGTTGGGAGGGAGGGTGAGCAAGCAGAGGGGAGCATTTTAGGGGGGACACAGCCCAGGACCGGCTGGAGATGGGTGGATGGGATGGAGGGAGGCTACCACGCCCTGGAGGAGGGCAGGGGGAAGACCCTGGGGGACCCCTCCGTCTTGTGCAGAAGCTCAGTTTCTCCTAGAGGGCTGAGTGAGGGGGGGAAGAGGGGGCAGAAGATGGTGCAGCCAGAGCCTGGGCTGTAGGAACAACCCTCTGGCTACAGGGAGAGGAGGGATTCAAGGAGGAAACAGAGAGACGCTAAGGCCCAGATCAGGGTCACGGCAGGAATGGAGAGAAGAAATAATTAGAAAATAAAACAGCAGGACGTGGTGATTAATTCAGTAATGGGGGGAGGGGAGGCAGAAATCAAGAGTGAACCCCAGATTGGAGGAAGGGTGGGGGTGCCCACTGAGTGAAGGACCAGGAGTGGAAGCACCAGTTTTGGGCTGAGGTGGGGGGAGAAGACAAATTCTGTTTCGACGTGTGAGCTAAGGGTGGCTGCAGGTGGGCTGGGTGGTGACGACCCACAGAGCAGGACAGAGAGTGTCCTCAGGAAGTGGCGGGTGGTAACAGTGAGCCCAGGGGACTGAGCTGAGGGGGAGGGGAGCGGGCCGAAAACGGACCCTCAGCATTTAGGGGCAAATGAAAGAAGGGGTCCGGGAGCTGAGAGGGTGTCTGACAGAGACCGTGGAAACCAGTGGGGGGTGGAGGGAGCCGGTCCGAGAAGGAGTTATAAGGGAACACACAGTAGCAGCCGCTGGAGAGGTAAGGACTAGCGGAAATGTTCTTCTGTGTTTGGCACTGAAAAGGACCCGGGAGGACTCAAACCGTTTCAGGGAGTTTCGGGGTGGGGGTCGGGGGGAGCAAAGTTCAGATTGCAAGTCACCGCGTAGAGAAGATGGGGAAGCCTGAAGCAGACGGAGAGTGCAGGGTTTTCCACGAGAAGCTTGCAGGACCGGGACGTGGAGGCTGACGACTCTAAGGGAAGTTTCCTTCCTCAGGTTTCTCAGGACCTGAGCCCACGTGAAAGCTGAGTGAGGGCCAGGAGCGGTGGGGAGGGATTGCAGACTCTGGGGCTTGAGGGTGGAGGGAGAGGCTGGTGGAGGGGACCTGGGGGGGTGTGGTCAGGGGCAGACTGGAGGCTGGTCTCCGCCACACCCTCTCGGAGGACTTCCTGGAGGGGGACAGGGTGGGTGGGGGTGTGTGCAAGTTTGTAGGCTCAGGAGGGGTGTGGAGCTGCAGAACTTGCCAGAGACTGGGGTCAGGCACTCTGGAGGTTTGGGGCTAGGCCCTTGTGGGGAGCAGGGTGGCGCCCGGAGCCCAGGGGGACAAGGGCTCTGATAGAATGGTGCCTGGAAATTGTGAAGGCCCCATCTTCTTCCCACCATAGTTCTGGAACCTGGGTGGGGTCTGAGACCTGAGAACATCCGCTCCAGTCCTAGGATACCTACCTGTGCCTACCTCAGCTCCGAAGTACCTGCCAGGGAGGGGTGCATCGCAGTGACAGGGGGCAACTCTGCTTCTTCCTGCTGTCTGACGCCCCCTGGGCCGCAGCCCCCACCTCTCTGGCTCACGTTGTCCTCTGGGGATGGAGCTGCGGGCTGGTCTGATTCTGGAAGGCTAGGGCAGGTCTGGGCCTTTGGAGCCCCCGGCATGGCACCAGTGGTTGAAGGGCCTACATCTGACCTGCTGACCTGAGGGGCAGACTGGAGGACGCCTGGAAGCCCCTTGATTCAGAGCACTGTCCTCTCAGGTCCCCCTCTGTATCGGCAAGTGTGGTCCCTGTGTTGTCCCCAGTACACACATCGGACCCATTCCTTGTGTTCATGCCATCCCCTCCTCTGAATTCCCTGCCACGGAAACAAACCCTAAGGCACCTCAGGCACGTGACCTTGGGTGAATCCTAGCCCTTGGCTCACGACGTATCTTTATTACTGGTCCATGTGTGGCCCTGCCGACCTGCCTACCCACCTGTGTTGTACATCCCATTCTAAAGCAATGAAATAAACACCTGTGGAGCCACCACCCGACCTGAGACCAAGGGCCTGCACCGTGGCTCTGGCCAGCTGCGTGACGTGCCCTCAACCCCTTCCCTCCGTTCTCCACAGCAACCACCACCCTGGATCCCATGTGCACTTCCTAGTTTCCTCTTGCGCCATCTCATGCTCTGCGTCTGTGTTTGGATCTCCTTCATGTATTCCTGAGGTGCATCTACTAGGTTTTACATGCCGTTGCCTTCTTTGAGAGATTGTCACGCGGTGTGCTGTCTTTGAGGACTCATTTATTTCGCTCACTATGAGGTCGACGAGCATCACGTGTAGCTGTGTCCCAAAGTTCACGCACTCTGACGGCGGTGCCACACTCCGCGGCGTGGTGCGTCTCGGTCTGTCCGCCCAGCCTCCTGTGGGCAAGCCCTCGGCACTCCTGCTGAGGACACTTCGTGCATGCATAGAGGTTTTCCTTGGGGACATACCGGCAAGTGGCGTTGCTGAGTCTCGGTCTGTGACTGTCTCTCTGGGGACTCTTCCACTGTTTTCCAGCATGGCCGACTCATTTAGACTCCTGCCGACAGATGGAGGGAATCTGCGGATCCACGTCTTCTCCCATCCTGGCAGCATCGGACTTCCGACCGGCGCCGCCCGAGTAGGTGCGGATGAGTCAGTGCTCTCCAGAGGTTTGGGGCCAACAGGATGGGTCGATCTGGATCCAGATGGACGTTCACTGCAGGGACTGGCTCACAGAATCGAGGAGCCTGACACATCCCGCCATCTGCTATCTGTACGCTGAAGACCCTGGAGAGCCAGGGGTGTGGGTCAGTGCCAGTCCGAGGCCTGAGAACCAGGGGGCACTGGTCTGAGTTGGGTCCAAGGCCCCAGAACCTAGGCCTCACAATGGTGTCAGGCCCAGCCTGAGTCTGAAGGTCCAGGAGCCCTGGGTCCGAGGGCAGGAGAGGCAGGACGTCCTGGCTCAAGCAGAGAGTATGGGTTCGCCCTTCCTGGGCGGGTGGGGGGGCTGTCCGTGCAGGGGTGACACCCACACCGGTGAGGGGGTCTTCTTCACTCAGGCTACCAGTTCAGGAGCTCATCTGACCCAGAAACCCCCTCCAGACACACCCCGAACTGATGCTTTCCCAGCTCCCTGGGCGGCCTCAGCCCAGTCAAGTGGATGTGTAAAATAAGCCTCCACGGCAGGTGGAGTGGCACCGCACGGTGCCCTGTTCCACTCCCTGCCCACCTTCCTTCCAGGCCCGGCTCGCCGTTTGGGCTGCCGCTGGCTCCCGTGTCTTCTGCTACCTCCCCACTGGGTTCCTGACTCCTTGGCACAGGGCACACACGCGTCTTCGCTAAGTCCACCGCTCGGTGTGAGCCCAGCGCATTGTTCAGAATCCGCCTTCCGATTAGTCCTCGCTGTTTGAATGAAACAGAATTCTTGTTTCTGCAGACCAAGGACGTCGACGCCGTCGATGAGGGAGGTGGCAGAGTCTGGCTCCCGATGCAGCTGGCCGGGTGAGACCCCGGTCAGGGGCTCTCTGAGGGCTCTCTGAGCAGGGTGACTTCTCACAGCAGGCTGGCGTTTCACCTGGAGGCACAGACTGGCGGCCTTCTGTCTGGAGGGGGTCGAATCCACTGCTCATTACCAGGCCTGCTCCGTGCTCCCAGCCAGGGGCATGGGGAGGTTTCTGGTTCGGTCCTGTCTCCAATCGCAGGCACCTGGCCGGTACCACTCAAGTGCGGGGCCAGGCAGGCTGGGCCGAGGCAGACTGCCAGCTGGGGGGCTGGGCAGGGGTGGTGGGGTCTTCCACTTAGTAAAGCCTACCTGCTGGGGGCTTGTCTTTCAGCAGAAAGATGGTGGCTGGAGGTAAGCTCAGGCTTGGCCAGCAGGCAGAACGCCTCCTACCCTGCCCTCCATGGTTACCTGGAGGGTGTCGGTCAAGAACATTTGTGTCCCTCTGGGCGCCCAGTGGCAGCTTCCAGTGGCCTCGGGACAGAGCTAGGCACAGAAAACGGCTGGGGGCAGGGAGAGGGCACCATGCCAGGTCCTGTTCTTCTCAGCCCGCCATCTTTCATGTGTGCCATGGACTGGACCCTCTCCCCCACTGCAGCCCAGGGAGGCGTGGCAAGGACCCACTCACTCCTGTTCCAGGGTTCTGTAAGTCTCAGAGAGGGGGCCCTTGCGTTTTCTGAGCCTCTAGCATTTCCAAAGCACACTTGAGCTCCCCCCGTTTTTCCATCACGTGTCCTGATGGTCCCCGATTTGTGACGTTTCTGTTTGAGGTAATTCTTCCCTTGTGAAATTTTAAATTACAGCTGTCACTCAGTAGATATTGTTTCACGTGAGCTTCACGTGTGTGGCGAAGTGGTTAGACATCCGAGTGTGACGCCCACCTGGTACCGTGCTACGGCGACTTCACTGAGCACACCTCCTGTGCTGTGCTCCACATGCCGTGGTTGGTTGTGACCACCAGTCCGCCCTCCTCACTGCCTTCACCCCCACCCCGTCTGTCCTCTGCGTGTTTGCGGGGACTTTCTTTCCCGCTGACAGGTCCTGCTTCGGGCGCCCCCTTCCCATCGTGACAGCTGCATCAGAAGGGTTCAAAGGACTGTCCAGCAGTGTGAGGGACCCTTGTGTCCCAATTCCAGGTGACCCAGCACACGTGGACACCAGTGACACAGCTGCCTTGACTGTTCGTGATTCTCCTCTTCATTGAACAGATGTTCCTGCGCCCCTTGTGGCTCTCGAGGGGCCTCGGGGGAACCGCTGAGGTCACTGAAGTGGTGTGTGATCCTGCTCTAGACCTGCTCCCAAACCTGGGGGTGGGGGTTGGGGGGGGACACAGCACCCCACTGCCACGACTCAGGGAAGGGAGGAGTAGAAGGGCCTCTGAGCAGAATGCCGGCCTTTGGGAGGGAACCAGACCCAGCTCTGCTGTTGACCTCAGGGCGACCTTGGTGGGTTCCCGATGTCCTCGCCCTTCAGCGTCCTCACCTGTGAAGAGGGACGCCAGGGCCACTGGGAAGCTCACGCCGGGCGAGTGATGCCAGGGGCTCCGTTGTCAGGACCGCGACGAACTCGCACTTCTCAGCCGCCTGCTCATGCCCCTGCCCGGGCGAGGAAACGGAAGCCCCGATGGCTGTGCGCGCCTCGTCATAGCAGATGGCCGGGTGGAGATTGCATCCCCCGGGTTCGGCTTCCACCCTCCAGCTCTTCCCATTCCTGGGCGCTGCCTCTCGAGGCTGCGGTGAGGGTTAAAGGATACTGTTAGTGCCACACTCCCAGACCCAAGCCTGGGTCCCGCAGGCTGGGAGCAGAAGCGGCTGCATCGCCAGCCGCCCCTCCCCCACGTCCCGTCCACGTGGCCCTGCCACGCACTCCCCTCGGCAACAAGGAACACAGGTGCCACCTGTTTATGGAAAATGGCTTACTCGGAGGCTTTCCTCTCCAAGGAGTCAGTGTGTCTGGCAGGCAGGCAGGTTCGTGGATGCGAGGCGGGTTCTTTCAGCCCTGCCAGGGGGAGGAGAGGCCAGGACGCCCTGACAGAGCAGCAGTTCCTCTGGTCTGACCGAGGCCCATGGGCCACTCGGGGCCTGTGTCACCTGAGTCATGTGTCTGCAGAGACGCGGTTTTTCCAGAGTGAGTCTGGGTGAGTCCTCACGTCCTGGGGCAATGGGAGAACGGGGTGCCAAGGCCAGTGCCCCCACCATGCTGGAATGACCTTGAGCCCCTTTTCACCCCAACACTTCAGTCATCATGTCAGCAGAGGGGGGGTCCCTCCCTCCCTTGTCCTCTTCAGGAGTCTTTCTCCCCACCTGTCCGTTCTGCCCATTCCGGGTGCCCAGGGGGCGTAGACTGATGTCTGCGGGGGTTCCCCAGGCCTGCCGGACGGGCGCTGGAGTCAGGATAATGCTTCTTACGTTTCTGCTGCGCTCGGCTTTCATATCCATTATCTCGCCGGAGCCTCACAGCGGCTCTCGGGCGGGCATTAGCCGTGTCTTTTTTAGATGGAAAAAAAGAGGAAGACAGCAGGTTCACCCCAGGTCACCAGCTCAGAAGAGCACAGCCAGCAGCACACAGGGGCTGGGGGCTGGGCACCGGGGGCCAGGGCGGGGTTCTGGCTCCTGGTCCCAGTTGCTCTCCATGACGACATTCTGCCCACACAGGAGAACGGCTGAGACCCCACGGAGCGGGTTTTCAGCGCCTGTGAGAAGTCAGGGGGTTGTATTTGGCCTTCGGGTGTTTGTCAAATTATTCCCCATTATACATCCTCATGGGGTGGGAGGGGCAGGGGTGGGGTACCAGCCTAGCATCACAATGTCCCCACACGAGGTGCCAGCTCCCTGCAGAGGCTGGAAGTCTGGGCAGTGAACTGGAGCTCACACAACCACAGCAGCCAGATGCTCCACGGGAGAGCTGACCCTGGCAGCTCGGGGACGCGGTTTCATTTGTGTCCCTGACCAGAGAGAGAAGTGAGTGACAGCGGACACACCGGATCATTAGAGCTGGCCAGGCACCTTCTGGCAAGTAGTGCGAAGGTGTCTGCAAACAGATTAATTCTCCCCATCCTGTGGGGGGCGAGGGGAGAGAGAGAGACAGAGAGAAAGAGAGAGGCTATTTTCCAGAGGCATCGAGTGAAGGCCCAGGTGGCCAGAGATGGCCTCAGTCACCCCCCAGAGTCACTGCTGAGAGGGGACCAGATCAGCAATTCTTTGCACGGCGCCCGTCTGTACTCTTGAGAGCTCCGAGTCCAGCTCAGCTCTTTGTAGAGAGCCGCTGGAGACAATCGTGTGGGGTCAGCTGCTTCTCCCTCTTCTCCTCCTCTTCTATGTTTTCCCCGTGTGCAGGCGCGGGTGGAGAATTAGTGTCACCCACTGCTCTGGGTAGGACACCTGAGGGGGAGGGTGGGGCGAGGCCACAGACCCGCACGCAGCTCTGAGGTCTTGCGTCCGCATCAATTGCTCATGATCGTTTTTGTATCTCAGGAGGACAGCTTTCTGTTCCGTGTCCCTCGGCGCAGTCCCCTCCACAGCTGGAAACCCTGGTGCTGCAGCCACATGCTCTGCAAACAGTAAAATGTCATCCGTGGCTCTGTCCCTGGCGTCCTCCTCTGTGTGTTGGAGAACGGCTTCTCAGTTCTCGGTACTGCGTGTCCATGCGTGTGCACAACAATTTAAGACGCCATAAAACAGTAAACGAAAGTGAAGGAAAGAAGTTGAAATTATGGTGTTAGAAGGAACTATTTTAGAAAACTTACCCGTGGAGTGCTAAATCACCAGCTGCCTGGGGTGTTCTGGTGACACGCACATGTCCAGGCTTTGGTGACTGGTGGAGAGTTCATTCATTTAGCACGTGTTTGTTGCGGGTCCCCCAGGGGCCATCGGCCTTGCCGTCCAGCCTTTCAGTGCATGAGAGGTCAGGGGTCAGGAGCAGATCGGGGTGACCACAGGGAAAGTCCAGCTCTGTGTCTTGCCGTGAGGTTTGTCTTCACGATCCTTCTTTTCTAAGCTAACTGATCTGCCTGATTCATAATTTCCTGCACCTCGCTCCCGCGAGTTTAGATTCATCGAAGTCTCTCCGTCTCTGAGCTTTCTAGACAAGATGAATTTCAGCAAAAAGCTGAGAGGTTGTTTCAGAGCCCAGCTCCTTAGGAAAGAAGCCCAGAGCAAACAGCTCCTGCACTGGCCTTCCTCTCTGCCCCTAGGGGCCTGCGGGTGACTCCCTGTCCTGTCACATCCGGGTCTGATGCAGACAGGGGCCCCGTGCCCTCAGCTGGCTCCTTCCCGAGTCCTTCCTGACACCAAATAAACTTGGGTCCCCTTCGTTTTCACTCCACTCCCTCTGACCTGTCCCTCAGGCTCCCTGTTCCACAGGGCAGCTCCCTGGCCCCCCACTGAGCACTGGGCTGGCTCTGACCTTCCGGCCTGCCAGGGTCACATTCCCTCTCTCATCTGACCCAAGGCTGCTCCAGGTGAACACCCCGCCCAGCTGAGCGGCTCCTGCAGCCCTGAGTCACCTGTGTCTCCCTGCCTGGCAGGCCGTCCTGGAAGGAACACGCTCAGGCCTGCCCGTCCTCTCCCGTTGTTTGCGTGACTCTGGCTACTCCTCCTGGACAGTGTCATCCTCCTTCTCGAGCTCGTCCTCGCTGGCCCTCACTGGGACACACGTGGGGTGCTGGCTTCTGTCCTCACCCACTGTGCTCCGCACCCATTCCCAACTAGGCGGGTGGGGTAGCCCCGGGCTTCCCCACGGGAGGCCGCGTCGGGGCTGAGGACCTGTCCGTGTGTCTTCCTGCTGCAGTGACGCTGCAGTGAAGTGGCTGTGTCTGCTGGTTTCCACAGCCTCCTTCCAGCAGTGCTGGCATCGACTGGTGCCACCTCTGCACCAGGTGGGGCTGACGTAGTTCACCTGCCTCAGCTCAGTCAGTTCTTGCGATGACCCTTTTGGGGGAGATCTTCTTATCATGTCCTTTTCATATGTGGGCATAAAGAGTTGTTGTAAGCTGCCCGGAATCACACAGCATGTACGTGGGGAAGACCAGACCGGCCCGGGCATCTGCTCTGGAATACCGTCTCACACGGCTTCACCTTGAGGGTTCAGACCCTCCCGGGACTCAACCAGCCAGGCCTGGTCTATGGCTCCCGCCACGGTGGCAATTCCCCTGGGTTTTCAACCTCAACACTCAGGAGGAGCTAATGGAGGAACTTGAGGCGGGCCTACGTGAGGGGAGGGGGCTTGGGAGCCCTTTGGAGTCTTCTGAATCAGTGACCACCGTGTCCAGCCCTGTCCTGAGGGTTAGTGAGCATGAGCCTCCCTGCACACGGAGATGTGGGCTGTGGACCCGGCTCCTTTCTTGTCTCTGACGCCGACCAGCTGCGGGCATTAGACAGGCAGTTCTTCGCTCGGGGCTTCCCCTTTTTCATCTGCGAAGTGGGCGTGATGACTTGTACACGTATAAAAGGGATCATTCTGTGGGTGAAGGAGATGAATAGCGGGAAATGAGCATGCACTGCACCAATGAATGAGGACAGTTCTTGTGATTGGGGGACTAAGGGGGCATAATGCTTCCAAATGTTATCTCATGGGTCCCCCCTCCCCTCTGCCTTGGCCCTGGACTGGCGGGAGAGGCAAGGCAAGTGTGGGGCTTCGATGGACCGGCTCCGGAGATGAGAGGCTGAGTGACGGTTCCCCAGGCTGGAGCCTCAGGCTGGCATCGAAATCCCACATAAGGATATGAGTTCCTCAACCTAGAGGTGCTGGCTTCCAGGACAAGAAATGGTACCTTGTGTCCAGGTGGAAAGGACCTTTGCCACCTCCTGGAGTCTGCTGTCTCCAGCACCTGTCAGGGGCTGCCGAGTAGCACCTGTGGGTCCTCAAGGGACACTGGGTGGACCTGAGAGGTGACAGACCTGGAGAGGGCCTGTGCGCAAACTGAGTGGGCCCTCAGCCATAGGTCAGATGGGACAGTTTCAGCTGAAGCCACAGCTGATGTCAGCGTGAGAAGATGACACTGAAGACAAGATGTCCCCTTTCCCAAAGTTTGGCAGCCTGGAATGCCCGCCACCCTCTGGGGTTTACCAGAGCCCTGGGGGAAAGAGGGAAGGGGAGCCCCAGTGGGGCTGAGAGTAGCTGTCACTGCCCCGGAAGAGGGAGTGCTGGCGATGGAGAAAATGAAGCTCAAGTTGATTTCCGGGGGTCACACCATTCCCTGGGCTCTCTTAGCTGTGGTGTCAAGTTCTGTGACACACAGAGTGCGTCTCTGCAGGGTCCCCAAGTGCCCTCGTAGCTTCCGTCACGTAAAGGAGCTGACCGAACTGCTACACAGAAGGCTTTGGGCATTTAGAAAGAGGTGTTTCCATTAAGTGCGCCTGTCATTGGAGTGTCTTGGCAATGACATCATTTGTGCATTTCTTCATACTACTTGCTAAAGCCTAACGCCTCGGTTTTATGACTTAGGACAGTGGGGACGGTGTGTTTGCTCCCCGGCTCTTTGTAACGAATGGAGGCAGCTTGAAACGCTTGTTTCCTTTTCAGAAACATCCTTTCTTTTTCTGTCCCAGGCTCTTCCCAGGAATGGGCTCTGAGCTTGTCTCCTGGGGGAGGTCTGATGACTAAGGACGCCTGCGGGTGGCCCACCACAAAGCCCCGGGAGGTTTCCAGCTGCAGACCCCATTTATTTAGCCTGTGGTTTTGCTGCTGTGAATGTCAGGGGGAGCGGGCACCGGGCAGCAGAATCACGTGGGGGCAGCTGGAGCCCTGGATCGGCCTCACTGGCCCCTGCAAAGATGGAAATCACACGCAGGAAAGGAGCCAAGCAGTTGTGCGGTTTAATGAGAGTGACCCACGCCCAACTCCACCAGCCAGACTTCAAGGTCAAGAGCGTGACCTGCTGTTTCAAGCATCATCAAGTGCAGTCATCTGCATTCTGCCAGCCGCTGGCTGTGTGCCCTCGGCCACCCACCTTCTCTGACCCTCCGTGTCCTCTCCTTCGCCACAGACACAAATAACACCAGCCTCATAGTGTTAGATGTGATAAGGCTTAATGGAGGCTTTGTGTTCAGATCTATTTAAAGACGTAATACGAACATCAAGGGCTAGGCCAGGTTTGTTTTCTTTGATTGCAGGGCTCAAATGTTAAGTCTGTTTTGGGGGGCGGGTAGCCATTTCCATTGGCACTGGAAACTCTGGCCCTCGTCACCTGCTCCATGGGTACGGGCAGGAGCATCTTGGTTCCCAACATCACCAGCCCTCTGTTGGTTTGGTTTGGTTTCAGTTCATTCATTCCACACACCGTTGCTGACTGGCCTGGGGCCACTGAGCCTCGATCAGAACAGTTCCTACCCCAGCCTCTGAAACTCACTCAGTTCCCAGCAGGAGATTAGGAGATTTGGAGCTTTGTAAGGAAGCCCCAACCAGCCGTGGCTTTGCTCATACCCTCCCGGAGGCCCAGAGAAGGTCTGGCAGGTGCACCTGTGCCAGAGGCCAGCCCAGCCCAGAGCAGTGAAAAGGAGCCTAAAGAGAGTTCTGACCTTGAATGGCATGGAGGTGTGAAGTGAGGAAGCCAGAGAGAAGTCCTTGGGTCGTGCTGGGGGCCAGAGAGAAGAGCCAAACCCTTAGGCTCTAAAGCTGAGCTCAGGGAGCACAGGGGTGTGGCCCTGCTGGGCTCAGAGTCCCATGGCCACTGCTCCCTGGGCAGCCGCCATCTGTGCAGAGGTCTCGTGTCCCCACGCCCAGTGTGGGGTTCTCCTGTGACCGTGGCACCCATTTCTCCAGGAATTGCGTTCTCCTGGTCCTGTATCTCCCTCAAAACACTGCCCAGCCTGCCTGTAAGCCCCTGTCCCTGGGCCTTTTCTGGTCTGCATCCCCAGGAACCCGTCTGCTGCCATCTGCCCCATCCCTGTTTGGACAAACACCCAGGCCCCTAGTCTTGTTCTGACTAATAAGCCTCGTGCCCTGTCCTCGTGGCAGATTTGTGGACTTCAGAGCCTTCTGGACCCATCTTGGGGGCTGTCCTGGGCTTGCAGCCCTCCCCCCCCAGTCCAGTGCTGTCCTCGCCCTCTAGGACATTGGCACTCTTGTGTGTATATTCTTCATGTCTGTCTCTCGTACAAAACTGCCACCTTCCTGACGAGGGCTGCGCCCATGTGTTTTTCTTACCGTGGATTTTTCAGCTCTGGGCTCAAGGGTGTTTGTTCAATGAATGAATGAATTATAGTGGATAAATGAAGGTATGCTCACCATTTCACTCTCAAAAGGAGTTTTAGGTAGTTTCCTGTCACATCAATGATTTCCCTGGATTTCCCTGAATTCTTGAACAACCTCTGAAGGTTTAGAGTCCCTTTTAAAGATGAGAGAAGACAGGCCCCAAGTGACTTAGTGCGTCCACTTATCCGAGGCCACTCGTGAGGCTGGGCAAAGCTGGGTGGAGCCCAGGCGCTGACACAGGCCATCCTAACACACACATGTATGCACACGTGTGCACACGCACACACACACATACTCAACACCATGGAGGGAATAAGAAGGGGTCATGCCTGAGTGCAGGGTAGTGTCCTAGAAATAGTAATGTCCGCGGCACTGCCTTTCAAGCCTCCCCACAGAGCCCTGGGTGGGTGCCTGGCTCAGAACGCCTTGAGTTTGACATTCCTGACATTGCAGTGCCTACCAGCCATGGTGACCGCAGTCCCGGAACACTTTCTGGGGCGGCCAGGCGGCTGAGGTCATGTTTCAGGACATGCTTGGGGGCTGGAGAGGGGTCTCTGCCCCCCTGGGCCCCTAAGACCCCAACACCCCCCCACCTGGGCAGTTTTTCCCACCTGCTCACGGGCATACCCTGACTGCCAAGTAGCCACTTAGAGTCAGGATCTCCAACAGCTGCGGGGGACAGAGTTTTCAAATGCCATCCCCATTCTTTGGGATGACGGAGTAGGTGTGTCCTGAGTCCCTGTCTCTGTGCCTCCTGCCTGCCACCCCTGGCTGCACCGAGCCCCCTCCCTGAGCCCCGCTCCACCCCAGCCTGCCCCTCATCTAGGTTCCTGAGGCTTCAGGACCTGCTCTGGCCCCGCTGGTGTGGTCTTCCCTCTGGCTTCTCAAACTTCTGAGGCCTGGCAGCCCCTGGGGTCCCACCCCCATGCTCCTGCCCTGGACCTGGAGGGGCCCCGCCAGAGGGGAGCCCTTGCCCTCCAGGAGGCCACATGCGGGTGGCCCCACCCTGTGCCTGCCCTTGCTGTGTACGGGTTCTGGCACTTCCTGTGTAGGCCAGAGCCATTCAGCCCAGCTGGCTCTCCTTTGCTGAGCCTGGGCCTGGGTCTCAGGTCTTTTGCGAATCTCTAGCTTTGGCTGAGGGGCCTGTGGTATGTCATGGCGCCTGGGATGACACCCGATGGTGTTCCTTGTTGACTGAGCAGGAACTGTGGGAAGCCAGCTGCCCAAGAGGGGGTCCTGCTGGGGCTGCTCCCTCCTCTGAAGCTTCAGGGCCCTGTGAGGGCAGGAGGGGTGGGGACAGTGAGCAGGAGTCTGTGTGAGAAGCAAGCCCAGGAGGTGTCACAGAGACACCAGACCCCGGTTTACTGATCTGTGTCGGGAGGCGATGGGCTTTGATTTCTGATTTCAGTACGATGTGGGTTGTCCCTGGGACTCCAGACCCCCAGGAAGTCTGCGAGAGCATGCACCTCCTCTCTGGGTCTGCCCCCTCGCACCCCTCACTCCGCCGTGACTCTTGGGGTTTCTGACAGTGGCACTGAGCTCCCTCATCTGCCCTTATCATGTCGAGCCATTTGCACCCCTAGAGTGGGCAATGAATGCCAAGCCCAAAGATGGAGACACCGGCGGTGCCAGAGGCTGGGAGTGAAGGACTGGAGCTTGCTGAGTCCAGCAGCGACCTCCGTCCCGGCCTACTTACCAGGGTCCCGGGCCCAGGGACTGCTCTCTCCATAGGGTAGGGGGTGGCAAAGGGCCACTGCGGTCCCCGGGCACCCTCTCAGGGTCAGCCTTTTGGAGACTGTGTTTATTACTTCACTTCCTGGCCTTCCTGCCAAGCACCCTCCTGCCTCTGGAGCAGCCAGGCAGGTTCAGCTGAGGATTCTGACCACTGCTGCCTTTGTCCCCGGAATATCAATTAGGCTTGGGCAGCCGCAGTCTGTGCTTCTGATCCCCCAGCGGCCACCTCTGCCAGGGTGGGGTGTGTGGGGGCTGGGCACACTGGCTCCACTTCAGCCAGTTTAGGGTGACATCAGGGCCACACAAGTGAGTTTGGGTGGTGTCCACAGGTGTGGTTTCCACCTGTAGAGCTCAGAACAGAGTGAATGATGAGAATCACCGCAGCAGAGTTTTTCATTCAAGGGAAACAGGCAGTCACACCTGCGTGCCCACCTGTCTCCTGCAGAGGAGCCTCCCTCACAGATCGTCACACCACGGGGCCTGCCGCTGCGGTGAGCAGTGCCACTCACACCATTCCGTTTGAGTTTCTTGAGCTCAGAGAACGGATGTTTGTTCCAAGAGCATGTCCAGGTTCCCCAAGTGGTCACCTCTCTATGAAGTGTCCCGTCTCAGTTTTAGAATCTGTGCAAAGTCAACCTGATAAAAGGCACTTACCCCACAGCTAGCGTCTCACTGAGCCGTAAAAGGCGCAGCACTTTTCCCCCCCGAGAAGGGCAGGGCGTCTGCTGTTGCCACTTCTATTCAGCATTGTCCTGGAGTTCCAGCCAGCGCAGGGGGCCTGCTAAGAAATAAACAAGGAACAAAGCTGTCCCTTTGCTGCTGAGAAGACTGGGGAAATTCCCAAGGAATCCACCAAAGTTTAAATGTAAGGTTACTGAAGCTAGAAAGGAAGTCTGGACAAAACAATTTTGGGCAAACAAAACAGCCACAACAAAATAAAACTGAAGAAAGCTAATTGGGTTATTCTGATATCAGACAAACAGACCGAAAAAAAATAAGAATACATCGTTAACAACTTTATGCCAGTAAATTTGGAAGTTTCAGTGACTTGCGTAAATTGAAAACCACAACTCACCAAAACCGACGCAAGAATAGGCAGAAAATCTGAAGGTTTGAACGCACCATTTAAAAACCTTCCACAAAGAATATTCTAGACCCAGATGGATTTGCAAGGAAAATACCGCCACATACGTAAGGAAGAAATATCACCAATCTTACACAACTCTTCCAGAAGACAGAAAAAAAAGGAAATATTTCTTTAAATTTTTATGAGGCCAGAAAACCTTGATCCCACTGTTTGGTAAGGATATTACCTCAAGGAAAATTATAGGCCCATTTTACTTGAGAAGGTAAATGCAAAAGCCCTAAACAGAACACTAGCAACCCCAGTACAGCTGTGCGGACAGAGGCTGGCACCTCTCTCAGCCTCCTCTTCATGTGCTTGTTTGTAGAAGGGGGACCATGATGGTGTTTACCTCCCAGGATACTAGAATCAGTGAGATGTGCCCCGTAAATAGGCCCTGGGTTCAGTGACGGGCCCAGACCAGGCACTTTAGTGAGTATTCACTCTCATGAGGTGCTCAGGCCACCTAACTGGGGGTGCCACTGGGATGCGCATCAGCCCAGACCAGACACCTTTCTACTCAGGCCGTTGTGTCACGGTGCTGCTGGTTGCTGGGCGGTGAGGGGGCCCTGGACTTGCAGGTGAGCATTGTGAGTCATCATAGGTGGTCTTCACTCCTAACTTTATTTTTTTGCACAAGATCAAGCATCTTAATTCCTTCTGGTTCACAATTCCTCTATGTTCGCTCTAGAGCCTCCAGTAATTAGTGTTACCTGCCCCCCCGCCCCGCCACCGCCAGAAACAGAAGTGAACCTCAAGTATTCCGATCACCATGTTAGAAAACCATTCGGAGATGTTGGCTCCAATCAGCCCCCAGAAGAGAGAAGGCCATGGGGCTGAGCTGGTGCCTGAGACCCGGACTGCACACCCTGAGCACCTAGCTCACCACTGGGCAAAGGCTCCTAGAGCAGCGTGGGCCAGCTTGACTGCCGGGAATCGTGTGGTGGGCAGGGTCTCACAAAGTGGCACAAAGGAAGAAAATAATTAAGAGGCAAATTAGACTCTCAAAGGAATGCTTGGAAAAGTACTCGAAGGTGAATCGGCTAAAAGGAAAGCTGTCTGTCTCATTAATTAGCACAACAAGGGATGGCTGTCCAGGAGATTTTTATCGTGGTGAATGCATTTCTGGATGGGGACCAGAGGTTCTTGAATTGTAATTAAATCAGCCAGCAAGAGCCAGTGACCTGTGGTGCCTGAGCCACAGTGAGGAGCGTGGGTCCGGTCTCAGAGTCCCGTTTTTAAGGAAATCACATTGCCTGGGATGGAACCCTTTCATGGCACTGAACTCATCATCGGAAAACACGTTAATGCTTCCGAGAAGCTACGTGCAACTTTCTTTGTCCAGGAGAACTTTAGAACTATGCATTTGAACTTTCTTGGGTAGGTCAGTCCTGTGACCAGTGGGGGCAAGGGGTGCATTGGAGAAACATAAATGGATTCAAACCCTGGCTCGGCCAAGTCACTACTTGTAAGACCTTGAGTAAGCCTCTCACCTTCTTAGCTTCAGTCACTTTTCCTGCGGGAGACGGGTGGTCATACCATAAAAAACATGAGTTGGACTGTCTCTACGGAGGCTGTTTTGCATTCTGCCTTCAAGCGATACAGAGCACAGCAGCCGAAGGTACGACCTTCCCCTTCCGTGGAATGAGGGTAGCAACAGGAGAAAACCCACAAGGCGCAGAGACCTCGAATTGTCCAATAAGGAACCAGGTGACACATAGGGACGGGATCAGAGCTCCTCCGGGTAGCAGGCAGAGTCCACGCGCCTGGTTTACTGGAATTGCTCAATTCTTCATTTCATTTCTTAGGGGACGTTTTGCACCAAGTCATCGTACTGTAGGAAAAGTGACTGCTCTGTGCTGGCACAGACGCAAGGGGACTGGAACCGTAGCTGGCCCTGTTGTGCAGCCTCAAAGAAAGCGCGATGCCTCCGGCAAAGTGACGATGCTCGCTCACAGCCGTTCTCTGATGAGGCGGCAGGCTGCAGTTCATTGTCCACAGGCAGCCTTTCAAAAGTGGACATTTTTAAAAAACTCCTTTGTTGTTCAATTACAGGTGTCTGCGTTTCTTGCCCCCCCCCCCGCCCCCGCCCCCGCCAGCCAAACCTCCCTCCCTCCCTTGCTCCCACCCTCCCCCTTGGTTTTGTCCATGTGTCCTTTACAGGGGTTCCTGAAAACCCTTCTGCCCATTGGCCCCCCCGTCCCCTCTGGCTCTCATTAGATTGTTCTTAATTTCATTTGTAAGAGTCGGGCACACACGAAAACGTGCTATGATACATGAATTAAAAAGCTGGCAGCAAAAGTATGTGACCCGTGTGCACAGTGTGGACACGTGGCTAAGGGACGGAAGACATACGTGGAAATGAAGATCACGTTTGTGTGAAGGTGGTACGATCCGGGCCGTGCCCTCCAAAAGTTCCTTCCATGTTGCTGTGTTGTTTTTAAAAGAAACCAGCTTTGTTAGCTATGATTTCCTGTTCGCCTTCCTTGGGGGAAGCATCTTACCATCTTACTGTGCTATAGTAACAGTAGAAGCCACCGGAGAAACCCGTCCGCCCAGGGTGACTAGCTGATGAGATAAGGTAGCTAACAGCGACGGAGACTCGGTGGCCCATGCCAAAGGTCAGTAGGTGGAAAGAGAGCCCTCGACCCTCCATCCCCGGGGCAGCGCAAGGCTGGGGGACTCCCTACCAGGGTGAGTTTGACCTCTCCGTGCTCCCAGTTCCTGCTTGCTCCTGACTCGGGTCTCTCTGCGGCTGTGAGGTGGGTTTTATTTAACCTTGGGTTGTTATTTGTTTACCTCAAGGGCCTGAGGCCTTTAACATGGACATAGCTAAAAATAGAGCCAATGTCCAAGTCCCTGGCTAGACCAGCCGGTTGTTAGAAAAACAAAAAGGCGTGTGTTAGACCCTCTTCCGAAAGCAGGACGGAAGGAAGGAGCTTTTGGGGTCCCCCCGGCAGGCAGGCGAAGGGACAGGACCTGGAACACAATCACACAATATTGAGATTGATTTTGACTGTCTTCTCATCCCCTAGTCTGAGGCAGGCCTGGTGCTTTGAACCTTCCACATGTCCAGTGAAATCTGTGAGTCGTGTTATGTGGTGAGCTCTTACATACGAGAAGTGCACTCGCCCCCTTCGGGAACAGACCCCAGGGACTTGAGCTACACAAGGCAATGGCAGCGGCTCCATAACCGTCAGCACCTCCTGCCTGAGGTCTCGTGCTGGTCAGGAGGACACGGAGCACACCACCTCCGTGCTCAGTGACCTGCAGGGCCCTTGGTCCCAGCCATCTCTGCTCTGCACTGTCCTGGGAGACGCCTGGCTTCTCTGCTGCCTTCCTCTCTGGCCTGGATGCTGGTGGCCCATGTTGTGCTGTGCTCAGGCTTCAGGCGTGGGCCACTCCTGCTGGGTGGCCCTGTCGATCACGATCAGTCCCCGGGACAGGAGGGCGACTTAGAAAACTTGAAGAAGGACACCCAACCCGAGTTAGGCCCTGAGCCTCTGTTGTCACTGTCCTCATGTTATAACTGCGCTCGCTGTGTCCTGTGAGTGAGACAGAGAGGAGATTTGTCATTCCACTCACTTCTGCGTTCACTGGTGGTTTCTCTCGTGTGGCTTGACTGGAGATCAAACCTGCAACCTTGGCATGTGCGGACGGTGCTCCCACCCACTGAGCTGCCTGGGCAGGGCTCCTGACTCTTGCCTATCTGCAGTATTTTTGTTGTTCACCCCACGGCGTGCAGGATCCTGGGGGTGCGCTCCGTCTTTCCCAGTGGGCCACAGATCCTGCACCACTGTCTAGCTTCCAGAATGACAGGGAAGAATTGGACACCAGCCTGAATCTCCTTCCTGTGTGACTCATTCTTTCCCATGGGAAGCGTGGAGGGTTTAATTTTAAGGGACATGAGACTCAGGAATCACATAAGCTGTGGAAACGTTGCTGTAGAGACGGCTCCCATGGAGGAGAGGGTGCACTTCTGTCACAGCTGGGCGTGCAGCTCCCGGGACCCCAGATCCTCACAGGTGCCGTTGCTGAGGACAGCACCCTCACGGAGCGCAGCCCGCCAGGCCCGAGAAGCCCGCTTTGGCCTCTCTCTGGTTTTTTAAATACCCCGGCCCCTCCTGACTCTCCTGGAGAGCTGCCTGTCTGCTCCGAGGCAAACAGCAGGCACGATAATCCATTCTCGAGTCTTCCATGTGTGACTGTTTCCATCAAAAACCAAGTCTCCAGGCACCCCTTGGTTTAAACCACCTCTTGGGAGGGCTCCCGCTCTTTGGAAAGTAGGAATTTTTGAGAACGGGCTCAGATGTGTGTCTCCTTTCTTCACTCTTGCTTGATCTGGCGGGCCTCACAATCCGTAGATTTCCCTCTCTTCACGGAGAACCGTTTTCTATCACTGTATAATCATTGTTCTTCATCTCCTCTACTTTTCACTTTCCTGGTGTCCTGTTTTTCCCTGGCAATTCTCCCCCGGCACCCGATCTTTTCCGTTGTTTCCAGCTCTGTCCTTGCTCTGCATTTGGAAAGGCTGTCTTCCGCCTCATCGACGGGAGCGTGGCCCAGGCCACGGTGACCACTCCCGCAGTCTGATGATTGCATTCAGCGGAGGCCCCTTCCAGAGGAAAGATCAGCATCTCTGGGAGCCCCCCTGCGTGGCAAAAACTGCCCCACAGCACTGCTTCCTGAGACGGGGCATTTGAAGTCAGATGGATCAGTCGTGGATCCAGATACCTGGGTCACGTGACAGTGATATGAGTGCCGCACGACCCAGGGTGGAGGGATGATCTCCAAGTCTTTTTTCCCACAGGTAGAATATAGGCCTTTCAACGTTATACAAGCAATTTTATTCATTTCACAGGAAATCGCTCTGGCATAAGACCCAAAACTCTCTGTGGAACGATTTCCCCAGGATGATTTTTAACTTGACGGCGCGGGAGGCTGGACTCGCAGCCTTTGGAAAGTCTTCAGGCTGAGGGAGCAGTTTCAAGAGCAGGGCGGGGATGAGGTAACTAACTATATCACGGCGTTGAATTTCAGGCCCTTCCACAATGCTCGGACCTGCCTGGGCCTGGGCCGGCTTGTTCTGTGACTGTCACCGATGATGCCACAGAGGTTAACCGAGTTCGGGTTGGTGGTGCCCACTGGTTCGCTCAGTGAGTATCTGCCTTTTGGAAAGGAAAAGTGTGAAGACTCATCCTTATGTGTCTGTCATCACCTCGGGTCTCTAATGGGTCACGTCCGGGCGGCCATTTACAACACTGTGGCCTAACAGAGCCCGAGTGAAGGGCTGTCCTGTGAGGACCCCTGAACTCAGATCTGACGCCTTCAGATAGTGGAGTCTCTTCCTAACTCTGGTCTACGCCCCACTGCATGGCTGTCACAAAGGGGCAGCACTGTGGTGGGCGGAGAGATTCGCGGTGACAAGGGGTTCCGCAGCTAAGTGTGACGGAGAAGGACACATAATTGTGCGGCAATCGTGACGTAAGGCGGAAGACTACACGGTCATAAAGGCGGGTTCCCAGAACCCCAGGGTTGCCAGCAGACAGTGTCACTGACTGGCCCGAGAACCCCACCGGGAAGAAGTGGCCTCCTCCCGGCTCTCACGGGGAGGGTGTGGCTTACGTTCTCATCCTCCACGGCGCCGATTCTGACTTTGGAGACTGTCTACAGGCCTCCCCCTGCCCCTCCTCACCACGTGCAAAGTCGGCACCCTCCCCAGCACACGGAATGTCTACTGTGGTGCGGGGTCAGTCCAAAGTCAGTTCGCTACCCATCCTGTCGCCAAGGTTACCCGGGAGTCAGGCCTGCCTCGGGGCTGCTCCGCACTCCAGTAATAATAATTTCCCACAAACCCCTGGAGAGCGACAGAGCAGCTGGAGCCCCAGATCACTGAACCAGGATGAGGCCAAACGTCTTTGCTTTGTCCTTTTTTTTCCTGTAACCCTCACCTGAGGGTATGCCCACTGATTGTTTTCTAGAGAGGGGGAAGGGAGAAAGGAAGAGAAACACATTGATGTGAGAAACACCCATCACCTGCCTCCTGTACCTGCCCCGACCGGGGATCGAACCCACAACCTTTTGGTGTATGGGTCAACAGCCCAACCAACGGAGCCACCCGGCCAGGAAGCTTGGTCTGAGCCTCTCATTTCCATCCTCAAGGAGATACCCTTTTCCTTGGGAGACCTGCTGCTCAGCCACCAGGGATAAGAGCACAGGACAAGGATAGCCGTTGAGATGACAGACCGCTGCCACTGCTGCAGTGACCCAACCAGGAAATAACTCGCATGCGGGGATGTCACCGCTGACATCAAGTCCCTGAGGCAGAGGAGCTCCTGACAGCATCTGTCTTCAGAGCCGAGAGCACCACACACCACACTCGGGTCCCAGCAGCCGCGGCTGTGCCTGGTCCCCGTAGCCCTCCGTGGGCCACGAGGCCGGAAAGGAGAAGTGACACTCTCCAGAGATGGAATTTCATCGATGGAGGGAGGCAGTCCCATGACCAGCCTCAGAGCCGGGTACAACGACCGCCCGGTGTGGGCACGTGCCCACGATTGTCACTGCAGGAGGACAGAGGTGGCTCCAGGGAACAGAACAGCCAGCATGGTGGATGCATGCATAGGGCCCCGTCCCTCTGCAGGGTGGCCGCCTCGTGCAGGGAGTGCTCACGGCCTGAACCCCGCTGCCCACACCGCCGCGGTTTGAAATGGCTGTGTGAAGGCTAGCTGTCAGGAGACGCCCGGGAAGAGCCGGCCGCTTGTAAGGCCAGCCCGCACGAAGTCTCCCCCTACTCACCAGCAGTGCCTGGCCCCGGTAACCCCAGCTGCTCCTCCCTCATCAGTCTCTCGCTGCCTGTGAGGCGAGCCGGCTGCGTTTTCCCGAGGTTGGTGAATGAGGTGCGAGAGTAGGGCGCAGCTAGGGAGGGCTCGGGGATGCTGCCCGAGGGAGAATGGCGAAGGGCTGAGGGACACCACGGTGAAACCCACGACGCTCTGGGGCGCTCTGGACGCCTCTGTCTGGTCATTGTTAGAAAGTGAGATGGCAGGAAAGGACGGGGTTGGTGGTTATGGGGAAATAAGGCCAATAAAAGCAACCAGCATTTAGTATCTCCTTTGTGCATTCTAGGAGGTACTTTGTCTTGGCAGCTATAAATAGAAGGTGTATTTTCATTTTTGAAATAAAGTCCCAGTCAAGCTTTTTCACTGTTTTCTGTAAACGGTTTAGTCCCTCTTCTCCTCTTGAGTGGTTCTTCCCAGTGTTAGTTGCCTTTGGACGATGATATTACAGTGACACATCTTTGACATGATTCACGTAGCACACGGCACAGAACATGGTAAATTAGGAACTTTTAAACACAAGCCCTGGAATACAGCTTCTCCCCCGATTGCCTAGTTGACTTCACATTCTTGTCGTCAGCACGTTCAGATCCCGAGTGAACTCAGGTGAACAGGAGTCAGAACTTGTGAATTTTGTTGCGTGTTTCCTAAGACGATAAGTGAATACGTGTGCCCACCGAGGTGACCCGATGAAGTTTAGTAAGCCTCTTGTTCATAAGGCCCCGGTTTTATTTATGCCTTTGCCACTAGTTAGCTGTGTGACCTTCCACAAGTCACTCTCCCTCTCTGGGCCTCAGTTTTCTCATCCATAATGTGAGGGGCTAAAATTGACCAAGGGTGCAGCCCTGCTTGGACATTAAAGTCACCTGGGGAGATTTCAAATATGCATTTTCTCTCTCTCTTTTTAAAAAGATTTTATTTATTTTTAGGCAGAGGGGAAGGGAGGGAGAAAGAGAGGGAGAGAAACACCGATGTGTGGTTGCCTCTTGCACGCTCTCAACTGAGGACCTGGCCTGCAACCCAGGCATGTGCTCTGACTGGGAATCGAACCAGTGACCCTTTGATTTGCAGACTGGCACTCAATCCACTGAGGCACACTAGCCAGGGCTGCATTTTCTTTTAAAAGCTCAGAGCCCCCTTCCCCCTCCATCCATGGACTCAGAATCTCAGGGAGCAGGGCCCTCAGATGTGGTCAAGCCCCCAATTAATCCAGCCAGCGTTGGAAGTCACCGAACCAGGTGGTTCTTAATGTCCATTCCACTCTTACCATTATTTGCTTCTCTCACACTTTAGTTTTAGTCCTAGGCATATGTTTAAAAGCAAAGGAAGTGTTTCTAGAACCCTGTCCCATCCCCATCGGGTTATGACTCTCTGTCATAAATAGCTTCCTGCTCCACAGGGAAGTTTAGGGGGAAACACACACCACTGCTGTTTTGCCACATTTTTCGTGAACACAGCATTGTCGTTTCACAGAAATCCCTGTCCCAGTGAAGCAGGATGCTGCCACCTTACAGAGAAACGCCCCCTGGCCGCCGTGAATAGAGGAGGTGGCAGACGGAGGAGGGAGTGGACGTGGTAACAACCTGGCCTGAAATAGTCTTCAGTCTTGTCTTGGCCACCGTTGGCCTGGGGCTCCTCTGCATGGTCAGAAACTGCCCGGGGAGTCTCTGACCAAGGCCAGGGCCAAGGCCATGCCCGGGCCACCCTCGGGCACGTTTCCCTGTCTTCACAGTAGACCGTGTGTGGCCACGAGACTGAGACCGACCCAGCTGGAGTCCTGTTGTGGGAGTCCCACCTCTTTTTCCCTCTTGGAAAATGAGACTATCTTGAAATGATTTACTGAGAAAACAAGAAAAGGGTGACTGGCAGCGATTTCACAGTAGCTTCTTGTTCTGATTAATTATCACAGATGGATGGGTGGCAGCCCAGCATGGGGCTCCCCCTCTGGCCCTTTTACGGATGAGCCTCTTCCTTAGGCCCAGGCTTCAGTCCACCAAACCCAGCTTCAGCAAGAATCCTGCTGAGTAATTTCAGCAAGAGTCCTCCGACCCCTGATGTCTGATCGCCCTGAGAGCTGGTGGAATGCCTGGGCCTCGGCTTTCCATACCTGGCCCCCCAGCCTGCCTTCAGCAAGAACCCTGATAGGTCAGTTCGGCCAGTAACTCCACCCCCCATGGTGTCCTCTTCGTCTTCTGTCCCCAAGGATGCCTCACGCTGCTCTGTGGCTGTAAGGGAACTTGTCCCTGCTGTCCTTGGAGCTGAGCCTGATCTCTGGCCCTGGTTGTAACAGGGTCGAGCCTGGAGCCTGTCGCAGCTGGCTGGGGTAAAGTCCCCCTACTGTTTTAACAAGGTCAGGGCCAGTTTTCCTTCCCACTGGAGAGTGACAGCCCTGTGCGCACCTGACCTGGGGAGCGTTAGCATCTCAGGATGTTTATAACAAGTGTCCCAGGCGCCCAGCTGCGTAGGAAATTCTTGGTGAAAGCTACAGTTTTCTTTCCTTTCCTGTAGGTCTTTTTAATAGAAGATCCTTTAAAGTGCTAACGGCCCTTCAGTCTTTCCAAAAGTGGGACATGAAGAACGGAGTTTCCCAAATTCCTCTGACCTCCTTTGGGGGTCCCGTTATCTTTCCGTTGCCACACCACACTAAGCACACTTGGTAGAAGCTGGAATAGAGGTACTGGGGGGTTCTCACAATTTAATCAAGCACCGACTCAGAAACCTAGGGCTGAAAGATGACCTAATCAATCCATTCCATTGGAGAAATGAGGAGTTCAAGGTCTAGAGAAGTTACCTGGTGGGTACCGGACCAGGGAGATGGTGGAGGTGGGTACTAGACCAGGGATCCCGATGGTGGAGGCTGATCTGGAATTAAAACTCTGAAGTCCAGACTCATGTACCTACTCCTTACGCTAAATCCTACTGTGATTAGCCTGTAATTCTACATCAGCAAACAGGTGTAACTGCCCTGCCCCATACCTGTGTTCTGCCTGGAAGTGATGTGCTGTTAGTTTGGTCCGTGACGACGTACCGCAGACTGCGTAGCTGAATGAGCAGAATGGATCCGGTCTCAGCTCCTCCGGAGACCTCTCTCCTCGTCTGGCAGATGTTTGTGTGCTCCCCGTGTGCTTGCATGGCCGTCCCCCTGGATGTCTGTGTCCTGTCTCCTCCTCTTATAAAGACACCAGCCCCACTGTACTGGAGCAGGGCCCCATTCCAACTTCATGCTCTCTGAAGACCCTGCATCCATGTGCGGTCATGCTGTGTGGGGCCAGGTGCTCAGATGGCCGCACGTGGTTTTCAGGGCCCACGATGCAGGGATAGCACGGAGATTCCTCTGTGAGTGACTGCAGGCTGGAGACCATGGCGTCTGCCCTACGTTTGCTCTCATTGCTACAGACACCCGAGGACCATGGTTCTCCCACCCCCAAACGCCTGTGCTCTCCCTTCCCTCAGACCAGAGCCACTAGGGTGTCTGCTCTTGGTGTGTGAAAGGCTGGGCGATTCCGGGCCAGAGCGGGATGCCCTGGAGACCAGGCCTCCCAGACAGACTTGGGTACTTGCTTGGAAGGTCTGGGCCCCCCGGGGATGAGCTCTATTGTCGTGAAAACAGGACTCAGAGTCTGGGGTTTACGAGGGTGCAGTCTTGGAGAGTGAAGTTGACTCTTTGAGCCTGGGAAGGCCAGGGAAGAAGAGGGACATGTTAAAGGGGCCCTTGGGTGGGGAGGGGTGCACGGATGCGTGGGAGAACTGGGCACTAGGGCTGCGACCACAAGTCCACTGTGGAGACCGAAGTTAGATCTCTGCACCAAGGCAGCGTGGCTGAGATGGCTAGTTGCTCCCCAGCACCCAGCTTCCCCTTTTCCCTTTGAGGGATCGGACCCCTAGGAGTGGGAGCAGGGCACAGAGCCACACAAAGAGCTATGACAGTTCCCAGCCTCGCAGCTCGGTGTGCCTGCGAGTGATCTTCTGACTCTCCCCGTGGACATACAGTGGGGTGACCCAGGGCTCTCTTTCCTCCCTGCGCCAGGGCCTTCAGCAGGGGAGCGGGTTCCTCAGCGGCGGCAGCAGCACTCGCACCCGCACGCTGGGATTCTGGCCTCCACAGCGAGCGACAAATGGACAGCCTCTCTGAGACATGGAGGGACGCTCAAGGCTGCATTCCGGACTGCGAGCTGAGAGAAGCCATCTGTAAGGAGACAGGCTGGATGGGTCCACTTGTGTTATGTTCTGGGAAACGTGGAGCTGTAGAGAGGACACACTGACCAGGGATTGCCAGAGAGGGAGAAGGGACAGCTCTTGCGTGCAGAAGAACCCCCAGTCGCTCACACAGAAATGCCGCCTTCCGGTGGGGGTGGTGGCACAGTGGCTCCCTTCCAGTCGAACAGCACGGGTGGGGGAGGGGCAGCTTTATGGGGAGAAGCCTGATGAGCTGGTGACCAGGGCCAACACCAGCCACTGCGAGTCCTGTTTACAATACCCCCCTTTGTAAGGTGTGATGGACACGCCCCTTTCCGGTTATGGCCTTCCTCCCCAAAGCCTGCAACCCCAGGCTAATCGTGAGGGAAGCACCAGACAAATCCCACCCTGGTGCCTCACCAGTGACCTTCAAAACTGTTGCAGACAAGAAAGCCTGAGAAACGGTCACAGCAGAGGAGTCTGAGGACACGATGACAAAATACGATGTCCGAGACAGACACGCGGACCTGCGGGGAAAGCTCAGAAAACGTGTGTGCAGCAGTGGCCTTGCTCAGGAATGCTGCTCGATCCATCATCAGTTGCCTTGGTTAGTTACAAGCGAGCATCACTAAGGTGCGTTGTTAAGAATGCGGGAAATGAGGTGGGGGTTCCAAGGGAACTCTGTACCATGTTGGTAGTTTCTTTTTTGTAAATATGAAACTCTTCCTAAACAAGTTTATTAAGAGACACAAACAGAAACAAAACCGTGTGTTGCTGCTACCCGACCCACCAAGGGTTGCAGTAGCTAGCGTTACATTTCTAGTTGATTTTCTGTTTTCTTGACTTGGCGCGCACTTAGCCGATCACCCAGAAATGTCACTTGTCTTCCCGGCTATGGCAAACCGCGTGATGATGAAAATTCTGGGGGAGAGACTCTGGGCTTGAATTCCAGCTCTGCTCGCGGACGCTGGAGGCTCACGTTCCAGGGGCCCGCGCTCAAGGCTCGGCGCTCTCATTTCAGTTCCCATCAGGTAAGACTACCCGGGGGGAAAAACCAGACGCGGCTGAACAGGCAGCACTTTCCCTGTCTGAACAGCTCGTAACGTAACGGTGCGTCGTGTAGTTCATACATCTTGGATTCAATTAAATAAAATATCATGTTAAAAAATTGTTTAATAACTGGTGTGGGGGGTAGAGATTTCTAATTTAAATCTGCAGTTTTGGAGGGGTGAGTACCTTCATTTAATTCTCAGTTTTTTAATATATTGGGAATATCGATTCTTCGTCCCTCATTTGGAACAAGTATTTTCCCCCCAATTTCTTTACCTTTTCGTTTTGATTGAAGTGTTTTCCTTAGAGAGCAGTTTTTGGTATACGGCGCCTTTGTTCTGAGTGCCTTACCTGCATCGCTGGCTTGGGAGGGGGTGGATTTGTGCTCAGCAGTCCTGGGGAGCAGAGACGGGAAGGACAGCGGGCCAGTCAGGAGCGCAAGTCGGTGGCCGCACAGATGTCATGGAAGCCCACAGGTACTGAGAGGCTGAAGACGGGGTGAGGGGCCTTTCTCCTCTCAGAGCGTTAACCTCAGAAAACGCGCAAGCACTATCCCTGCTGTCCCTTCTCCTCTGGAGCAGGGCAGGCCTTTTGTCAGCTGGCCTCTTTATTTTTAGCCTCATGACTCAGGAATGCCTTTGTCAAGAACGTGGGGGCTATCTCTTTAAGAGGCAAACATCTTTTTGAAGTACCAGCATCAGAAGGGAGAGCTTTCCTGCCTCCCGATTCCTGTGAAGGGTCGAAGCCTAACTCTGGTGGGGGCCTGGCTCCAAGGTGCAGAAGCCCCTCCAGTCGCAAAGACAGAACCAGGTGAAGCTGCGGTGTGGCCGTTGGCATTGTTGAGTCCCAGCCCCTGAGGACTAGCTGCTGTTCATCCGAGGTCATCCATGGGGCGGGCTGGCTACAGAGGGGACAGAGTCTTTTGTCTTGTGGTCTCTCAGCCAATTGCCAGTGACACCCGTCCCAATCAGGTGTAACGCTCATTCAGGAACAGAAGGGCTCTCTGTCTCTACTGCCTCTGTGCAGGCGATTTCTGGGTCGGAGGAGAGATTTTGTTTCTAATTATATTTCCCCATCAGCTACCACCAGAGGCGATCAGCTCTCCATCTGTCCCGTGGGGCCATGGCATGTGTGGGTCACAGGAGCCTCTAGGAAACACATCTCAGAAAAAGGAGGAGCGTTTATCCCTGGCTCCCACACCCAGCTGGTCTGGGGGTGCAGGGAGCCCCGCCTGTGGGCGCGCACAGCTGCGTGCAGTCCCCCCTGTGGTGCCCCAAGGAAGTGCCGAGCAGGAGGGAGAGGTGAAGTGTGCGGGCCTCAGGCAAGGTCCAGGTGGCGCCTGTGTGAAGCTGGCCAGAGCTGGAGCAAACCGGTCAGGCAGCAGTGGCAGGAGCCTGGTGACTTGCAGTGGAGCAGGAGAGGCATGTGACACAGGTAGGGTTTTTTGCTGGGGGGCTTTCAGAGTAGTAAAAATCGTAGAGTAGGTTTGCCTGATCCAAACATGCTGTGATTTATCACCAGGCGTTTCCTTATTTGGCACTGCTGCCTCTCAGGTATTCGCTAACAAATAACCGCAGGGTGATGGGGAGCGGTGAGACAGAGGGCGCACACCGTGGCGTGCCTCGTTGTTGAGCGATTCCATGGGCCACAGAGAACACAGGACCTCAGCGCTGTGGGCACCCCGAGAGCCCCGAGTCATGACGCCCATCGGAAACATGGATGCCCTTTTCAACACCCCTTCTCTTCTGTCACCCACTTTCTGCTTCCAGATTTCTTGCTGGCAAGGAATTTCAAATGAGGGGCAATGATTATTGCCTCTGTCGAGTGGTGGTGAATGTTGTAATATTCTTAGTGAAAGTCTGTTTCTAAGCTCACTGGAATATTGAGCAAGTGCAATATTCAGGATGCACTGCCAAGTTAAAGTTCAAATTGAACAGAGTGCATTTATAATAAAATGAGTGCTTGGCTGCCTTGATAAGAACGCCAGATATGTCTTGTTTCGATGGGCCCGCCTAGAGAAAGCCACCCTCAGCCTGAGGCAGCCTCGTGAAATGGGGAGGCCGTACAAAGATGCTCCTGGAACTGCATGGCTTAGTAGAACACGTGCCAGAGAGAGAAAAGTAGCATCACACCAAGCTTAACACATCAAAGGAAAAATCAACGAGGACACTCAAACAATGAACATTGTCCCTGACCACACACCTATCCTTGCAGAGGCAACAGAAGTATTTAAAGGAGGCTGGCACCAGCTACTTTTATCAAAGGGAAAGGAAAAAGCGATAAAAAGGGATGCTCTGTACCTTGGTGAGACCGCGCTGCATGATAAATGTCCCCAGACAGCCGGAGACATTGGCGGGGACGGGGGTGGGGGGGTGGGGGGAGTTGTCAGGAGAGAACTGTGGTCACAAAGACACGGAGGGGCTGACCAGACGCCAGCAGAGAAAACCCAATTAGAGCTAAATTATACCAACAGAGGATGGGGACGCCAGGAAAGTGAGCCGCCCCCGGTAACTGAATAAGGGCCAAGCCAGTAATAACGTTGGTGTTATTATTATATAAAGAGATCAGATGCTGCAATTAAGACAATTATGAAAGAAGATATTCCTGAGATGAAAGACAGTGTATTTATGGGACTGAGAGGTGTCTTTGTGAACGGGCTCAGGAAAGCAGGGCCATTGTGCTGAGAGGGTGGAGGGCCGGATGCGGAAGTTCGCCGTGCACCTTTCCAGAGTTGTGCCGGCTAAGCGCCTGGGACTGAGTGGGGGCTGTGACTAGAACAGGGTGGCATTCTCCCAGGGAGACAGGAGCGACCGGTGTGAACGCGGGGAAGTACAGAGCCCTGGTCCCTCACACCCTCCAAAGATTTTTCCAGTTGTCATTGGGACGCCTCAAGAGGCTCTGCAGGAAGGCAGTGTCCTAGGCTAGTGTCACCTGCTGTCCCCCATCTGTGACCTTGGGCCAACAGTGTTAGGGAAGGAAGGAGCTGCTAAGCCACCCCAGGCCGAGAGATGGTCGCTGGGAGGAGCCATGAAAATGTGACTTGCTGCTGTTGCCTCTGTTTCTAAGGAGCCCGACGAACACCACAGCAGCCATCCTGAACATGTGCCAGGCCTGGTGTCCTACGCGCTCTCTTCCCAAATGACCTTAGGTGAGCTCTCTTATCGCTATTCACGGCCCTGGAGATGGATCTGGGGAGTGGAAACGTGTGCGAGAGCACACATTCGGAAGGGCCAAGGCTCCAAGGCTGGTCGCCCTGACTCCCAAGCCCCCACTCTTATCCCTCGCACTGCGGGGCCCACTCAGCTTTGCAGGCTGGAGACTCTGCGGCCAGTGCGGTGAAGTCCCGGGTGTTGGTCACAGCAGAGTCTCCCGCAGATGAAACTGACATCCTACTGCAGTTCATGCCAGAAAAAAGCACTCCAATCTGGGCGATGAGAGACCCATTATCCATGAGTCTCTTTTCCTAGAGCATCTCAGCCTGTGAGCCATCGAGACTCAGCTGCCGAGAATGCGGACAGAAAGTGGGAGAGGCCTACTAGTGCTATGGCATGAGTGCACACACACAGACACACACTCACTCACACATCCCCAACCAAAGGGTAATTCTTCACGCTGCTCCTCTCAGATGCGGTAGCAAGCTGGAAAAAGCGAGTTTTCTTACCTGCCAGACCCAGTCAAGACACCCACTCTGTTTCCAGAGAAGAGAGGCTCAGCACGCCGAAGCCGAGGGGTGCCCAGCCCCAGCCCAGGGCCCACGTGGAGGGCCGCCGAGGTCCCTTCCTCCGCTCTCCTGCACACAGCATTGCTTATTGTGTTCGCCTGCTTTTACTTTCCTCCAGCGAACCCCAAGAGCATTCACGAGGGGGACCTACTCAGTTTTCAAAACCTAATTGTAAGGTGCTCAAATGCATCCAGTTTGATGGGTCTTAGTCAAATTGGATGATGAATAAAAATATACACAGATTATTACCCAGTACATTAGTTTGCTAGGGCTGCCATAACAAAGCACAGGGCCGCGGGCTGGTGACTTAAATGACAGAAATTATTTTCTCACAGTTCTGGGGGCTGGAAGTCCAGACTCAAGGCATTGGCAGGACTGGTTTCTTCTGAGAGGCCTGTCTCCTAGGTTTGTAGGTGGCCGTCTTCTTCATGTCTTCACTTGGTCACCCTCTGCCATGTCTGTGTCCCAATTTCATCTTCTTGTAAAGACATCAGTCATATTGGATTAGGTCCCATCCGAACGACCTCCTTTAAACTAATCACCTCTTTAAGGACCTCATCTCCGAGCAGAGTCATATTCTGAGGTCCTCAGAGTTAAGACGTCAACATGGGAATTCCAGAGGACAGTGAGATTTGTGTAATCGTCTGCATCCATCCTGTGAAGCGAAGCTACAGGCCCTTGGACCAACACCTCCCTGATCCCCTCCCGCCAGCTTCTGCTCATTGCTGAGCGATACTTGAAAATGTTCTCATTTCAACAGAAGGAAGGTAAAAAATAAGGAAGCACAAAAGAGTGACAAATAGGAACCCAGACCCCTGAGCAGAGCGTGCTGCTCAGCCGGTGCTGGAGTCTGTGGGCTGGTGTGGGGGTGAGGGGAGGCCCCGGAGCCGGCCAGGCAGGCGTGGGAAAACTGCAGGCTGGGTTCCGACGATGCTGCAGGAAGGAGCTGCTGCCGCCCGCTGAGGAAGTGCAGTGAGGTGCATTCACAGGGACAGCGAGCAGACGGGAAGTCACACACAGCAGACAGGAGCCACACAGGAAGTAGATAGGAAGTCTCACACAGTACCCAGGAAGTTACACAGGAAGTGACCAGGAAGAAACAAATCCCTCTTCCCTTCCAGCCCTGTACACAGCCCCCCACACCCCTACCACCAGAGCCAAACATGGAGCCGCTTGCAAAGGGAAGAGGCAGTGTGCAGAGTCCCAGCCTCAGGATGACAAAGTGGGGTGCAAAGGGGTGAGTTAGGACAAATCGACAATAACTCAATAACTGGCACACACAACTCCTCAGTTTGTTCTCCCAGCACTCCGAAATGAACTACACCCCAGTGGGTTTTTACGGTAAAAACAAACAAACAAAGTCACTAAGAAGACCTTACTCCTGAAAATAACAGTCAGGACGAAATCCCTCACATAAGGACACTGTTAAACCCCCTAATCGCTCCCAGCTCCCAAGGACCGAGGGGCGGTGTCGACGTGGTGGGGCACTACCACGACATGTGTGCTAACTGCAGTGCCTACACGGGCATGCTTGTGCGAAGTAAAAATAAAAAGAGCACAACGTGTTGGGTGTACCTCGTCGACGACATTGTGAAGTTCGCAACTGCGTGTGAAAAGATTCTAAATAGGAGTAATGTGAATGGGGTGGGAATAAGGGTAATCTCAGTTTAGTGGTACAGTAAGTTTTTCTTCCTACAGTCGCACAAGTTAGTAACTGTTTTTTTTTTAAAGAAAACAAAAGGACATGGGAAAATTTACTCGTTCATGTTTCCCAGACTGCTTTCCTCTCCGATCTCAGTGTTCCTTTTAATTTGGGTTTTTTTTTTTTTATCTTCTTTGAACAAATAAAGCGATGGTGGTTTTGTCTGACCTCTACTCAGAGCTTTTCAAACAATTCATGCTTTCGCAGCTGCTTATTCTAATATTAACAGGCTGAGCGAGTGCGTCCTCTGTATTAATTCTCAAAATAAAATAAGATTGACATGTGCAGTTAAGGAAAACGTACTGCAGAAATTCTGACCACCCATCACACAGGGAATTGTTCCTTCCCACTTTTAAAAAGAAACAAAATTACCGAACTTTGTCCTGCTCTGTGCTGCAGGAGACACAGTGGAAGCCGTTTATGTGCCTGCTGATGGGACGGGACAGGACGGAATGGAGAGAGAAAGGGAGAAGCCCGTGCCGTGAGAATGTTTCCCTTCGATTGGCTCAGGCCCCGGTGGCAGAGGCACCGGGGACAGAAACAGCCAGAAGGTCTGGCTCTCCGCTCTGTCCTCAACATGCCTTCAGGGAAAGATCGAGGCACCCCGACGAATGTGGAATAGAACAACAATGACTGAATGAGAGTGGCCTCAACGTCTCACAGATGTCCTCACAAGCACCCTCTTTTTCTCCTCGGCATTCCTATGGTTCCTCTCTTTATTTTTCCCCATCCGCCTCGGCGGAGTGTTACCCTGAAACTTCAGTTCAGTGCCTCTACACACACGTCGTTACCATGTGTAAGACATCTCATACTCTCTTACAAAATTCCGTTTTCCTTTTAAACTAGCTGGGGTTGATTATGTCAGACGCAGAGGAAGTAGCCCTAACTAACATACGTGCTTATTTCTTATAAAACAAAGTCCAAACTCCTAAGAACTGCCCTCCAAGCTCTCGTGGAGCCTTCTCCTACCTTTTCAACATTGTTTCTTATTGTTTTCAAGGAAACCTTTTCCAAGCAGCCCGGCACTCTCTGGATTCCCGAGCATGTCCTGTTCCTCTCCTCCCACGTCTCTGCTCGTGGAAATACCTGCACCCTGTCTCCCTAAACCCAGCCATCTTTCCCAGCCCACTTCCCGCAAAGCTCCCTAAACAATGGAAACGACCTTTCTGGTTTTCTGTGCCACTTCCATTTGTGCGATTTCCTTGGCATTTGTCAGGTACTCTCAGAATCACAACTGATTCCTCAACATGTTTTATATCTATGATAGAACCGTAAGCTCCTCGGGGTCAGAAATCACCTCTCCTGCCCGTCTGTGTGCTGAAGGAGGAGCAGAAGCAAGCATGTTCCGATTCGCTACTGATGCTGGCCACTCCAAGACTCAGACCCAAACGGACACTCGCTCCTTTGCCTGGGGAGTGAACTATGACCCTGACATTCGTTCACGAGAGAGTGTTCACCCAGCACATTCTACGCCCCGTGCCGGGCACTGGCGATGAGGTCCTCAATGGATCCGGACCCTCTCAGCTGACCTCCTCACACAGACGGGTCGCAGGGAGCCAAACAAACCAGATCACATGGAACACGAAGTGTCATGAGCGAGAAGAGAGTGAGAATATGAACAGAGGGAGAGAACATTCTGGAGTCCAGGCCTTCAGTGGCAGGAGTCAGCAAGACTCTGCCTTAGAGTGGAGGAGGGGTAGACACTGAGCATCACTCAGCTGAATTTGAACTCAGCTGAGAACTAGGACCCAGATTGCTGGGGAGGACGACGTGGCCTAGATTTGCGGCAATTGGAAGTTATCAGTCCCCTGAGCTGAACAGCGCTCTGGGCCTCTGGGGAGTCCAGCAGGCAATCTCAGCAGTGCGTCAGCACCCGGGAAGGCATTTGGGGGGCGGGGAGAAAATCATGAAGGACAGTGTCTCGTGAAACACAGGGCGATGAGTTAAAATACCAGTTCTGCCCTCCAGTCACGGGAAAGTCTGGCAACAGCTTCACAGGCTGTCGGTTTCCTCATCCACAACATGGGAATCCTACCTCACAGGGCTTCCATAAAAATCACACCAGGGGTATTGTGTAGCCACAGAAACGTTTCTAAAAGGTGTCGGTTAAAGATGCCTTTTGGGCGTGCAGGGGTTTGGAATGAGAGGCCTCTCAGAGGTGTGCAGATTGTTGGAGCTAAAGGCGGCCGAGACCCTGCGGGCTCCAGAGAAGCGTCTGCCCCCTCCCCCCACTACCTAGAAGAACTTGAATGGGGGCCTCGCCCAGAAGTAAGGGATTATCAGAGAGAACCTTTCTGACTTATTTCTGTGGCGGGGAGAACTATTAATTACCGAGCGCCCGCTCTTCCCAGGGCCCTGTGGTGCCCCTCTACCCGCTGAGCCCCGGGGGTCTGACCCCCGCCCCCCCCAGGCCAGAACGCCATGCAGGCCTCCTTCTCGTTTTCTGTCTCTGGACCTCTCGTGTGTGTGGAGTCCCCGTGGGTATGTAATTACGTTTGGTGGCTGTTTCTTGTTCATCTGTGGGTTTAGTTATTAGACCGGCCGGCAGAGTCGCGAAGGCTCCAGTTTCTCCCTCCCTCATTGGTGTCTAACTCACTTTCTGATGAAACAGGCAACTTCTTCTCTAATAATAAAGAAATAAAGGCAACGAGTTACTAAAAAGAGGATATTGAGTAGGTCAGTTAACACGAAGCCTGCGTGTTCAAGCTCAGGGGAAAGAATGAAAGCATGTCTCCGCAGCTGACAAAACACCAGAGTCTGGGAGGGCGCACCTGTGTTAAATTACAGGCGTCCTGGCTCTGCCTTACACACAGCTGTCGCCCTGACTGCATCACGCCTCCCACGCGGGTCCTCCTCAGGGTTGGACCCTCACCCCTCTGAGTCGCCCCCATCGAGCTCGCTCGAGACACCAGAGGACCGGTCGCCTTCTGTCCCCTGGCCTCAGACAAGACAGCCTTGCTCTGCCCAGTTCCGTGTGCTCCGCAGGGGACACAAAGTGAAGAAGCCGGGGACGACAGCGTTTCCCTTCCGTGACACTTGGTGTTGACCGTAACTGAGGGACTCAAAGAATCCTAGAGCTGTCCCACAATAATTCTCAGATGACTCTGACTGCGTATTAGTTGCAATACCTGAAAGGTAATTCTTTTTCATTTTTGCAGAGCAGAATCATCGCCCTGGCCTTATCTGCCTGTGGGGAAATCTCGTCCCTTTGTCCCATTTTGCAAGGTGACTCCTTTCACTCCGGACAAATCGGTGACGGGAAGAGTGTGTGCTGGACGCTTCCTCCTACACCTCCTCGTCCAGTCCTCGGCAGTCGTGTGAGGGTTCACCACCCCCATTTTACAGATGAAGAAAGCAAGCCTCAGACATCAGTCACGTACCCAAAGGGACACAGCAAGGGGCACACAGTGCTATCCTCCCCCCCAGCTCTGTCCGGCTGTTCCTTCTCATGCATTTGAACAACCATTTACTAAGTGTCCTGAGGAGGGTTAGCTTGACCCTGGACAAGAACACACTGAAACTCTGAGACGCCACAGAGACCTTTGTGGGGACAGACCAAGAGGGAGCCACACTCCCCGGTGGCCCGCCTGAAGCTTCCCGGGGAGCTTTGGCACGCTGTCCAAACGTGCACCCCGCTGGCCTGGCGCTCCACGAGGAATCCTTGCCTGCTGCTTCGAGAGGCGGCCTTGCGCAGTGGCGGAGTTCCTGATAGTACCCTTTGGGCAACACCAGTAGCTTTGAGCATGAAGTTTTACATTTTAATTTTATCAAAGCAACGCAGGCACGTAGTTTAACAACGTCGCAGCCTTCTTCACAGGCTCTCAATCTGAAACAGCCATCCCTCGCCTCCCCTCCCTGCACAGCCTGCCTCCCAGAGGCAATCATGCACTCTCTCTGCAGTTCCTTCTGGAATATTCCTCTGTGTTCTAAAATCAGTTGCAAATCACTGATTTTGGAATACAGACTTTATTTTACATTCTAAGTTTAGAATATGGAATGTGAGAGTGTTTTGGCCCAGCGTTTTAGACACAGTACCTTGCTGTCTGTCCTACGGCGGAAGGTAAGGGTTTAGTGCCATTATCTGCCCTCCCCCAAGTTCCTAACAGGGCCGCCGGTATGACAGCTTCGTGGAGATTCAACCCACACCCCGTACAACTCACCTGCTGGGAGGGCACAACGGGGTGTTTCCAGTCTGTTCATAGAACTGCACCTCCACCATCGCTCACTAGTTGTGGAACATTTTCTTCGCCTTCAAAAAGAAAGTTTGTACTTACTAGCAGGGACGCCCCCGCCTCCCCTCCGCTCAACTCCAGCCTGGCAGTAATCTGCCTCCTGTCTCTGGGTTTGCCTCTTCTGGACATTTCACCTCAATAAAATCGTACAGTTTGTGGCTTTGCATCCGGCTTCCTTCCTCTCTCACAGTGCCTGCGAGGTGCATCCACGTTGACCTGCGGACCGGTGCTTCAATGATGGAGTAATATTCCATTGTGTGCACATACGCACTACATTTTGAGTGTCCAGCCGTCAGCTGATAGACATTTGGGTTGTTGCCACTTTGTGGCTATTACAAATAATCTGAACCTTCAAGTACAAGTTTTCAGGTGAACATGTTCTCAGTAAACTCGGGTACACACCTAGGAGAGGAGTTGCGTACCGCCATAGCGTGTGTGTGATGTGTCCAGCAATTGCCAAACGGCTCAAAGCGGCTGCCTCATTTTACATTCCCGCTGGCAAATGTGTGACACTTCCAATTTCTCCATATCCTTGGCAATACTGCCTGTCTTTTTTATTTTAGAAATCCTAGTGGGTGTGAAGTAGTGTCTCATTGTGGTTTAGATTTGCATCTCCCTGATGACTAGTGATGTTGAGCATCTTTTCATGTGCTTATTGGCTATTTGTATGTCTTCGGAGAAAATGTCTAATCAAATAATTGGCTCATTTTTAAATTCAGATACTTGGCTTATTGTTATCAGTTGTATGAGTTATAAGAGTTCTTTTAATATTCTAGAGACAAGTCCTTTATCGAATAAATGATTTGCTAATATTTTCTCCAATTTAGTGAATTGTCTTTTCACTTTCTTGATGGTGCCCTTTGAAGAACACAATATACTTATTTCTTTTGTGGCCCGCGCTTTTGGTGTCCAGTGGTGTCCTTTTCTTTTTTAAAATATATTTTATTGATTATGCTATTACAGTTGTCCCATTTCCCCCCTTTATTCCCCTCTGCCCTGCACACCCCCTCCCACCATCATTCCCCCTCTTTACTTCATGTCCATGGGTCATATATATGAGTTCTTTGGCTTCTCCATTTCCTACACTATTCTTAACCTCCCCTGTCTATCTTCTACCTACCATTTATGCTTCTTATTCCCTGTACCTTTTCCCCATCTCTCCCCTCCCACTCCCCTGATGGTAACCCTCCATGTGATCTCCATTTCTGTGATTCTGTTCCTGTTCTAGTTGTTTGCTTAGTTTGTTCTTGTTTTAGGTTCAGTTGTTGTCATTTTACTTTTCATATTTTTTACCTTCTTTTTCTTAGATAAGTCCCTTTAATATCTCATATAATAAGGGTTTGGTAATGACTCCTTGAACTTGACCTTATCTGGGAAGCACTTTACCTGCCCTTCCATTCTAAATGATAGCTTTGCTGGGTAGAGTCATCTTGGATGTAGGTCCTTGCCTTTCATGACTTGGAATACCTCTTTCCAGCCCCTTTGTGCCTGCAAGGTTTCTTTGGAGAAATCAGCTGACAGTCTTTTATGGGCACTCCTTTGTAGGTAACTATATCTCCTTTCCTCTTGCTGCTTTTAAGATTCTCTCCTTATCTTTAATCTTGGGTAATGTAATTATGATGTGCCTTGGTGTGTGCTTCCTTGGGTCCAAGTTCTTTGGGACTCTCTGAGCTTCCTGGACTCCCTGGAAGTCTATTTCCTTTGCCAAATGGGGGAAGTTCTCCTTCATTATTTGTTCAAATAAGTTTTCAATTTCTTGCTCTTCCTCTTCTCCTTCTGGCACCCCTATGATTCAGATGTTGGGACATTTAAAGTTGTTTTGGAGGTTCCTAAGCTTCTCCTCATATTTTTTGAATTCTTGTTTCTTCGTTGTGTTCTGGTTGAATGTTTATTTCTTCCTTCTGGTCCCACCATTGATTTGAGTCCTGGTTTCCTTCCCGTCACTGTTGGCCCCCTGTATATTTTTCTTTATTTCACTTTTCATAGCCTTCACTTTTTTTCTCTATTTTGCGAACATGCTCAGCCAAGTCTGTGAGCATCCTGATTACCAGTGTTTTGAACTCTGCCTCTGATAGGTTGGCTATCTCTTCATCGCTTGGTTGTATTTTTCTAGAGCCTTGACCTGTTCTTTCATTTGAGCCATTTTTTTTTTGTCTCGAGCACCTGTTACATAGTAAGGGACGGAGCCTTAGGTATTCCCCAGGGTGGGACAACCCATGTGGCTGCGTTGTGACACTGTATGTAGGGGAGGGTTCGAGAGGGAACAATGCCACTTGCTCTGCTCTCTGCCCACTTTCAGTCACTTCCCCCACTACCCAGAAGCAAGTTGGGCCCTTCTGGTGCTGATTCCCGTGTGGGTGGTTTGTGTACATTCTAAGACCCTGTAGGTCTCTCCAATGAACTCTCCTGTGAGGCTGGGAGTTTCTCCTGCTGCTGCCTCAACCCCCACAGGTGTTTTCACTCAGAGGTCTGAGGCTTTATTTCCTGATGCTGGGACCCTGGGTTGTGGGTTCGTCTCGCTCCCCAGGTGTTCCTCCTAGTTTATCTGCACGCAAATGTGGGACAGCCTGGTCCCCCAGCCGCCGCCTTGCCGTGAGTCCTCTCTGTCCCGGGCGCCCATCTCCACCTCTCCTACTGGTCTGGGTGAGTGTTTCTTCTTTAACTCCTTGGTTGTTGGACTTCCATACAGTTCAATTTTCTGGCAGTCCTTGTTGATTTTTGTTTTTAAATTTGTTGTTGTCCTTCTTTTGGTTGTGCAAGGAGGCACAGTGTGTCTACCTATGCCTCCATCTTGGCTGGAAGTCTCTTCTGTTCTCTTAAAAGAGGTTTATAGTTCTAGCCCTTACCTTTAGGTCTATGAGCTATTTTGACTTAATTTTTTTGTGTATGATGGGAGCTGGGGGTCTAACTTCATTCTTTTGTAGGTATATATTCAATTGTCCCAGCAGTGTTTGTTGAAAATCTCCTATAGTTTTACAAGTTTTGGTTAAACCACTGTTCAGTATTTACTTTATTATGTATATTCTCCGCTAAGCCATGAGACATACTGTTGTTGTTTCCTTGTAAAACCTGCTTTTCCAAGACTTAGCAGTAGCTTCCTTTTTATTGTTGCTGTTACTTTACTTCCTCTGAACCGAGCCTACATGTTTTCATACCTCCAATAGCCTCTATTTCCAGAAGGCCAAAACTATCAGTTAATTTAGCAATTTTTTTTTTCTGGTGACATCCCTTTGGGGAATCTGTCTCCTTGCACCAATCTATACTTGTCTCCCTAAAAAAATCCCTGCCCAAACTCCGCAGCACTCTGCACATGTATTATATATGTGATACCCTCCCTGTAATTCTTGGAGATGCTCTGGACCCCTCAGGCCTCTGGGTGCTGCCTAGGCTGCCTTGGACTTCCCTTCAATTAGTCCTGAGACTCACCATGACCTCTTTCTCCTGTTAGCTTGCTCATTTCCTGGGTCCCAGTCTCCTCTATCCTAATTTATTCTTACTTTTGGGTGGAATGTAGACTCCAATAGTTTCCTGAGAAAGTGCATGGGCGATCAATTATTTTTTATCTTTATGTGACTAAAAATGTCATCTGCAACCTCGTGTAATGAATAGCCTGGCTGGGGTTAGAACTCACGTTTTCAAGTTATTCTCACCCAGCATTTTTGAAGGGCTTTGTCTGGTTCTTCCTGGTTCCCAGAGCGCTTTTGAGAAGTCCTTTTCTGATGCAGCATCAGAATCCTTAGCCTCTGCCCCTCTGTGTCTGTCCAGAAGTTTTCATGATCATTTTAATTCGTACAATGAACTCTCATGGAAATACATGTTGTTCTGGGTCTTCTTGTCATGCATTTTGCTGGATACTTAATGAGGCCTTTCATCCTGGGACTCATGTTTCAGCTGGAGGGCACTCTCTTACCTTGTTTCTCTGATCATCTGTCCCTGACTCTTTTCTCTGTAGAATGCCTGTCACGCGGATGTTGGACTTCCTGGACGATCTTTTAAATGTGTGCCTGTCTCTCCTCTTTTCCATCTCTACCTTTTCACTGCACTTCAACTGTATCTCTCAATCCTTCTACCAACTTAAAAGAATGTTGGCCATCCAATTTTTAATTTCCAAGGGATGATGTCTCTCTTGTTCTCTGATGATACCTTTAAAAATAAATAAATTTTTGTTCCTGTTGTGTGGATGTAATATTTATCTCATCTCAGGATGTTAACATTAACTCATACTAACATGGACTCATTTCCTCTGAATTATTCTCTCTTGGTCAGTTTTCACCTCTTGCTGAAGTCTTTCTCCATGTGCCTAGCAACCCTCCAATTTCTAATTTAACAGTGGGATGCAAAGAAGCAGACTGGAAGGTGTGTGTGGTGTGTGTGTGGTGTGCACCTGTGTGATGTGTGTGCTGGGCTGGGGTAGCACTGGGAATAGTTGTGAACTATCACATCAGTGTGATCAGATGGCCAGCCAATATTTTTTGGGGGGAGAGTGAGTTTGGTTTTGGGGTTTCAGAAGTCTCCTGACTTTATCAAAGATGGAAGTTGTGTTTCTAATTTTTATTTTCCTTGTCTGAGTTTTTGGGTAATTTTCAAGTGGAGAGAGAGACGGGAACAACACAGGAAGTCCCTGGTGGCTTTCTTTTCTAGTGCTTCCCAAAGTAAGGAGACTGGCAAAAGTGAATGGAGGCCCCATGGACACTGCAGGGCTTTGGTGTCTGTGTTCATTTTCAAGACTGTGTTATGGTGACAGTCACACAAGCAGTCTAGTGAATAAGTACAGGGTGTCATCCTCCTGGGAGAACGGTCTAGTGCATCTCACAAGCCTCTCTTGAATCTGAGATTGCTCTTCGCTGCCAGTGAAACGGCCACTGCATTCTCGGTTATCTTGGAAAGGGCTCCACAGTACAGAAAGACACAAGTCTTCCTGGGTCTCTCCAATCTCACACCAACTCCTAAAACCGATGACGTCAGACACAGGGTGAAGGAGTTCTTGGAAAGCCAAGTGGGTGGTACTGATGGGAAAACCTCAAAAGCTAAAGTTCAAAGTGACTCTCCTAAGTAATCAATAAAAACTTGGCAAACAAACAAATTGGCAAAGAGGAAGAGGCTGTGCAATGCACTGAAGAGCGTCTAGATGAATAGATTTGTTTTATTGTGTTCTGGCATGCGTGGCCAAGTCAAATGCCAGCTTCCTATACAGGCTTGGAAATTATTTTGCTTGGCATAATCATTTTTCTCCGGGTACTCCAAGAAGTACCATGGCCTATCTTCAAATATAATCAATTTATCGCCACGGGTGAAATGTATCCAATTATTCATTTAAACTGTTGGTTAGCCTTGAATATTCATGTCTCCTACCTTCATGCTCCATTGAGATACTTCTCATGAATTTAGGAAATCTGTGGTTCCCTACTTATTTATGGAGCTTTTGTACCAACTGAGAAATGGTTGGGAACTTCAGAGTCACTCAGGTAAAAGTGACCTTTTCGGCTACGTCCCAAACAAGCAGAGCAGGTCCATGCTCTCTCTTCTAAGCGATTCGAGGTGTCTCTGGAGATCCCATGTCCTCCATGGGGAGAGTGTCCACAGATAAAATCGCACTTTTAAAAAATGAGATTACATAGTCAAAAAACTGTGTTTTATACAGGGAGACCATTGAAATAACCCATGAGGCAAACATGCGGCATGCCACGCAGCCGGGGCTCTGAGATACGTTGAGATGCTGTCCGGCAGGGCCAACAGCATCTGGATCTGGAGGCCGATTAGAATGACCTCCGTAACGCGGCAGGCCCTGGGGAAATGGCATCTCCGAAAGATGGAGCAAAAAGAAAGATGGTTTATCTAGCTGTCATGTCTACATATTTCTTTACCAGTTGCATTGGGATTCATGAATTCAGCCTTGGAAATTTTATAGTCTAAAAGCTACCCATGAACCTATGGAAATTTACAACAGTAGATATTTCTGCTACACTCATAGATGGTAAAACAAACCAGTATAATCTAGTTAAATAAGAGCAAAAAGATTGTTTGACACTTAACCCAGACCTTTCCACTCTCAATCACACCATCGTCTCCTGAAGATAATATTAGAAGTTTTGTCTGTCTGGACACTTAGAAGAGAGAAACGTGGGCATCATCACTAGAAGGTACCCTGAAATTCTCCCCCACCCTCATGAAAATAGAATGTTGCCCTTTTAACCACAATCTCTTACTCATATTTTGAGAGTCGAGGGCTGAGCTATCTCTTGGAAATTCCCTCGGCTCTCTTCTTGGTGCAATTCCAAATTGGCAGGGAAGACTTTGCTTGTTAACTGCCAAGTAATTTCTTCATCATAAGGTGGAGGAGAGAAAGAACCTTTATTACCTCTCCTTGTGAGGATGCACCTTCCAAAAAAGATTCAAACTCATTACACAAGGGAAGGAAGGAGACACAGATGTGCAGGACTTGAAGTTGTCAGGAGAGCAAACGCGTATGAGACACTGAACTTCCCAGCTGCATCGCCCAGCAGAATGAGATCTGCTGAATTTGGAGAGGCGTGCCCGTGCCCGGCACACGTCCGCAGCGCCTGTGAGCAGGACGGACAAAGGCAAGGGGCGTCTGTGCTGGAGCCGGAAGAATGCCTTGGGAAATACTATGCCGGACCAACCCTGCTGCACCTTGGGTGTGTCGTGTTGGTGAAGCCCCTACGTGTGTGCTCTGGGCCGTGGTTTTCTTCAACACGAGTCTATCAGAGCCCGCTGTGCTGGTGCCTCTTCTCAGGCATCACGGGACTCGGTCACTGAGCGAGGAGGTGACACAAACCTGGTCTCATCGCTGTCACTTACCACGGGGCCAGGCATCTGAACTTCTTTGGACTGGAGCTCTCTCATCCGTAAAGTGAGGACTCCAACCGCCTGCCGGCTGCCTGGTCTGCGGTCACGACACGGTACGCAGGAGAGTGTTCCCAACATCGCAAAACGTCGTCCACCTGCGAGGTTTTACCTGTGGTGACCGCCGTGCCCGTGGAGGAACTTTCAGTCGCGTGAAGTGTGGACAAGTACCACTGTTGTGCCCTTCACTCGTTACGTCACCACGACTTGGGGTCCTGGGGAGCTCTCTGTGCTGTTCTCTCGGCTCCTCCCAGGTGCAAAACTCTGTGAAGAGTCCTCCCGGGGGAGCTGTGCCCACGCTGGTGTCCTCAGCAGAGAGCACTGCGTGGCCCCGTGGGAAGGGCGCCTGGGTGGGGTCGCCAAGCACTTCTGTGACTTTCAGGAAGTCCCTGAGCCCCGACCTCTTTGTCTCTGACATGAGGGGTTGAACCAGATAACCTGGGAAGTCCCAGCTGCCGGTACCTGAGAGGCGGGATTCTCTGTGCCTGGATTAGACGGTGTATAAAATGTGGCGCTCAAGGCAGAACCTTCTGTACCCTTGTAAATAAGGTTCAATACGGAGTTTTTCTCAGATAACTACATTTAATTTACCGATGGGCTATTTTATAAAGAAAGAAAATTATGAAGATGCCGTATCAGTGGTTTTGAGATCGCAAGGCACAAAGCCTGTGAAGCACCTTCCACCCAACCTCTGTCCCTCTGCTTCTTCCCCGCGCCTGGCAAAGACAGACCTCAGCTGGGAAGAGGAGAGGAACATGGGTGCCTCCCTACTCCCCTCAGGCTGCAGGCAGAAGAGCTCAGAGGGGTTGAGCTCCCAGCTGCATGGCTGTGCACTTCTTGGGAAGGCAGGACCGCAGCAAAGGCTGTTGGCTGTGTGCTGCCACATGTCCCTGCCATGGTGACTGGGCTACCTGGACAGGGCCCTTCAAGTGATGGAGGGGGTGGCCTCCTCCCTGAAAGAGGGAACGCCTTGTAAAGAAGCAACGTGCTGAACAGAGCACTGGAGGCTCTGGCTCTCTGGTCCAGGGGTCTTTGGAGCAACAGCCGCAGGACAGGGACGACAGCCACGGTCGGAAGAATGGGCGGAGCCGCGGGATGCAGAGGAGGTGGAACAGTCTAAGCTCACCCACTGCCTGGAGCGATTTAAGGCCTGACAGTCTCAGCTTCAGGCTCTGCGCGACATGGAGTCAGGAAGCCTTTTGGTGGACCACGCAGCTCGTCAAAGAGCAGCTCCCCACCCGTGAAGCAGAGGACACGGCCACCGACGAGGTGAAGCTGCAGCAGCAGTGACCGCAGTGGGTGCGCTTGGTTCACAGGGAACGAGAGCACAGGGAGAGGACCGACAGGAGCACCAGGCTCGAGAGCAGCAGGGGCGTCTGTCTGCCTACCAGTGTCTGTCCCACAGGGCCTGCCGCCACAGGGACCTCGCTAAGGGGAGATCCCACCGGGGGCCTCAGCTCCCTCCCTCTGTTTTCTCCTTTCCTTTGAGCGGGCGCTTTGCTCTCAAAGCCACGACCCTCTACAGGTGAAGGCCCTGCGACTGCCCATCCAGACCCCCGTCCGTGGTCCCAAGGGCTGTGGAACTGCGAGAGCGACGTGTGGCCAAACTGAAGCCACCCGCTGGCTACCTTAAGAGGACCTCTTGGGGCTTATGGTGGAGTTCCTGGGGGACAGGCACCAGGTTTGAACACTGAAAGTTCCTGATACGTAGCTCACTAAGCCACTCAGCTGTGACTTTAAGGATGGTGTTTCTTGCGCTGACAGCCGGCCGATTTTACTCCTCAGAGCCCTGCCGTGCCATAGAATTTTCGGTGATGACGGAGATGTGCTTCCCCTCCTCTTTCTTTCTCTATTTCTCTCTCTCTCTCTTCTGTCCTATTCTCTGGCCACCAGTCACATATGGCTGTTGAGAACTTTAAATGTGGCTGGTGCAACTGAAGTTTTAGTAGAGCTATACTTTGAAATTGTATGTCATTAATTTAAATTTAAGTGCCACCCGTGAATAATGGCTATCGCATCCGACCGCCCAGGCTTAGTGAGTCCTGCATCTCTGCTTCCAGGAGAGAATTAAGAGGATAAACCTCAGGCTGACAAGGGAAAGCCGCAGGGGCCCCCACTACCCACAGGACAGCGCTGACCTCCCAGTGTCTCCCCGATATATCTTGTGAACTAGCGTTCTGATGTGCTGTCTGAGCCATTTTTAATAAAGAAAAACACGGATAATTTTGGGATACTATGGAGGAAGATACCACTGAAGTGCAGCAGATGAAACTACTCCATGGGAAGGCTGATTTCAGAGACTAAAAGGGAGGTTTGAAAAGAAACACTTTCAACAACGATGGGAAAATTTGGAAATAACCTCCAGGGACATTCAATTTAGATCAACCCTTATATAAAGCTGACTTTCAGATGTTCCAGTGGAGAAAGCCAAATCCGAAAAACAAATACTCTCTGTGGCTGAAGTCTTCCATGTGACGCAAGGGCGTGGCCTCCCAGGTGGTGAGAATACAACCCAGGCTCCTGGGCGTTCACAGAAGGGAGCCTATCCCTTGTCAATGGAGCGTGGGGCCCCCTTCAACGTGCAGGGTGGGTTGTCTGTCCTGCAGCTGCTTATCACAGACTCGAGTTTTGAGCGGTCCAGACCAAGTTCACGTCAAGTTGAGCCAGCCGGTATTTGAAGGGCCTTGTTCCTCAAGGCCGTGCAGGTTTAATCCCCGTGTCAAATCAAATCTCTAGAAAGCATGGACTCAACTTACATCCCTTGGCACCTCATCACAGAAAGACAACTTCACACTGGCTGGTACAGCTCCGTGGACTGAGCGCCAGACCAAAGGACCACCCGTTCGATTCCCAGTCAAGGCACATGCCTGGATTGTGGACCAGGTCCTCAGTAGAGGGGCACATGAGAGGCAACCACACATCGATGTTTCTCTCCCTCTCTTTCTCCCTTCCCCTCTCTCTAAAAATAAATAAAATCTTTTAAGAAAAGACAGACAACTTTGCATTATGCTTTGGCTTTTATCAAAAGGCCACCAGACAAACAGCCACACGTGGAACTTCTGTGTCTTCCTGTGACCCTCCGGGGAGGCCATGCCCAGCATGCTGTTCATGTCACATGCCCACTGGCGTAGTTTCTCTCAGATGCCAGAGCCAGGAATCGCTGTTTGGGGGGGGCCGGCCTGTGCTGTTTGCTAAGGTGGTGAAAGGGAAAAGTGTGTCACTGTGTCCGTCCGCCCTCCAGAAACTCAGGGCTGGCTCTGTGCTTACTGGCGGTAGACTTTCTCATTCTGAGATTTCTATTCTAATTATTTCCCTATCTCCCCTCACTTACTGTAGTACCCCATCGTTTTATTTGGGTTGTCCCACTACTGACTTTGTTGCTGGCAGCGTCGCTGTCGTACTTTGCATCGAATCCATTTTGAAAGAAGTGACAAAGATGCTCTTTTTGACCAGCCTCGGCTGGGCTCCCCTGAAGGGTCCCCGGCTCCTCTGCTTCTGTGGTTGTCTCCCCGTGAGCCAGCCCTAGCAAGAGGCCTGCCGCCTCAGTCTGGAAAGAAATCCCACCCTCGATGACATCTGGCCCCGCGCTCTTCCTCGCCTCTCACCAGCCCCAGGTGACTGCTGTTGGGGATCCCCAGCCTGCCTCCAGCAAGAATCCTGCTGGGTCAGTTCAGCCAGAATCCCCCCAGCCCCTTGGGGTTTCCTCCTGGTACTTTTCCATCCACTGCCCCCGACTCGGCTCCTTGAGCACAAAGGAGCTGTATTCAGAATTGAGTCCTGTTCTCTACCAAGGTCTCTTTTCTCCTATTGTAACCATTCTGAATCAAATCTATTTCTGCTGCTCTAAGTCCTTCCAGCTCTGGCTGTTCTTTAGCAGAGGGCAGAATGTAAGCACAGAATCCAAGACACAGATTCATTTTCCTTCCTTTGTCCCCTGAAACAATCGGGACATTATTCTGAGACAGGTTCAATACCAAGAGTCCAGTGAGTGTTTAAGACCCGTTCCTCGAAACTCCTCTTCCCAGGTGCTCCTGTGAACGGCCCGCAGCCCCATCTCACGTGGCCGCGTCGCTGTCACTGTAGGGCTGAGGTTGTCCAGTGTCAGGCCTCGTCACTTGCTGTTTCAGGAAGGAGTATCACGGCCCTTTTCATTCAGCACGAGGACTCTGTAGTCTGGTTCTCGAGGCCTCCTGTTTCTTCTGCCCCTCCACAGAGTCGGCTAACACCCTCTTCACACCAAGAACCGTAATCCAGACTGCTGCTCCCAAACTTCAGAGGAAAAACCTTCCAGGTTGGCAGCAGGCCTGTTTTGCTAGACTGAGCGGAAGAAAACCTTGAAGCTCATGCTGCTTTTCTTTCTTTAATATGTATCAAGTATAAATATTTCAGAAGGATAGCATATATTAAGCAATAAAGCATTCTCCAAAACCTGTTTCACTCTGAGGCAGGCCACAGATGAACCCAGGTTTTTTTACCCCCCGAGCCTCGGCCCTCTGACATTTTGATTCTGCTAATGACCATCAGAAATAAACGTGAAATGTCACCTGCTCTCTAGATGAGGACCAGAGAGGAAGCTCTCAACTGAAGAGTTTTAAATCCAGATTTTTTTCAGGGAGTCCAGATTTGCAGGATGAAACTAAGGGTCACGCTGCTGCCTCTCATGGGGACACTCCTCTGACGCTGAAGGGCACTCTGGTTCATGAAAGGTCAGTAGAAGGTTCCCTCGGCTTCAATGCAGACGAATCTTAGGGGACAGAGATGGGTGTCTTCGTGCTCAGCTTTTAACCTCGGCCTTCCTTAGAAGGCCGGCTGCCTTTCCTGGGGCTCTTTCAGCATCTGCTTATCTTTGCCCTTGAACTGAAAGCCATGAGTAATATATTCTCTGGTCAATGTGCACGTTAAATTACCGATTTAAGAGTACTGTTAATTTTTTGGTTCATTGTGTTTGTTTATTTTGCAAATTACATGCGCCTGAAGTTGAGGTATTACTCTGCTTATGTTTCAGGAAATAGAAGTCGTGTAGCAATAGCTTTTGAAGTAAGATAATTAGTGAAAAGTCCAGCATCTGCATAGGGTCATAATACGGTGGTTATTGTCATGCAAAAATCTGAATTAGTGAACAGATTTCTCTACGACCAAGCACACTCAGGACCGTTTCCTTTAAAATCTCGAAAACACCTAATTGACTTAAATGTCAAAGAGCATTCAGAAAACCGTGAAGCCTGATTCGCTGATAGAGCTTCTCTCCCACTGTCTGCTGAGTGGTGACACCGGTTTCCCTGCCCCCGGTTTGCCGAGTCAGCAGCTGGCATGCCACATTTTATTCACGGGTCAACAGGAAAAACAAAAATGTCACTCCAGGTTTCTTACCCTTGAAACTGTTTAGACCGGGAAGTGGGTGGGAACTGTGTACACACCCAGGCAAAGGCCAAAGGTTGATTCTGGAGCCCGGATCATTCCTGGGACAATCGGGAAACTGCGGCCTTGACATTTCAGGGCTGGAAAAGAGCTTGATCACCCAGCGGCTCCCTCACTTTGCGGATGAGGAAAACGAGACCCCAGAGCGGCTTACCAGAGGTTGGTCAGCGAGATCCTGGATGGGCCGACATGAAGATCCCCCACTGTTTCTATTGCGCTAGGTTACATCCGTGTGTTTCTGGACAGAATTTGGCTTTCGTCAGGGAATGTGAAAGATCTGATGTCACCAGATTATCAAAGCATTGCATTAAAAATAAATCACAGCTGTGAAAGCCATTAATTCAAGCCTGATGGGAGCTTTGTCAAGGAAGGATCAGGCCATTAACACGGGAGTCCACTGAACAATTCTAACATGACCAAAAAGGAAACACCTGAATAGTGTATGTTTCCTGATGTTAGGAAGCACACATGACCACCTGGGAAAGATTCTTGCCCCCCAAAAATCAAACGTGAATCTGAGGCCCTCGCTCTACCTACCAGGTGAAAGGAAACACAGAGGGGTAGATGTTCAATCCCACCGCAGGGACACAGCGGGACAGACCCAGGCTGGACAATTCTAGATCTGAGGTCTGTACAAAGTGGGTGGCCCAGTTACACAGAGAGTTGGACTATCGCTTGATTTGAACAAAAATAACAAAGACTTACAGGACAGTCAAGGAAATTTGAAGACTCGTATTACATGGTATCAAGTCTCTATTAATATTTTTAGGTGTATATCTTTTAGACAGACAGACAGAAGTATTCACAGATCAAATGACACAATGTCTGGAATTTGCTTTCGAGTCATCTCTCTGGGGACAGGGGAGGGAGTGTACATATGAAAGAAGCTTTGATCCATGCTGGTAATTATTGAAGCTGAATGACAGTGATTCGTTACATTGTTCTTTGTATATGTTGGAAAATCTTTTTAAAGATGAAAAAAAATTAAAACCAAGAAAAACAGAGTATGTATAGTAGACTGTACAGATACATTCCGTCGCCAACATTTTTCATAAGATTGAAAAGATTGTTGAGTCTGTAATGTTTCTATTGAAAGTAATATTCCTACATCTTTGCTGAACAGCATCCAGACATGGCTGGACAGGACAGGCGACACCTTCGCAATGTCTCCATTCTGCTCCTCGGGTGGGGACGAGCCTTGGGTGTGTGTGTCTGTCCCACTGAGGCTCCTGAAGGATGGGGCTGGGTCTCACGTCCTCGGGCTGTCCCCGGTGCACAGCGTGGTGTTGCATGGGAACCAGGGACCGACGTGGATTATCAGGAAAAAACCTTTTCCTCATTTGCCATTTCAATCAAGATTTTATTTATTTATGTTGAAATGCAAACCTGTGCTTTGTTGGTGGTGGTATTATTCTGCCCAGATTCCCTTCCATAGCTCTCACCTTCTTTCCCCAAACTTTGATTCTCTAAGCTTTTGTTATGGCTAAATCCTTAAAAAAACCGTTACAATGTAGGAGCGCTGCTTAGTCTGAAAGACCCCTGGGAACAAAGACATATCTTGGAGTGTCTCCGCTGCCCCTCAGAAGCTCTCTGAACTGGGGCAAATTAACGCACATCTCTGGGCCTCAGTTTATCTGTTTGTTAAATCGCAGGTCTATAGGTGGCTTTCCCTGTTCTTAAAACCGGTGGTTAAATATTTGGTTATGTGGAAGCAATTTTATCTTCTAGAAGCAACATGTGAAACAATTAGGAATTATAATAGGAGTTCCTATATATTAAAATATGCTTGATAGCAGATCAGGCTGCAGCTATTAGAGACAATTTAATAAATAATCTGGGTCCAAGAATTTGACAAGTGACGTTTTGAACAAATTTGTTGAGCCACACACAGATCCTTGTATTCGTTTCATTTTGGGGGCATCTTTCTTCACCCTGAAGACCATGGCAGTGACCGTGGACCGAGGCGTGAGGGAGCCGATGCCCCTCTCCCATCGCTCCGGAGTTGTCTGTTTTAGCAGTGAAGCTGCTTTCACTCGGTCTCTCCGCGCTCTTCCCAGTTCCCTGCGGCTAAGGGAGCACACCCGCCAGATCCTTGGTCCTCAGCGATTTCATGTTCGCTTAGTAATCTCCATTACTTACTTCATCACTGACGCTAATGATTTGGAGGGAAGACCCTTAACATTCCAGTCCTCTTTCCCCTCCCCTCTGACATTGCTCAGTTTTCAGACTGAAGCTGTAAGAAGTTTTGTAAGACATATTTTGTTACTGAAAGATTAAAATGATGGACATAAAGGAGTTCCCCTGTTTTACTGATTGAAATAAGCTCTCTCTTGATTTGATCTGTGCCTACATCATGCCTATTTAAATCTGAAACCACCGTTACATTAGAGACTTAAAAAGTATCAGCTGTTTTTGAAAGTGTAATATACTTTAAGTTTTATTTACAGCTGTAAGCAAAATTTCCGCTAATGAAAAGTTATTGCGTACCATGCATTCCAGTTGTCCCAGCTCCTGTAATGTGTGTGGGAATTAAGTAAGAATTAGACATTTAGGAAAAGAGGTTTGCAGTTCATGAAAACACTGCCAGTTATGTTTCCATTATCTCAATAAATACACTGTTGTATACAACACAACAATATTGGACATCATTTGTACACAATACGAATATGTTGTAAATAAGTGAACAATAACGAATACTTAAGAAAACATTAATTTCATGAGCTTCACGTGGGTGTTTAAATATTCTCAAAACACTCCATGAGCTGCTGGGTTATATCAGTGCGTAGATTTCATTTTGATTTTGCCACCTGTGGACGTTTTAAAGGCAAAAGTGGAATTCCTAGGATTTCTGCTACTGGGACCATTACTGCCAACTGTGCTCATTTGTTGGGGCTCAGTCAGATGTACTTGAGTCTCCAGATGGGGACAGGTGTAGAAAGTTAGAGCGGTCATGGCCTCAGAAGGGATCATCTTCATTACTGTGTGTCACCTTTGAGCTCCAGTGTCCCCCCATCACATTACTGAGTGTGTGCTTTAGATTGCTCAGCTGACCTCATATTGGGGGTGCAGTAGCCACCCCCCTTCTCTGTGGTTTCACTTTTTGTGGTTTTAGTTAACATAACTGTGGTCAACTGTGGTCTGAAAACTTAAGCGGAAAATTCCAGAAATAAACAATGTATACATTTTAAGGTGCATGCCATTCTGAGCAGTGTGATGCAATCCCACGTCGTCCTACCCTGTCTTGCCCGGGATGCGACTTCGCTCAGTGTCTCCCCTGTCACTCAATAGCTGTCTTGGTCATCAGACTGGTCATCAGAGAGAGACCAAGTTCATGTAACTTTTATTACAACATATTGTCATAGTCTTCTATTTTATTATGTTATTGTTATTAGTCTCTTACTGTGGCCAGTTTGTAAATTAACCTCATCACTGCTCTAGGAAAAACAGTGTACAGAGCGCTCAGGACTATCCAAGGCTCTAGGCATCCACCAGAGACCTTGGAACATATGTCCCTGCAGATAAGGGGGCATTAACGCAGTGACAAGCATTCCACGGCTGGCCCTGTGGCTTTCATAGCTGCTTTTTAAAGGTTGACGACAATTGTGTCTTGTGCCGCAGTTCTGACAGATGTCCAAATGGCCACGGGTGGAAATATTGCTCAGGATTTCTACCTTGTTAGCAGCAAAGAGGGATGGCTCATTTGGCTATATCCCTAGTACTTCTGTAAATATAACCGTAATTTTGACTTTAGGCATATGACATCTGAGTTGATATCAAATATATTAAACAGACCATCAAACGAGACAATTGTCAAAGACGTATTTCAACTTCTACAGGAATACCCCTGAAGGGGAGAAGTAATATCGTGTGAAATTCATGTCCACGTTATAGCACGTTGCTCACATCTGCAGAAGCAGCCTTGGTTTTTAAAAAAACGAGTGGGTTTTCAATACTTTGGTGAGTTTATACCTCACAATCTTCCTTTCAAATAAAGCGTGTGTCTCCTCTAGAAACCCCAGATGTATTTCAACCTAAAAAGCCAGGGGACTTATTATGAGAGCCTACACATTTTAAGATAAAGGCCAATTCTCTTCACTGAATTATTTGCCTGACAAAATGTTTATACCCCGTCTCTTGAAAAATATCTTTATTCAGAATAGGTTTGTACTTCCGTATTTTCAACAGGAAGGAACTGCGCACTGGAAACACCCCTAAAATCTAATAGACGTTCTTAAAAATCTTTGTGCCGGAGACCTGGTGACAAATATGACTCAGGAAGAAGCAAACCTGGTTCAACACTTAAATTCGGACACTATTTGCGCATCACATTTTAAATTAGGGATGTGTATGTGTATCTTTGTTTTCGTTTTCTAATTAAATGGTAGTTCTCAATAAGCATACGAATACTAACTTGACGTCCCATACTTGAAAACTTGAGATGTGAATTCATACTCCTTGATGTGGTGTTATGTCCTGTGTGCAGCTGGCTGGTTTCATGGGCATTTAATTCAATGAGAAAGAAGTTCAAACCAACACTTCCACACGGGTGGGTTTTACTCTCAGTGGTGTCTGTCTGGTGTTCTTTATTACTCACACTGTTCGACGGTGATCATTACTCATGCTGTTTTATAATAAGTCGTGTCAGAGTCTCCCTGTACGAACAGGGAAATCCGCGACTGCAGCGAAACCTGCTCGGCCAGCAGGTCGTGAGAATTGTTTGCTTTCCTTTGTTTTTGTTTTTTTACTTTGGAGACGTTGAACAATTAGGGTTGATGAAGATGCTGTTGTGAGTCTAGTGCTGGTATTGTGAAAATCGGAAACAGGAGGTGGATCTTGTATCTCTTGATGTTCTCACTGACGTTTCACAAGTGGTTGGCTTAGCAATCATGTGAACAGAGGAACACAGTGAGCCAGGTAATGGAGGCACCGTCTTTGCACGTCCGTGTGGGTGTGCGCTGAGTGTTTACGTTCTCTTGTACAAATCCCCTTTCTCAAACATGACATTTTGAACTGTGGGAAACATATTTTATTGTTATCTTCTTTTGTCACTTCTATTCATTACAAGAGTTTTCACTGAGGGAAATGTACATAATTTTTATGAACGATTTAATGGAAAATATTTGAGGGAAAAATCAGCCAATCAGGAGAAGTTTGGAAGATAAAGTTGAGAAAGTCTTGCTTGAGAAAAGACAGAGCTAAAAAATAGAAAAAAAAATAAACTTAGAGGCTCAATCCAGGAAGTCCAATGTCTTACAAATAAGAATTCCATAAAGAGAGAGCAGAAGTCATGAAGGGGACAGAATTATCAAAGAAAGAAGGAAATTTCCCTGAATTGAAGGTCATGTGTTTCTAGCAGGGCCCACAAAATATCCGGCAACATGAATAGAAAAGACCCACCCCAAGACAGATCGTTAAAACGTCAGAATGTCAGCAATAAAAAGAATATCCAAAAGGCTTTCAGAGAAAGAAGAAGAAGAAAAAAACAGGATCTGTTGACAGATCCCGCACAAAGAACCAGGAATTAAAGTGGCATTTCTCAGCAGCGTCATGGGAACGCACAGCAAAATGGAGCACTGCCTTCAGAAGCTCTAAGTGCAGAAGGCTTCAATCTGAAACTCCAGGTCTCGCTCTGGCAGGAGTTCCAGACTGCCCTTTCCTCTGCTTTAGATGCTAGAAAGCTGAAACCATGTTCTCCAGGCTCCCTTGCAGTGATGGCTGTAAAGGTCACCAAAGTCCCGTCAAACAGACTCTCCCACCAGGACCTGGCAGGTGGAGATGGGTGAAGTGGCACTACCCAGGGCATCCCGTGCACTGGGGTGCCTGTGGCAGAGGCTGCCCCAGCTCCATGTTTCCCAGCCTCTTTGTTTTCATTATTGCTCTTCTGAGAAGCCCTTTTAGACCTTTTTCCCTCTAATTACCACCCCCCATGGAATTTTAATGCCGCAGATACACTGTACTATCTGTTTATGTACTGTATGTTTTATAAGAATATGTTTTTTTGGGGCTCCCCATGCCCCAAAACAATTTTTTGTTTTTTGAGGGAAATATTGCCCCACTGAGAGTGCCTGTACTACCTGGTCCCTGGAACTAGAAGTACTACACACCAGGTGGCAACGGCGGTGGGGTTACTATGAGAACAGTCCAATGATGTCACTGAGTGTTGTTCCTGGTTGGGTGGCATCCAGGTGTTCCGATACGGGAAGGAAGTGCGAGGAATCCTTCATGACGCCACAGGAAAATTCTTGTCTGAAAGCTTGCTTTAGGGCTTAGGGAGCAGCCAATCCGTAATGGCACAAAGAAGGTGGGTATCCAGGACACCTAGGAAAATGTGGAACTGATTGGTCACCCCCTGTATGTGACCATGTTGATAAGAGTTTTAGGGTTAGGTGGTGGGACTGGGAGATGAATTAGTGATACAGAACACTGAAGGCAGGAAAAGAAGAGGCAAATGCTAACTCCAGGAAAAACACAAAGCCGTGGAGGAAACATAAGTATGGGATGCCGTGTGACTCCCCTTTGAACAATATCTGTGCAGTCAGAATAAAGGCAATGCTGAATATTTATGTACCTCAAAGTGCTGAGATCATTACATTGGGAGAATAGGATTGAAGGGATGCTGGAAAAAGAGCCGTGTTCTCATCAACCATAGTAAGGTGGTCAGTGCATAATGTTTAAAATGAGAAAGTCTTGAGAGTAGGATAAACTTTATAAAGAAAATGTGGAGGTCAATACCAACAGAGACAGTTATAAGAGTTGAAAATGTTGACGATGGGAAGCAAAAATCAGGAGTGAGGAGAGGCCCGACAGGCGACTTTCCTTTTTCTATTAAAGTCTGTGCTGTTCGTTTTTTTTTTTTTTTAACTTGTATTACTTTATAAAAAATAAAAATAAAATGAAAGCCAAGAAAATAACACAAAGGCAAGAGAAAAAAGTGCCTGCACTATTCTAGGGCCTCTTAATTGCTGCCTTTCTTTTCCTTTTAGCCCTGGGTGACCTTGTTAGTATTTGTCTATGATTACTTTTTCTTCAGAAAGACCCCAGATGCACCATTCCTGTGCACAGACTTTGGACAACCATGTCACTCACCGGTCTTGATTAGATGAGTTTCTTAAAATTGAACACTGTGGTAAATGAATTTTCTTTGCTTCCCAAATTCTCTTCCTGGCCCAAATGCTCCAGCACTTGAAGGGTGTTTTGGCCAATGCTAGATCTCAAACACAGGGTCTCAAAGTCGGCAGGCTTCTGATGCTTGTAGGAAACCAGTTATCAGAACTACAGAGGAGTATTAATATTTTTATCTTTATTACACATTGCAGTCGACAAGAATTTACCCTGAGCGCTTAACGCTGGTTTCATTTAAATAACAACATGGGCCTGGTAATACTAGATGTTGTAGTTATTTGTACTAACTCAGTATTAGTGAATTTAATTAACATTTTCACATAGGAAAAGGGTTACAGATTTATTAGTTATAAATTGGAAAGACACTTAAAACCTAGCTAAATTACTTGTTCTAAGAGTCAGCACCTGTGAATTATTTCTGTATTTGCTTAAAATGATGGTCTTAACAGAGCAAGAGCCTAGAGCATTTGTTCCCTAACTTCGGTGTGTGCTTAGGAATTACCCGTGGATGCTGGTAAAATGCAGATTCCAGGGCCCTCACCTAAAAATAATAATTCTCCTTCTCCTTTGTCTTATTCCATTTCTGATTCTTCATGTGTTTGGTATTGCCCAGGAATCTGGATTTTAAACAGTGTCCTGGCGATTCCCACAAAGGTGGCCTTGCGGGGGCCACTGAGAGACACTGGCTCGTGGGGTTGTGTTAGACGTACTGGAGTTTGCTTTCTTTCCCCTTTACTTCACTTCTCAATGACCCTCAGGCAACCCCACAGGGAAACATTTTAAGCACTGTCTCAGACAAGTATCTAGGGGCCTGGCTGGATGTATTTTACCCAGAGAGGAATGGAGCAGCTTTATGCAGTAAGATTGAGTTCCTGGTTCCTGTTACCAGCTGGACGCTAACCAGAAAAGACGAATATTCATGGATTCGGAGATGGCATGTAAAGAAATGCTGTGCAGAGGGGGTGAAGTCTGATGGTACCTGGGATGTTCAAACTCATCAATCAGAGTAATAATTCTTAAATGGGTCACAAAGGAATACCCCAAATGATAAATTATACCTTCATGTGCTTAGCTCTTACCCATAAAATCCTCTCGTAAATTTCCATTTGTCTTTTTTGCATCCTTTTTTTATTGTGTGGGCTGCGAAGGCTCAGAATAGATACCGACAGCTAAAAAAACAAAGTACCCTAACTTACCATAGCAATTCCAGCACTCAAGAAGAAAAAGTTTCAAACTCGTCATCTGTCTCTGTAAACACAAAGCTCAGTTCATGCTTTCAGACGAGACAGACCAGGACTGTAATGAACCATTTAATGTCCTCTCTGTACCGCAGATCTTGGCTCTTGGTGTTTCTTTCCCCCTCTCAATTTGGAGAAACACACCAGCCAAAACATTCGTTTCCTGCTAATGCACACTCCTACCTGGCACGTGGGACCCAGGGGACAGGTGACCGTGTGCTCCCAGACCTGCCACTGCTCTAATAATAACGGCGGGGAGGGTGACCTCGATGGAGGTGAGGTGGCTGGAATTACTGAGAGCTTACCATTTGACAGGTGTGACATGTTTTATGTATGTTCAGTCACTTGGTCGGCTCAAGCCATTGTTATTCCCACTTTATAGGTGAGCAGATTGAGCCCCCAAGAGGTTAAATAGCATGTCCCAAATCAAATGAATCAAATCCAATCAAACTCAGGTGGCTGGTTCTAGTGCCATCTCTTTACCTGGCACTTTTTATGACATCACCTCCCTATTCCCAATGCCTCAACAAAGTTAGGGGTGGTATTTCAGACGAAGAATCTAAGAAAGGGGCTCCTGTTGGTGGTCATTCCCACCTGATCTGCAGCCTCTTTTCTAAAGCGGCAACCCATTATTTATACATGCAATAATACAAATGGTTTAAGCTACCTTGGGAACATTTGGTATCCCTTTCATTCTAGATTTTTATGACAAATGTGATCATACCACTGTCCTGTGCTATACAGTATTTTAAGCTGAGATCAGAAGTTACATACAGAAACCCAAATAAGAGAGAATAACTATCTGCTTTCAGATGGAACTAAATTAAAATATAATTTGATGAAATCGAAACCAAGCCATTATCTGATTATAAGGACATTTCTTGGCAGGTAGCTCGTGTTTAACCAGAAGAGTCACCTGTCCGGGACAGCAGGTCTTTGGCGAGGGAACTGGGTTAGATGTGGTAACCACAGACTTTCCACAGAAGGCAGAGAGGATCCTCGTTCCTACCTCTGCGCCGCTTCCGGCTCCGGCATCGGTACTGGGACTCATGGAGCAAAACCCAGCCTCTGAAAAACCACAGTCATGGAGGGCATGTTTAAGCAGAAAGTGTCTACCACAAAACACGTTTTTAGACACATCTACCCACGGAGAGGACAATTCGACGCAAGTGCTGGCATCTGGGGGGCGGCTAGAGAGTCACCACTCTCTCTTTGTTAGAGCTGGCATCAGAAGAGGGGTGTAGCCCCTCCCGAGTCACTGGACTGGACTACTTAGAAGAGAAGCCGTATGTCAGCACATGTAAGGGAGAGAGCTCTTCTAACTTCGGAGGAACAGAAATACCTGAGCTGTTGGGCAGAGCTGAGAAAACTAGGCCCGTGTGGGACCCACAGTAGATGAACCAAGTGCTCAGGTGGAGATGGTGATTGTGATGAAACCTGGGAGGGTGTGGTGACTTACCTTTGAGATACTTCATAATCTGAACACAAATACCATTATGCAAATATGTGGACGCGGGGGTGGGGGTGGGGGTTGTACTTTGGTTTTCTATGACCGGAGACCGAAGGGTTTCACGTGGCACACTTACAGAACAAATAAGTGTGCAGGGGATGTTCTTTGGATTGAGACTGGACTCAGAGAAAGGTGAAAAAGCCAAATAAATGTATGAGGAAAATGGATCATGGCCCCAAGATGTACGGATGTAACACAGACATCATCATCAGCCACTGAGAGTGACAGACATTTTCAAGGAGCAAGTCTGATCAGAGAGACCAGAAAGCAGAGGTAGCCCAGGGCCCAGCGGGGCCCCTGGGAGGTGTGGTCCTCAGACTGAGGAGTGGTCTTAGTTTTGTCGGCGCCCCTTAGGCAAACCTAGTGAATGAAGGTGCAGGAAGAAAGAACAGCTCTAGAAGTTGTTGGGAATCATATAATTTTAGGAAGAAGGGACTGTTGAAGTTATTCCGGTTTTTTAATCTCATGTCTGCACAGTGAAACTGAAGATAAAATGACTTGCAGTCACACTGGCCTTGTCAGTGGGGCAGCGCCTGGACTCCCGAGCAGGTCGCCCACTGTTTCCTGTGTGTGTGTTATCTCCTGTTCTCTCCACGTTGTGACCTCCTACTTGAGCTGCCTCAGATCTTAGAGGGTGGCTTCCTGAATTTCACTCTTTGGACTCAGGTTAGCCTTAGCTTGTAAATGCTTAAGGAGGGCAACCAGGTGACGGCGGCTTTTACGATGGGTACGTCCCGATGCCTTTCATCCGCAAAGTCATTCCAGGAGGTAAGGGCACAGAATAGGCAGGATCCTTGGCCAAGAACATGCATGTCATGGCACGTACCATTTTTATGGAACAAAAGCAGCTTGGCAGAATATTAATTTCTTCTGAGTTCTTTATTCAAAGTTAAAAATAAGTTGGGAAGGGAAATTTTCATTTCAGCAATCTTGAATTACTATAGCCATTTTAGGAGGGGACAGCCAGTTAGGAGGATGAGGAGCCTGGGAGACAGTCATTTTGTTATTCGTGAACTCTGCTCATAGCTCTCCCAATTTGGCCTACGGTAGTAACTTGGTAAAATGTGGTCGCTGTATTGAAATCCCTCTTCTGCTTATTATCTCTAATACTAGCATTACCAATATCTTTAAAACAGCTTAATCTATTATGAACTTCGTGCTCATAATCACAATACGCCTGTGAGGTAGGACAAAGAGTTATCATTACCCATTTTTAACAATGAGAAACTTACAGCACAGAAAAGGCGAGCAGATTTTTCAGGTTCACAGCTATTTAGTGGAAAGGTCAGGGCTCAAAACCAGGCCTTTGGACTCCCAGCCAACTTTCTTTCTCCTGGATGTGTTCTTTTGACTTTAATATTTAATGAAAGACCTCATTTGGTTCTTGCCGCTTTTTAAATTTATTTTCCAATTACAGTTGACCTACGACATCATATTGGTTTCAAGTGTGTGACATAGTGATGAGACACTTACCCACCTTGCCATAGGTACTTTTGCGATAACACCCCACTATTTTGTCTGACGGTTTCTTCTTTCGATTACAAGCATCATCTACCCTTTTTGAACCCCACACAGGTCCTTGAACTTGGCAAGTACTCAATAAATGTTTTTTTTTTTTTGTTTGTTTGTTTTTTTAAGAATTAAGGATGTGAGAGTCACTTTCATAGGGCGGATGTTATCTGAGGTAGGACAGTGAGGCATTTCACATAATTCGTTCAGTTCTTTCTCCCCTTGTCACTGTTCAAGGGCTTTTGGTCTAATCAGCAGACACTGGTTAGAGGGCTGAGTCAAATTTGTGCTCACCACTGAGTTATTAGCTTAAAATATGGGTCTCAGTTTCTTCATTAAAAACATGAAACTGTAGTATTTTTAATATGAGAAAAAGCTTCCATTTTCAGAATTACATTATGCTTCTTGGATGGCAATGAACATATTTTAAGCCTGATCATGCACCCCACACAGTTCTGAGCTCTTTATGTAGGGAAATCCTATAATTTATGAATTATAATTTATGAAATACAATTTATGCTGTTATGCTCATTTTTACACATGAGGGAACTGAGGCTTAGAAAGGGTAAGCAACTTGCCCAACATGTTGCAGCAAATGAAAGAGGTCGCTAAAAACCTGCCTGTTCCACTCCCGAAGTTAAGCTGTTATTAATACTCCTGCATGCTGTACCTACAGCTTTGTGACTGACACAGCTAAATTTTCCGGAGGGTTAAAATCCTGCCCATTTCAGATATTCTGTTTACGTGGTCATCCTACGTGAAGACTACTATATGTTCGACCCCGTGCTATTAAAATCGCAGCCTGAGGAAACTCTTTCTCACAGACACCCTTTGTTCTAGACCTGAGAGTGTACCCTCAGGCTGCTTACTTGAGATTGTAACTCGTCCCCAGCTCTGACCTTTCAAGTTTTTTAAACATTACAAATTCCCTTCGGTTTGTGTGCTGGACCACCTGCGTACTTTCTCTATACTCCCCCCAAATGGGAAAAAACACATCATGCTCTAAGATTACATGAACAGAGACGTCCAAATTATCGGGAGTTCAAAGAGCCTCACCTAACCCAGGACATGTCCCGTTGGAACCAGATCCCAGGGAGAAGGCAGGCTCCCGTGGTTGACCCTGCCGCCTTCACCCAGGGAGGGTGGAGACCAGGATTCAGTTAACCAGACCATCCAGCTCGTTAGGTAGGAAGAGACCGGACTGAGAAATCCCACTGCCTCCTTTTCAGAGGGACCACTGCGGTCCAGAGAGAGGCTCCTTGAAGCTCCCCTGTCACAGTCGCACGGTCTCACCATCTGACTCCTTAGGAGCCATCGAGGAGGCTGGATGCCTGACCACGGATGAGACTTCTGGGCTGCGTCTAGCGTCAGGACGAGGAGGGCCTCGTGTCCCAGAGGGAAAGTGAAGGTAGATCACTGGGATCGCAATCCTTCCCCTAGTTACTGGTCGCGCACCTGCGACTCCATGTCTTTGCTAAATGGAGGGGGTCACAGACCCACGGCTCGCGGTGGTCGCAGCGATTACACGTTAGCGCACAACCCGAAGGCAGCATTGAGAGCACGCACGCTTGTGGTTAACTCCCCTTAACCGTTACCGACCCCCCAACATTCAGACCGCTCCATCCTTGAATTTCAAGCTCCCTCCAGCTTTCCGCCCCTTTCGAAGTTTTCTAGACGACAGTCGACCATGATTCAGTTTGGGCAAGGAAACGACACCTGCGCACGACACGAGAGCTGCCCCGCGGCCCACACCCGCGGGGGCTGCGAAAGGAGGCGCTGCAGGGTGAACAGGGGCTCGGAACGGCGCCCCCCGCGAGCACGCCAGGCCCTCCGCGTCTGCGGCAGGCCCCGCAGGTGCTGGTGAGGCTGTGTCCCCCACCTGTGCCTCTCGCCCCGAGAGGGCCCGGGGGCTTGCGGGTGACCGAAAGGCACGCACGGCTGGAACTGGTCTCGAGCCCGCGCTTTCCCACAGAGACATCGGAGACAAAGGGACTTCTCATCTGGGTCACTTTTTTGGTTTGTTGCCCTCCTCGTCGTCCCAGCTCCAGGCTTTGTCCCCAACTTGCCCAGAGCTGGCCAGACGGCGCCCCTCGCGACGTCCCTTTGTCTGGCGGCCACTGGGGTCCCCTTTGTTGTCCGCCGCCCCTCCTAGACAGGTGCGGGAGCCGCTGACCCTCGGGGAGGAGCAACAGGAGGACAAGGCGGCACAAACCAGCACGCCCAGCCAGCCCGAGCCGCCTCCCCGTGCCCCTCGGCCCGAGCCTGGCATGGGGCGGAGCATGGCGGGGCCGGCGCACTCTGATTGGTCGCCGCTGTCGGGGCGCCGCGCTTCGATTGGGCCGCGGGGCTGTCTGGCGCGAGGGCGCGCGAGGTGGGGAGGGGGCAGCTGGAAGCTGCTGGAAGTCGGGGGGCGGGGCGGGCGCACGGGCGGTCTGGGGCGCTAGGGCGCGGGGACTCGGGGCGCGGGGCGCGGGGGCGGTTGGGGACGCGAGGGGAGGGTGCGCGGGGGAGGGCCCAGCCCGTCACCGCCCCCGGCCCCTCCCCAGTCCCGCCCCGCGCAGCCCCGACCGCGGGTGGCCAGGGGGCAGGCGCGCCGGCTGCATCCCCATCCTCGGCGTCGCCGGGCAGAGCGCGCGGGCGGCCGAAGCACGGCGGGCGGAGCGCCAGGCCGGCCATGGCCACCACCAGCACCACGGGCTCCACCCTGCTGCAGCCCCTCAGCAACGCCGTGCAGCTGCCCATCGACCAGGTACGTGAGGCGGCCGTGCTGGCATCGCGCCCTTGCCGCCCCCTCCGGGGCCGTGTGCCATCCGCGCGGGAGCCGGGCGCCGGGAGCCGGGAGCTGGGCGCGGGCTGGGGCAGGGGCCGCCCCTTGAAGGGAGGGGGCGACTGCCTGTTATTGTCCGCCCGCCGCCTGGCACCATCGCCCCTCCCGGCATGCCCACCCAGCCCCCACCCGGCCCGAGCCCGTGCCGCCAGGGGGGGCTCGGGGCACCGACGTGCGCGCGTGCATGCTTGGCCCTGCGCCGTGCCACAGCAGTGCCGGGACCGGGGCGTGTGTGCGCCGGGCGGCCGGCCGGCCCCCCAGAGTTCCGAAGCCACTTACAGTGCGTGTGGGCACGGGTGTAGACAGCGTAGAAGGGCTGTGCCTTGGGGAAACTCGAGTGTCTGTGCCCTGCGTGCGTGGCGCCCACTGCCCCACGGGGAAGCAGGACGGATATGCCTAGGTGGAGGGTGCGCTGAACGAGGGGTGTGTGGTGTGGAGGGGACCAGCCGAGGGGTCAGTGACCTGCGCTGTCGGACAGGTAGCCTTGAGGTGTCGCTAATTCAAGAGAGAGGCAACAGTGTGTGGGAAGACAGAGGTTATGAAGAAAAGTCAGAGAGAGTTAATCATCCAAGGGTTTCTAGGTGAGAAAGTTGCAGCCTTGTAGCTAGAGGCAGCCGCCCCATCCCTTTTCTCCCACCAGTCAGTAAACCCTTTGACGTTGTCTAGGGGCGGGCGGCCTTTCACGGAGACCGGGTCACTTTGTATGAAAGGCCTAGGGATTATTGTGAAGTAGGCGGCCCTGGGATGGGCGCCGCAGCGCCATGGCTACTCGGAAAAGAAAGTTCGCAAGTGTTCTTTCTGTCCGAGGGGCCTTGAGGGAAGTTGCTGATGGGCATCATTCATTGCTTTAGCCCCCAGCTTCAGGGAATTAGTTGGAAATTTTGCTGCAAGTGATTTCAAATGTGCCCGATTTAGAAGTGTTTGCCTTTACAAGGGACCCTGGTGCACTGTCCTCCTGAATGCGTAGTTGTCATTGATGTCATCGGGGATTTCTCTCGCAATACAGGATTCCTCTGCACCCAGGCCTCGTTTCGTAGCAGCAGGACAGGACAGCTCCTGGGTCTGCGTCAGGACACTAACTGCTTTGTGCTCTGCTGCTTAAAAATCCACCTTCTGTTCAAATCTGAATTCTTCACTTATATTTTAGTTATAACTTCGGGTTCATAGTGAAATGCCTACCCCCCCCCACACACACACACTTTGATCTGTCATCGTGGGACTCGTGCTGATAGAGTGTCAAGGGCCGCTGGTGAAGTGGGTCTTGTCCTCCGAGAAAGCAGTCCTCTTGGGTTGTGAGCAGGCTGGGCAGACGCAGGCTGTTCCTGTGCCTCCCTTCTCTGGAGCCGTGGGTGACCTGTACCCTGGCCTAAGTAGGTTGCTGCTAGTGCATCAGCACAGGCGGGGCAGTACCAGTTTGGAGGGTTTTTTTGCTGATGAGGACCAAGGTTTATTTTAGGGAGAAAGGTGTATTCATAGTCTCGCTCTGTCCTTCTCTGCCCCTGCCATGATGAAATTTTTCCTTGCTGTGATAATACCTTTAAATTTAGATGAAGCTTATCTTTTAAGAATGATTTAATAACTTCTGGTCAAGAAGGAGGCATAGGTGGAAACACTGTGCCTCCTCGCACAACCAAAAGAAGGACAACAACAAATTTTAAAACAAAAAACAACCAGAACTGACAGAAAATTGAACTGTATGGAAGTCCGACAACCAAGGAGTTGGAGAAGAAACATTCATCCAGACAAGTAGGAGGGGTGGAGACAGGCAGCTGGGCAGAGAGGACTCGTGGCAGGGTGGTAGCTGGCAGACCGGGGTGGGCGAGGCGCGGCTGGAGGACCGGGCCATCCCACACCCACGTGTGGATAAACCGGGAGGAACAACTGGGGAGCAAGACAGACCATGCAACCCAGAGTTCCAGCACAGGGAAATAAAGCCTCAAAGCCTCTGATTGAAAACTCCTGTGGGGGTTGAGGCAACGGCAGCGGGAGAAACTCCCAGCCTCACAGGAGAGCTCCTTGGAGAGACCCACAGGGTCCTAGAACGTATACAAGCCCACCCACCCAGGAATCAGCACCAGAAGGGCCCAATTTGACTGTGGGTAGCAGGGAAAGTCACTGAAAATCGGCAGAGAGCAGAGCAAGTGGCACTGTTCCCTCTCGGACCCCTCCCCCACAAACAGTGTCACAACGAAGTGATGGTTGCCCTGCCCTGGTGAACACCAAAGGCTCCGCCCCTTATTACATAACAGGAGCACCAAGACAACAACAAAAAAAGGCCCAAATGAAAGAACAGATCAAAGTTCCAGAAAAAATACAACTAAGCGATGAAGAGATAGCCAACCTATCAGATGCACAGTTCAAAACACTGGTAATCAGGATGCTCACAGAATTGGTTGAATTTGGTCGCAAATTAGATGAACAGATGAGGGCTATGCTAAGTGAAATAAAGGAAAATGTACAGGAAACCGGGACTGAAATCAATAGTGTGGACCAGAAGGAAGAAAAAAAACATTAAACCAGAACAGAATGTAGAAACAAGAATTCAAAAAAAAAACAAGGAGAGGCTTAGGAACCTCCAGGACCTCTTTAAACATTCCAACATCCGAATCATAGGGATGCCAGAAGGAGAAGATGAAGAGAAAGAAACTGAAAACTTATTTGAAAAAATAATGGAGAACTTCCCCAATCTGGCAAAGGAAATAGACTTCCAGGGAGTCCAGGAAGCCCAGAGAGTCCCAAAGAATTTGGACCCAAGGAGGAACACATCAAGGCACATCATAATTACATTACCCAAGATGAAAGATAAAGAGAAAATCTTAAAAGCAGCAAGAGAAAAGGAGACAGTAACCTACAAAGGAGTGACCATAAGACTGTCAGCTGATTTCTCAAAAGAAACCTTACAGGCAAGAAGGGGCTGGCAAGAAGTATTCCAAGTCATGAAAGGCAAGAACCTACATTCAAGATGACTCTATCCAGCAAAGCTATCATTTAGAATGGAAGGGCAGATAACGTGCTTCCCAGAGAAGGTCAAGTTCAAGGAGTTCATCATCACCAAGCCCTTATTCTATGAAATGTTAAAGGGAATTATGTAAGAAAAAGAAGAAGATCAAAACTATGAACAGTAAAATGACAACAAACTCACACTCATCAACAACTGAGCCTAAAAAACAAAAACAAACTAAGCAAACAAGTAGAACAGGAACAGAATCACAGAAATGGAGATCACAAGGAGGGTTATCGTCAGGGGAGTGGGTGAGGAGAGCGGGGGAAAAGGTACAGGGAATAAGAAGCATAAATGGTAGGTAGAAGATAGACAGGGGGAGGTTAAGAATAGTATAGGAAATGCAGAAGCCAAAGAACTTATATATATGACCCATGGACATGAACTAAAGAGGGGGAATGTGGGTGGGAAGGGGTGTGCAGGGTGGAGGGGAATAAAGGGGGAAAATGGGACAACTGTGATAGCACAATCAATAAAATATAGTTTTTAAAAAATGATGTAATATTAACGAACTCCTTGAAATGTCTCAGCAGTCCAGAGCAAGTTCTTTTTGGCCCTGAGACAGCAGGGGGTCCAGGGACGGGGGCAGGGCTTCGACTTTGACTTTGACTTGCCCTCCCTGTTACCCACCATCTGGATTGGGTGCATTGGGCAGTCTTCCTGCTCTTGGAGGTTCTCTGAACATGTGGGGCTGTGTGTAGGGTTCCGAGTTGTTTTCTCTAAGCGAGTCTCTTTTTCTTTCAACGTCGTTTTTGTGTTAGTTTCAGGTGGACAGCACAGTGGTCCGACAGTCCTGTACTTTACAGAGTGTCCCCTGACATTTCGTGCACCCGCCTGGCATCACACACAGTCACTGTGATCGTACTGACTGTGCCTCCTACGCCGGGCCTTACAGCCCCGTGACTGTTCCATACCTGCAGACCCATCCTTCTCAATCCCCCACCTTTTCCACCCACCCCCCAACCCCCTCCCCGCTGGCAACCATCTGTTCTCTGTATCTGTGAGTCTGTTTCTGCTCTATTTGTTCATTTATTTTGTTTCTTAAATTCCACATATGAGTGAAATCTTATGGTGCTTGTCTTTCTCTGACTAACTTTGCTTAGTATAATACTCTCTAGGTCCGTCTGTGCTGCTGCAAATGGTAAGATTTCATTTTTTTTGCCTGAGTAATATTCCATTGTACATCAATACCACGGCTTTTTTGTCCACTTGTCAGCGGATGGCACTGGGGCTGCTTCCATAGCTTGGCGATTGTAGAAAGTGCCGCAGGGAATGCAGGGGTGCGCGCATCTTTTTGAATTGGTGTTTGGGTTTCTTCAAATGTATGCCCAGAAGTGGAGTCGCTGGGTCATAAGGCAGATCCACGTTTAACTTCCTGAGGGGACTCCGTAGTGCTGCTCTTCACAGTGACTGCACCAGTCCTCGTTCTTTCTCTTCGTCCTGGACCACTCTTGTAATGACTTACTGAGGACGCCGTTCTGACGGATGTGAGGTGACACCTCACTGTGGTTGTAATTTGCATCTCTCTGATGATTAGTGATGTGGAGCATCTTTTCATATGTCTGTTGCCCTCTGTGTGTCCTCTTTGGAGAAGTGTCTCTTTAAGTCCTCTGCCCGTTTTTTAATTGGATCGTTTGTTTTTCCAAGCAAGTCTTAATGATACTGAATTAATATCAACAAAAACCTTAACTTTTTACACAGTGATGATAAATCGTTTCTTTGAAGTACTGAAGAGCTGACTTTCTTGTTGATAAATCCCTTGGAATTGCTGAAACTCCTGATTGTGAAATTGGATGAGTAGCCACTTAGTCCACCATTTCAAAATTGAACAAAACAGAAAATAATGTTGGTAATGTATAAATAATTGAGTCCAAGTTAGAGAAAGCTTAAGAATGTATTGTAATCAAATAGTGTGATTTAACAGGAAAAAGGCAAATCAGGAAATGCAAAGTGTAAAAATATAACTTGTTAGTGTGTGAATTTGGCATGTACTAATTCACAGTGCTTTGAAAATTTAGGAGAGAATAAAAGTAGTTGTTCGATCTCAGAGGAAGAAAAGGACCTTAGGGCCAGAAAAACAGTATAACTTTTAGACTAACTTTTAAACTTTTAAATAGTCTAACTTTTTAGAGTGTAGAATTTATGAAATGATAGAAATTACTGATAGGCATGGAACGCAGGGTGAGGCAGAGGTGGGTTTGCTCTTGCTCGTATAGAAAATAATACAGTAACTAACAAATACTGATACAAGAGTAAACTCTGTGGGTCGTGGACTCTGAACTGTCAGCTGGCTTTCGCCCCACCCCGCATAGGAGAGAAAGGAGCAAAGGAGTGTTTTATAGGAAGACCAGGCAAGGAAAAGGAGCAAAATATCTCACCTTAGATCCCTGGTTGTTTAATCTTTCCTGGAACTCCAGCATAACCTTGGGGAGACCATAGTATTTGTTCAGTGGGCCTTAAATTGAAATGAAAATACAAAATCTAGTATCAGGTGAGGTTCCGTGATACTTTAGGGCAGGAAATATCTGGCATCTGATGTTCCCCCTCTCTAGGCCTCGCATTCAGGTGACTTTATTTTGAGGGCAGTGACCATAAGGGGCACATGGAGGGTAGACTTGTGGAGGACCAGGCCAAGGGAGAGCTGTGTCAAAGACAAGGACCAGAGGCGCTATGGAGAGGACGCCAGGAGCCCCTGGACGCGGTGGTGTATTATTTGCTGATGTGGTGACTTTTCAAAGACCCGGAAGTAAGGAGCACCAGACCAAAGGGAGCAGCTGCAGGTCCCAGATCCACCTATTTTTGCTTTTGTTTTTTAAGCCTTGACACATCTGTTCTGTTGCATTTGGTCTGCCTCAGTCTCTGAGGTGCTTCTGTAGCCCTCGTCTCCCTCCCGGCCTCTCTCCCTCCCTCTTTCCTTTCCTTTTTTTTTGGTGGGGGTGGGGGGGTGGGGAAGGTTTGAAAGATGAGGTTTATTAGCTCTTTTCCTACTGCAAAAGCAGCAGTGCAGGAACTGTGGATGAGGACCATGATGCTGAGTTGTCTTCACTCCAGAAAATGCCGTGGAAGCGTCTGCAAGCTGGCATCCAGGTGTGCCTGAGGGGTGGCCCTTTTGTTAATTGAGGTGCAGTTGACAGTATAATATACTAGTTTCAGGTGTACAACCTCATGATTTGTTTTTTGTGTAGACTGTGAAATGATCTCCACAGTAAGTCTAGTTAACATCCATTGACTAATATCTGTAAAGAAATATCTGTTTCTTTCCTTTTTTAACTGTTTTGTTTCCTTATTTTCTTTGATGCTGTAATTACTGTGAAACTAGAGTACGTTTCCCTAGTGATGTGACATCCGGGATGACGTGCCTGGCAGATGGCCCATTAGGAGTGAGACGGGCTCATTGAACAGCCCTGTTTGGGGACAGGGTCACTGTTTTAGGGATGATGTGCTCCACTTTTGGGGGGAGAAGAGGGGCAAGAGGGAGACGCAGGTATTTTGCAAGGTTTGGAGGAAGAGGAAGAAGGGGGACAACCTGTTGTGTATTGTTAACCCTGCAAAATCAGGCAGTGATTTTAGTGGGTAACACTGCCCCGTTTCCGGGACGCCTTCAGTTGCATTGTATTCCTTCATTGAACCCTCACAACACCTTAGGAAGTCAGATAAAATCCAAGGCTTGGGTATGTGGCTTCAGGAAAAAAAAATATATATATTTGACCTTGAGTAAAAGGTCAGTTTTAATTTATAGTCTCAACATGTGGCAACAAAGTTTGGTCGGTCATTGTTTGAGCTCTGGGTTGCCAATATATTCTTGAAGGAGAGGGTGGAGGGAAAGAGTTTCGCCAACACCGCCGAGCTGGCTGGTCGGGGACCGGGAAGAGCAGGCGTCTGTGGAAGAGAGACGTGCAGAGGCTTATAGAAAATTGTTTCCTTTTTGGTCAGTTTGCTGATGGACCTTTTCTGAACATCTGCACCCACACTATCCAGGGGTGTCCATCCTTTTGGCGTCTCTGGGAGGAAGAAAAGTTGCCATGGGTCACACATTAAATACACAAACACTAATGAAAATTGATGAGGAAGACAAAGGGTTTAAGTACATTTACAATTCTGTGTTGGGCTGCATTCATAGCCATCCTGGGCCACACGCAGCCCGCAGGCTGGGGGGTTGGACACCCTGATAGAGCATCAGTGAAATGAAGCAATATATTACAGAAAAGAGCAGTTTGAAACATTCACCGCTTTCACCCCCGCTAGTGCTGTGCTGTGCTGAACCCCATTTTACAGATAAATGGGCAGAGCTTAGTATTGGGCCTTTTTAAGGATATGAACTTTAGAAGAAGATGAATGGCAACCAAAGAGGCCAGTCAAGGACTAACTTTATTTTGAAATGGCCACTTGGATGCCCTAGGTTCGGAACATAAATGTTTAACTGATGTGTCTCTCATGCCTACTTTGTCCCCATGAAGAACACCAGTCTTCTCTGGGGGTCCCGGGGCAGAGTCCTGTTCACAGGGAGGCCTGGGGGGGTACGGGCTTGACCCTGACCCGTGTTTCAGGCCCTGTCGCTTACCTGACGCACGTGAGTGAGTTTTTGCCTGTGTCAGATGTGTGTTGCACTTCGTTTTAGAGTCCCACAGTTCTCTGTTTCGTGCACTAAGGAAGCTGCCCCGAATTCTCCTTGGACTGAGTTGGAGGGAGTATCAATGAAAACTCCGGGGAGGAAATGGACGGATACATTTTGAAGACTTCTCAGCAGTAACACTTCACACTGCCTCTGGGTTTAATCGGAAGCAGCTGAGCAGAAGACCATGTGCCCTGAAACTGGCTGGGCGTGTGGGCTTCCCCCAACTGGGGCTGCTTCCCTTTGTTGATGGGAAGTAGCTCCCAGGGGGTGTCCGGGAAACACCGGCCCTGCCTGGGTTCAGAGCCGGAGGCTGTGGCCTGGTGCTCTGGCAAGCTCTCGCACTGGTCTCTCGCCCAGTCCCCGTCTGCTCAGTAAAGACACAGAGAGTGCCTATGGTGGGTGGCCCTGCAGGCCAGCGCGGCCTCTGTGCAGGGCCCGGCTCCCCCGTACATGTTCGATACGCAGCTCTTGCCTCCTTATGAACTAGGAAGTATTTGGAATTTATTTTATCTTTTCTTTTGGGAGGTATCCCACTTTTCATTGGCAGGGCTTCCTTTGTTCTGGTTCAGCCATATGCCCGCGCCGTGATCAAACAGGATTAAGGTCCAGTTTTGAATTTGGAGTCAAAAGTGGTTTTTCTGCTTCCTTGCTGCTTCAAGGGTTCTTTGTCCCCCTATATTATTACTGCCTCACTAGGTTCAAATAACCCTAGCTTCTGTTTGTTGTGGTCTGCGAACGCTGACTTTCCAGGGAGACAATCAGAACAGCTCACATGTGGCTGCTTCTGCCTGCAGCCGGGTTAACAGGTAGGACTTGGCAGGGACAATACCAGGCACGGTTTCTTTAAGCCACAAACACGGCCTCAGAAGAGTGGTCGGTCCCCTGATGGTTTTATGAGTGACCAGAGTGGAGCCCGAAGCCTTGCTTTGGTAAATGTTAGGTGTGGGAAGAGGGGAGGGAGAGCTGATGTGGGAGATCTGAACAGGTGTGAACGGCGTGCCCGTCTTCCCGTGTGTCTCAGCCCTAACTACTCTCCCCGCCCGCACGCAGCCCGCCGTGCGCGTACGTCTTTTCTCAGTGCCATCCGATGGGCCTGCCTGCTGATTTGAACAACAAAAGCATTTTGGATTTGGTGTTCCTATTCTGTTTAATGTTATTTGTATACAACACTCAGGGTTCTAGTAGGAAACAGACGGAACTAGGTAGGTAACCAAGGAGACTTAAAGAATCATTCAGTCCTAAGATCCAGGCAGGTTAGGGGAACAGTCCCCCAGTGCCGGCTGCACTGGGCTTGCGGGGCAAGGGGAAGGATGGGGCAGATGCCGAGGGGAGCAGCACCTGAAGGAGAGCTGGGACTTCCTGCTGGGAGGAACTGTGGCCTCCAGTGGGGGACCAGCCAGCCGGAGGCGGAAACTGAGGGAGGGAGCTGCGGGCAGATGAGAACCACTTCCCCCCGCCTCCTGCTGGTGTGCCTCTCAGAGGGCAGGTGGGTGCCAGGGGGCACAGAGGGAGGTAGATAGTGGATCAGAGGGCATTTATCCTGGCCCTGAACACTCTGGCCACTGATGTGCCATGCTTTACAGCATCGCCCGTCTCTCTGCCCAACGAACCCAGGGAAGGCGCACTTGCCAGGCCTCTGCATACGCCCTCATTTCCTTCCTTCCCCGTCCTGCGTTTGGAAAGAATCACAGATTCTTACTTTTGTTTTCCTAATTCCTAGTCACCTATAACCATTGTAGTCAGGTGTCGGCCTCCAGCACTAATGGCGAAATCCAGCGCAAACTTTGAGAAACCAGGACTGATCAGTTACTCCCTGCTGCCCGTTGCAGAGCTTTTAAAGCTGGCTCTGAGATTGCTGTGGCCACAGTTACTTGGGACCGTTGTTAAAGATGCCTGTTCTCTCCCCGGACCTCCTGAGTGAGGGCCAGGAACCCGTGTTTTGACCATCGTCATCAGAGGTGGAGAGCCACCTGGGCACATCTGTAAAAGACTCTCCCTGTCATTAGAGGGTTTTAAAAATTTGGCGTAGTTGTTACCTGTGTGCACTGAAGCAATTAGCATGCACCTTCCAAACTATAATGTGGTATCGTCGTGCCGTTGGTCACACGGTCACGGGGCTGGGAAGACACGATGCAGAGTGTGCTCCACTGCCCTCACGTAGGGCAGGCGTTTGGCGGGACGCTGTTTGCGTCTCCTTGCGGTCCTGTCGTTGCGCCTCCCGAGACTTTGTGTAGCCTCGTGGGTAGATGACGTCAACAGTCTAACTCGGGGGGTCCTTCCTGAATGTGGGCCTGCCCTTGCGAGCCGTGCTGCTCACTCGCCTTCGAGGACCGCTGGCAGCCTCCTTTCTTGTCCTTCAGACCTCGCACCCCCACTTTTGTCCCCTCTCACGCTCACCCTCTCTTGGACGGGGCGGGAGAGCCACGCGTGCAGGAGTACACGCCTCCAGCTCAGATGAGGCACCCCTATGGAGCCTACATTTCTTCGCGCCTCCTATTTAAACCCTGCAGTGCTCGTGCAAGGGGGCGGGCTGTCCTGCCGGCCTCCCCCTTAGCTCTGGGCCCCGCCGCTTCTCTGCGTCTGCAGGGCCAAGGCCCAGGGTCACCCACATCTGTCTTTCTTGGGAAGGAGTTAGTGGGCTCTTTTGGGGGGTCTTTCCACTGGCACCCTGACAGTTGTGGGTACTTCCCACTCTAGGAAGCAGTGGGAAACCCCCCTCCCAGGTTACGGTGAGCTGGCTGCCCTGCTGATGTCCCCTGCCCCTCTCACCTTGACCTGCTCTGAGATCACCTGCAGCTCCTCCGCTGTCACTCACTTCACAGGTCTCCGTGCTGGGCCGTGACTCCCTCCAAGCACAGGGCCTCCTCTTCCTCATGCTGTGACCCTCCTGCTCGGATACTCCTTGGCACAGAGCGTGTTTGCAGTCTGTGGGGCTGGCGTGATGCAGAGCGTGGACGCCTCAGTGCTGCCGGCCCCTTGGGAGCTGTGTGGGCCGAGCCTGTGTCTGCCTTGGCTTCCTGGGCTGTGAGATGGGTGCGGGTGGCCCTGCCTCCTGGGGTGGTGGTTGGCTTTGGGGGGTGTGCAGGTAGAGGGCAGAGCCCAGTGAGGGCCCGGTCAGCGCTGGGTGTCGGTAACTAGGCGGCCACTTGCTGGCGGTCGCGGGTGGCACAGGGTTGTATGAGGCCTACGGCTCAGGTTCTCCGTTCATCAGCGCGTTCTCAGTGACCTGCTCTGCGAGGATCCGAGTGTCTGGCGCGTGCTGGACTCTCGGCCGCAGAGGAGGAAGGGCCGCAGTTCAGTGCAGCGGGTTTCCAACTTTCCCCAACCGTGGCTGCTGGGGGGGTGGGCCAGGTGTCTGGGCGGTGACTGCAGCCGAGCTCCTGAGTGGGACTTAATGCTCGGAGTTGGGGGGGTGGCCCTCAGAGATCTTTTTCCTGGGAACATGTCACTTCGTCACTCTCTGTGGCGCTCACGCCCCTGGGCTAGAGGACGGCGCCATTTCCCTGCCTGAGTCCCTCCCTCGACTTTGCAGAGTTCCTCAGAGGGGGCCCAGGGCAGGGTCTGTCCCTGGCTCTCCAGCTGGCCACTGCCGTGCCTCTGGCCAGCTGCGTGGCCCCGATGGGTGAGGTCCTGGGCTGCGAGGCTCACTGAGGACGCACAGTGGGTCTCTCTTAGGCAAGGAAAGCCAAACATCCCTTCTGGCTGACTTCTTCTCTTCGACGGGGTTGTTTAAATGGAGACATGTGTGCAAAGCATTGAGGATTTGAGGGGGATGGGACTGATCAAAGGGAATGAGGGTGACTGTGCGAGGGACAGCATTCTCAGCTGGATGATGATTATGGCCTGGGTGACAAGGGGCGGTTGGAAGGAGAAGCTTTATCTGAATGTGTGTTATCACGACAGTCAGAGAAACAGAGGCTTCGGAGCCCGGAGCCGTCTTTATCTGGAAGGAACAGGGGCCGCTGTGCCCGCCCTCTCTGCTCTTAGGGGGCCCACGCCCTCCAGCCACTCCTCCAACCAGCCAGTCTGGGGTGGGGGGCCTGGCTTTTGCCCAGTATCGGGGTCATCAGCAGATCCCCCTCTGGCGGCCAGTGTCTTGTGAAGAAGCCAGGACCCGCCCCCCCCACCCCCCGCAGCTGCCAACCAGATGGACTTCACCCTGTAACTACCCAGGCCTCTGGCCAGCTTGCTTGCTCCTGTCTAGGCACTGGGCGAGCATGAAACATCCTGTTTTAATTCATGATCCCATGGAAATGTTTGTTCTTAGAGGTTTTCTGTTGCCAACTAGTGTTTGCAGGAGTTCAGAGTTGTAGACGTTATGTAATATCAGGTATATTTAAGTTATTACTCAGTGCATGCATATCGAGATAAAATAGCTTTCTGCTTTTATTTTCTTTTTGAAACTAAGTTACAAGTGGAGCTGCAACACGGGAGAGACCAACACCTTGTTAACAGGGAATGGGGAGCGAGGTTCTGCCCTTTGCAAAGGCACTAGTTAGTTTCAAGAGCACTCCCGTGAGTGCTGAGTAAATAAAGATCGAATTGAGTGCGTCTAATTGGGCAATAGTAAATTTCGAAGAAAACGTGCAGACCTGCAGGGACGTTCTAGAAATTAATTGCACAGAAGTGCAGGTGCCTGAGACCAGCATGAAGTGTTTCGAGAGGCCCCGGGAGTGGTGTTTGTCGTAAGTGCGGCTTAGCTGAGCAGGTCACGGGCTGGGGGGGTGGTCAATGCCGACAGGGTCTCCCGTCCCAGGGTCCGCAGGGCTGCAGGCGAGGACCGCCAGTGAAGGGGACTGGCCATTTCCTGAGGTGTGGACAGCATGATCATCCGGAAGTCCCGGCTCACTTCTGACGGGGGCCACAGCGGATTTTTCGAGGGAAACTGGAATTCTGGATTTTCTTCTGACAGTTTAAGAAGTTTGGTTAACAGTTTTCTCAAGTCCGAACAACACACCTCGGCCCACTTGAGCTTACTGGCCGCCAGGAAGCAGGCGCAGTTTCAAGTATGTGCGTGGCGGCCGGTCCCGTGTGGAGCGCACAGTCCTGTGCTGGGGCTGCAGAGCAGCGGGGGCGGGGTGGGGGTGTGGCGATGGGAGGCCCGCAGCCCGGGTCGTCCAATAAGTTGAGGGACACCATTCTGCCACTTCACTGCTCAGGCATGTCACCCTTGCATTGGCCAACAAAATTTTATTTTTTTAACTTTTAAAAAATAATTTTAATTTGGAAACATAATGAGTGTAATTAAGCATGAAATAATTTCATTCTTTTTTTTTTATAAAGATTTTGTTTATCTTTAGAGAGAGGAGAAGGGAGGGAGATAGAGAGGGAAACATTAGTCAGTTGCCTCTCTCATGCCTCAGACTGGGGACCTGGCCTGCAGCTGAGGCATGTACCCCGACTGGGAATCGAACCAGTGACCCTTCGGTTTACAGGACAATGCCCAACCCACTGAGCCCCACCAGCCAGGACCAGAATTTTAAGTTCAATTTTAACTGATTAGTTCGTCATTCAGAGAAGGTTGCATCTTGGAATAACCTGGAAAGGCAGCGCCCCACCGCGGTGGGAAGGCTGAGGGTGCACATGGCTGACCCTCCCTTCCTTTGCGGGTCCACTGCACAATCGCTGGTCTAGGTCTCAAGGCTCTTTTTGGGGTGTGACATTTTAAAGTGCGAGTCTAGCCAGTAGGGAAGAAAGTAGTGTTTGGAAAGGTCTTGATTACCTTTTCAGTTTTTTTTGTGTTTTTTTTTTTTTGAGGTTTTATTTATTTATTTTTTAGAGAGGGGAAAGGAGGGAGAAAGAGGGAGGGAAACATCAGTGTGTGGTTGCCTCTCGCATGCCCCCCGGCACTGGGGACCTGGCCCGCCACCCAGATGTGCCCTGACTGGGAATCGAACTGGCGACTCTTTGATTCGCAGACCGGCGCTCAGTGCACTGAGCCACAGCAGCCAGGGCCAACTTCTCATTTCATGACTGTGTGTTATTTTGGCCAGGATACTTTCTCTTGCTGTAGCTGTTCGGGCTTTGGAGTCCGTACAGTGTGCTGCACCGTGAGTGCTGGCGTGCCTTCTCGTGCAAGGGCGGCACAGCTGTTCGTGTCAGCTACGAGCCGAGAATAGAAGTGGCGGAGGTTTTCGGTGTCTGAGTGCAGCCGAGAGGATGAAGGTAGAGCACAGGGTGGGGGCACCCTCCGCCGGCACTTCGTGTCTCTGGTGACAGCTGAGGTTAGGGGGCCACGACTCTGAGATCGGCATCCTGGCCCCTGCACGTGTCCTGTAGCACGAGACTAGTTATATCTCCTTTTGTTCTTGGAAAACATTTTTAAAGCCACAGTTCACCAAGGAAAACCTTGGTAAACTTGGCTCGACAGCATCGAGTTTCAGCCCCCCTGGATCTGAGTGGGAATTGTGATAAACTAGTCAAAACCGCAGAGTAGAATTTCGGGCATTGTTGATCTGTGTACTTGTTAGGAGTTCTGGTATGGATTGGAAGGATTCATTCTGAAGGGTCAGATTTCTCTTCTAAGGCACAGGAAAGACAAGTGAATGGAGAAATATGCCGCTTTAAGAAGGTTTTTTGGCATCAGCTCAGAGTTTTACTATGTAGGACTGGAAAGTAATTTATAAAGTAACTTTGTTAGGTCTGTGGCCCTTGGTAGAAAACACTGGTGGGTCTCTAAAAATCCTGCTCGGAATGTCATAGGCGAAAGGGCATTGGGACTGCTGCGGCAAAGCTGTCCAGTGAAAGAGACTGGGACAACGCAGAAGGTCGGTCCTGAGCTGTTTTCCTTTTTCTGTTGATTTTACAGAAAGTAGGAACCTCTGGGAAACATTGGGGATATTAAACTACTTTTCCCTATTTTTCGTCCCTGATTCCAGATTTGGTCAATGCATGGTGTTGGGATTTGGCTCTTGGCACATGAAGGCGGGGGGGTGGAGGCCAGGTGCCTGGTCTAGGGGGGTGTCCTGGGTGGCCAGGTCAGCTGTTGGTCTGTGGAACAGTCACAGCGGCGGCCGGGCGAGGTCAGCAAGGAACACCCAGTGTTCTGTGCATCTCTGTGACTTCACGTCAGGGGTGGGGGGCCGGGATCAAGTCCACACCCCTCTCTGAAGCTGGGGACCAGGAGAGTAGGCCGTAGGGATGCAGAGGACAAACCTTTGACAAATCGGCATCGTCCTGGGAATCAGTGTAGATTTGGGAAGTTTTTTAGTCTATGGTGAATGTTGGGACTTTTGGAACATTTTTAAAACGGAAAGTGACATCACTTTAGGTGCTGGTAGTGAGGGAAGGAAGGGATACGTAGGCAGTGTCTGTGGAGCCTGTGGTGTGGGCAGGGGTGTTGTTAGGTCCTGGAGAGACGCTCGGATGTGCAGGAGCTGGTTCTGGCTCTGCAGCCTCCAGGCCAGCGGGAAGGCAAAGCCTGGCAGCTGCTAACGGCATGTAAATGTGCGTCCGAAGAGAGACAGGTCGAAGTTCATTGGGATGAGGCTCCTGCAGCAGAGAATCCCAACAATGTCGGTGGCTTTAAGCTAACAGAAGTTTATTTTTCTCACGTGACGGTTTGGATGTGAATTGTCCAGATCACTGGATAGCTCTGCTCCACTGGTCACACAGAGACCTGTGTTCCTTCCAGCACATCCTTCTGCTTGGTGGCAGGACAGTAGGAGGGGCCTCACCTTCAGCCTGCTTACTGCTGGTTGGCTACGGGCTGCGCCCTTGGGGTTTGCCTGTGGGTCCCCTGCAGCACTTGCCAACATGGGCTCTGGGCCCGGTGACCAGGGTTTCTGACTCAGTAGGTCCGGATTGGGGCCGGATCGTGTGCGAGTGTGACTGGTGCACAGGTGACGCTGCTGCTGCTGCTGCTGCTGCTGCTGCTGCTGCTGCTCTGGAGCTCATGCTTTGAGAATGCGGAGCCTTCCAGTCATCTGGTAGACAGGACGGGGACAAGACCCCCGTGGTCACAGCTGTTGGCCAGAAGTGGCACATGCATAGCACTTCAGCTCACATTCCTTTTGCCGGAGCTTTGTCACATGCCTGCGAGGGGGTGGGCGGAGGTGGCTGGTAAATACCTCCTCTCTGGGGCCATGCCCAGCCACAGCTCTGCGGAGTGGGCCGGCAGGGCCGCTCCACCACAGTCTGGAGTCATCTGGGGGGGCTGTAACTTGGGTTTGATTGGTCAGGACACGGTCATGTTTGAGCCCAAATCCTGAAGGTTACGAGTATCTGGTGGCCCCTCAGGAGTGCAGCAGCTAGTGGAGGAAACAGTTTGCAAAGGAGAGCAGGCAGGCTCACTCCCTCAGTAAATACTGATGGATGGCGGGGGTGGGGGCGGGGGGCGGCAGGGGTCAGAGGTCAGAGGGTAGATGGGCAGGGCCCGATGGCGCAGCTGACAAAAAGGCAGAGGTGTTTCATACGTGAAGAGTCTGGTGATGAAGACCAGGGGTTCAGCTCAGGTTCAGGTTGTGGTTCTGCCACTTGGCATCACTGTCGGGCTGTGCAGGCCCTTTGAGCCCGGCCCCTCTGTGTCACAGAGCGCTCTGCGCGTGTTTATGGTCACTGGCCTTGCACCGGTGCTGTGAGCTGCTCTTGGGAAACGAAACCTCTGGGCGTGCCGGTGGGCGCTCACAGAGCTGCTCTCTGAGTGCCGCTTGACGGAGAGCTCGCTCCTTTCGAGGCCGCCAGGCCCGTTTCTGGACAGTGGTGGTCGGTGGCCCACTTCTCCATGGCCACCTCCTGAGTCACTGGAGCCGTGCCCTTCTTTCTTCACACGGTCGGAGTTTGAACAGCGGCGCTTCGGTAACTTAGGTGTGAGCACCCCGAGCCGCCTACCGTGGAAATCACAGGCGGCAGGCGTTCCCAGCTCTGCTGGGGTGGGAAGCCCGCGTCTTGCCCTCTTCTTAGTAGAGCAGTGTTGGCGCCTTTGCCCCTTTATTTGCTCATGTGCGCCAGAGATAAAAAAGTGCCAACTTAGTGACGAGCACCCTCCATAAAAAGTGCAGTTGAGACAAGGGTAGAAGCCGCCAGGCGCGCCCCGAGCACCATTTCTGTAGACACGGTGGACGCAGTGTGCTCCGCCAGCTGATGGTGTGTCCGGCGTGAGACAGAGCGTGCCGAAGGCCACGTGGAGCACTGGCATCGTGTCACCTAAGTTGGTGTGGAAGCGGGCCCGCCAGGTCCTCTCTTGGGTCGGCATCTCGTGCTGGGCTGGAGCTGAGTACTGGGCGGGCAGCTCTCAGCATCCGGTCCTCGGCTCTGGCGACCGCCCGCCGGGGCCCTGCTGCCACTCTACAGACGTGGGTTTCCCTCCGTCAGTTCCCACCAGTGGGGGTCCTCTCCTTGAGACATGTCTGTGAAGACCGTTTGTGCAGTTCATCGGCGAGGACAAAATGCGTTTCAGGTAACTTGGTTCTTTTTGACACTTTGCTGTGTTCTTTGTGTCCCTGACATGTCTTTGTGCTGTGCGTGGGGTTCATCACAGAAATCGCCGTGTGCGTGTGGGTGCTGTTCCTTGTCAGACCAAGGTGGCAGGGCTCACGGTTCCGCTCATGTCACTGGCACAGGATGTGTGGCATTCCCAAGTAGAGATTTTTCATCAATAGAGGTCGTCGTCATGACTTAATGGAACTGCATGAAAATTGAATGCAGTTCTTAAAGCTTACTTTCTTTTAAGGCAGTGCACTGCACAGTTTTACAAGTAATGGGATCATAGAATAATCTGATCTCCCTAGACCTTAAAAAATTTGTAGCATTGGCTCAGAGGACATAATGTTTATTTAAACAAAATTGGGCGCATACTGAGTATAACATTTTTGTGACCTTTTGTTTTTGCTTTTTGAGAGTTATCGCCACTTCTGTTCAATTGCTTTCCAAAACCTGTCTCACAGCCATCACTTGGATGTGCTCCTGTGTGATCACGCCCCGGCCGTGGATGGTTCTTCGCTGTCGTGGTTTTGCGGCCACGTTCCTTATTTCCACATCGCACAGCACACCCGATTGTTTACTCAGGAAGGGGGTTCTGAGTCTGAGACAACATGTAAAATCCCTGGGTTTTTAACGGCTATGAGAACTTCTCCTTTTTCTCTTAAATTATTACTTGCGTATTCTCTCCTTTTATTTCTTCATACCTAGACCCTTTAGATTTCAGGGGTGTCCCACCCACGGGCTGCATGTGGCCCAGGATGGCCGTGAATGTGGCCCCACACAAAATTGTAAATGTACTTAAACCTTCTTTTTGTTCATCAGTTTTCGTTAGTGTTTGTGTGTTTAATGTGTGGCCTAAGACAGCTCTTCTCCCTCCGGTGTGGCCGAGAGATGCCGAGAGGTTGGACCCCCTGCTAGAAGCTGCCCTGTCTTGTTCCCAGGCACCTGAACGTGCACGCACAGGACAGCCACCTGTGCTCCCGGCCGCCCCCACTCCCTGTGCCTTTACCGCCAAGGGAGGGCCTGTGGCGCACGGCTCTGTACGTGCCCATTTCCTGGGCTGTTTCCCCCACTAGATGAGCTCTTAGGGCCTGGGTCTGCCTCATCGCCCCTGCGGGTGGGCACGCCCGCCCACCCTGCACGCCTCTCAGATGTTGGCATTGTATACAAGTTTATGGTGGTACTACTACTGAATTCTAGAAAAACTAATTTTTAAGCCTCCAAACCAGCTGGAAGTCTACCAGCAGGTTTTGCCCTTCTTTTTAAACAGATCAGCTGCCTAAAAGCACGTGTAGCATTTCACTGCTATGCTTAACCTTTCCGTGGTATTTGCTTACATCTTCTCACTGCGATTTGTTTGGTGTCCGGAGAGGCAGACTCACCTGAGAAGGGCCATGTTGCTGCCCTGGGGACGCATGGCGCTGGAGGGGACGTGCAGGGTCACACTGAGCTGCTTGAAATGAGGCGTTACTGAGCGGACCCTCCCATTTGTCCTTGGTCCTTTCAGCTAGCCCCACCGCATGTCCCTGAGAGGAAGAGGACACCGTGGCTTCCTGGGCCTTCCCACCGTGGGTGGAGAAGAAACGACATGCTGTAGCGCTTCAGGGGGCACATGGTAGAGAGAGGAGGACAGACCCCCAGTGCCGAGCACACGGCATGTCCCTCTCAGCGGTCGCAGTGGCCCCGCCAACTCTATGACCCCATGTCCTGCAGTTTCTTCTCGTTGTCGCCTACTCCGGGTGTTTTAAGCATGTTCCTACCTCCGGACCTTTGCACTCGACGCTCCTGCTCCCTGGCTCTCTGGCGGCTTCCTCCCTTCACTTCGTGCAGCTTCCTGCTCAGGCGGTCACAGAGGCCCTGTCTGAAGGCCCCGTCCAAAGCTGGAACCCCTGTCAGGGGCACTTTTTGTCTAGTTTTTAAAATGCTGACCTTCCATTTTGTCACACACCCTGCTCCTACGTGTTCCTGTTTATTGTTTGTTCTCTCACTAAAGTACAGTCTCCAGGAGAGCAGGGACTTTGCTTTCTGCACTAAGCCTGGCCCCTGGAACGGTGCCCGGCACGTGGCAGGTGCTCAGTAGACATTTGTCTCCTGTGTGAATGAACTGTGAACCTGGTGACGGTTTCTGTTTTTTAGGCTTCATTTCCTTAAGCTAAGTGTCATTTGTCCGCAGCAAATGATAAAGCGGGCGACGTGTTTTATTTTAGCTTTAACTTCTGTTTCCGTTTTTGTAGTTCAGCTTGAGATTAGTCAGTACCAGTTTGGGAACTTGGTTCTCTCCTGTCGGGAGGCAGTGGTTTCCCGGTGCTGGTGCTGCTTTCCAGTAGGGAGCCTGGAACTCGTCACTGAACCCGTAGAAGCCTCAGGTCCCTCGTTGGGTAAAGCACAGGCCGTGGCAGTGTTGGCGTTTCAGGGTTCTGGAGGTTAGCAACTTTCCCTCGCCAGGTTTGGACCTGGCTGAGGGGGCACGCCCAGTCCAGCAGATGTGGATCTGTCAGCCTTCCGTGTCCGAGCTGCGCTGGGCTGTGTGCCTTGGACGTGCTGCCACCCGGAGTTCCTGAGGACTGTCCCCGAGTTACTGTCACTCCCCCAGCACAGGCAGAACTGGGTGTCTGTAGCTCTAAGGAAGGCCCAGAGGTTAAGTGACATTGCGCATCCTTCCATGGTGGCGTTGGGGGTGTGTGTGTGTGGGGGGGCGGGCAGGAGTGTCACAGTAGAAAAAACACGAGGCCCAGGAGGGTCCCTAACAAATAGTATCTGCCGTGTGGAGGCCTTTGCAAGACATTTTCTCCGAAGAGTGGGAGGTGGGAAGTGCTCCGGAACTGTTAGCTTTCACTGCCGCCACTGCCGCTCCTGTGCGCAGCGTCACCTACTGCAGGTGTCCCACTGCACTGTGACAGCGTTTCCTGTGTACCCCAGATGGGACCGTGAGCTCCTGGGGAGGGGGTGCTCATTGTCTCTCGAACTAATGACTCATCATCTGCAGCGCCAGCCTCGGCGGTGCTGGCGTGGAGCAGGCACTGGAGGTGTTTGAGGTGTCCTGGTGGGGCGGGGGCGGGGCGGGGAGTCAGGAAACAGGGCGGCGCTTTCCCGTCTTTTTAGGTCGAGGAGGGGCCATGAAAATTGGACACCAAGAAAGGGAAGTGAAGATCAATTTTTTAAAAGATTTTTCGACAGTGGTAGTTAGCACAGCTGCTGCTGCATCGATGAACCCAGCTAGACACGACGGCACACCCGCGTATTCCATCTCACGCAGGCTCGGCTGTTCCCTCTCCCCTCGGCAGCCGGCAGCGGGTGGGGAAGTGGGGCTCCTGCACGGAGGCGGGTGTGCACAGTGTGAAGAGTGAGGCGTGTTTTCTAATTAGAAAGTAAGGCAAAGTAGGAGAAATTAACATTGAAGAAATACAGTGAAGTCTTTTTTTGGATAAATCTCACGAATATGAAAAGTTAGTATTTTGTGGAAGAGTGTAGGTCCCTAAAACTGAAGACCATGGTAAGCCCCCATCAGCGGCAGGTACTGTTACTAGACGGGTGAGCTGCTGCCCGCCTGCCCGCCCTGTGCGGCGTCCCTGGTCTGAGCTCCCGCAGTCGCTGTGCCCTGGCAGCCTTCTGTGTCACCTGGTCGCTGGCTGTGCCTGGTGACAGGTGAGAGCTGGAGCACTGCCCCGCCCCTTCGGTGGGGAGAGCAGGACCTGTTCTAACTCAAAGGCGGCCTTTCTTTTCCTTCACGCTGGGGCTTCCCTGGTCTTTTCTGGCCATGATTTCACTTGCAAATTGAAATGTCACCTGGCAGACACTCCAGTTCAGGTGTGCTCTGACTGCTAAGGCAAGGTGCGGCTATTTTTCGGCGTGTGCTGTGGCCAATGGGAGAAGCCGGATGCCAGTCTAGTTCTCTTAGCTGTGTTGGCCTCGTTTTCTTTCTCGAAAATTCATCGGATCTTCCATTTTCCTTGGTGTCCTTGCATTTCATTTTGTGTGGATACTTGTTAAGTTCTTTCAGTTCGAAGACTCACGTTCTTTAGCTCTGGGGAGCCCTCCGGAATTACTCCTTAGGCCGCTTCTCGCCTCCCTTTTCCTTGTTGCTGTTTCCTTCTGGAGCTCTTGTTGTTAGGAAGTGACGTCCCGGGTGAGTTCTCTCTCTTTCTCTCTCTCTCTCTCTCTCTCTCTCTCTCTCCCCCCCTCTCCCCTCTGCTGCACCCGTGTCTTTGCGGCCCCGACTTTCTCGACTTCACGTTTCAGGCTGTGGTAGTTTTTACTTTCCAGAAATGGTCATAGCAGTGTTTTCAGTGTGTGTCACTCCCTACCAAGGACGGAATGTTTTCCCGTTCCCCTTGAACCTGGACAGGTTTATGACTCCTGCAGCTGACCGTGCCGTGGGGGTGAGGCTCTGCGGCCGCTGGCGCGGCTCGTTAGCAGCTGCGGCTCTCACTGGTGTGTGTGGTGTGCGCTCGCTCGCGCTCTCTCTCTCGTCCTTGAAACCCAGTGTCAACCGTCAAAATAAAATAGTTATTTGACCAGCAAAAATGAGTTTTTTCGGGTTTAGCAGGGGAATCGCAGTTCGGCACATGCAAACTATGGTGAACTATAGGCAAGTGCAGGGGGCAAAGGAGGGGAGCGTTCTTTTACAGAGGAGAAGGAGCACCTGGGGAGGGGCTGTTACCAGCCAAGGCCCCCACCGGGCAGGGCAGTGACAGTTCAGGGTGGCGGTGGCTTCTCATTGGCTGGGCTGGGGCTGGGTAAGGGGAAACTCCCTCCCTCCTGCTGGGGAGTAAAGTAAGCTTCCTTCTACCCGGATTCCTAGTGAAGTTAACTGCCGCAGTGCTGCTGGCGTGCACAACAGCTCTCCCTTCAGGGCTTCCCCACGCCACTGTGAGTGAGGGTTTCCTTTGTGCATGTTCATCACGGCCCCCGTGGTGTGAGGACGCCCAGGGCGCACCGGGGGGCCGGGCAGGTGTCGCACCTACAGCCCCAGCTCGGGTCCCAGAGCTCAGCCAGCAGCAGCTGTCCGCACGCGATGAGCCTTTCTGTAAATTCAGCGCGCGGCCATCGCTGAGCAGAGCAGGATGCGTCGTCCCTGCCCGAGTGTGACCGCGTTGCAGGTTCGAGAGCAAAAGGGACGTCGTTTTAAGCCACCAAGTTCAGGGGCAATTTATGCATCATCAGATTTCTCATTTTGGCAACCACGTTTCTAAAAATATGGGTTGCATTATGTAACATACAATGCAATGCAGAGACCAAAAGTACCCGATTTGATTGGTTTGCACACGTGATTCAGTTGTGGTTCCTCGTGTCCGTGTCCGTGTCCGCCTTTCTCGGTGGATTGCGAAGCTGCCCAGACCGACCAGGGACGAACGTGTGTCTTCATTTCTTAAGCTTTGCCCATAAGATGCTTTACGTATTTTTGTTGAATTAGGAGATGCTTGAAAGTTTTTAAACTGTAAGGAGCTTTGTAGATGTGAGTAGTTATTAATATCAAAAATATTTATTTTTCAGATGTACTCTTTGCTTAATTAAGATACTGCTGTATTCCCGTAGGGAAGAAACAGTGCTGAGGACCTGGTGGAAGACGTTTGGCCTGCGCTGAGCCTGTTTCCAAGAACAACTGAACAACAGTGTTCAGCTGATTTTCTTGTAATGCGAGGAAGGCATGGGGCCGTCTGCCTCTGGGCAGAGATGCCCTTGTGGGTGTGCGCAGGTGCCTGCTCACACGCACTGTGGTTGTTCCTACCCCAGGCTCCGGGGATCGTGATTCTTCTTGGCGGTTATGTGGTTTTTGCAAGTTCCTAATGTCAAATGGATTTTTCTTTTGTTTGTACATTTTTAGACATATTTTCCTTAAGATTTTATGAGGATACTTTATAGGAGTGAAACGGAGATTATTCTTGAGTCTTTACATGCCATCAAAGAGTTTTATTTGTAGCCTTTTACTTTATTATCTTTCTAGGGCGGAAAGTGTCGAGGGAGAGGAAGGAGCCCCGTCACCAGCATGTGTTTCGTTTCTGCGGGCAAAGGGCAGGGTAGTCCCTAGCGAGTTATGAGGACCTTAGAGCCGACATTGGTGGTCTTGGGAGTAAGTGCCTCCCCGTGCCGATTTCCGAAGGCTCCTTCCTCTGTTATCAGCCGTGATGCCCTTCGTCCCTTTTCTGCGCCGTCCTTGAGGACCCCCCCCCCGCCGAGCTGAGACGTTGGTTCCCACTGTTTCCCAAGGGGTGGCTGTGGACCTGTAGCGTCCCCTCGACTCCTCGCTGGGGATGGGCACAAACCCACTGGGGCAGGATGCGTTCCGCCAGACCCTCAGGGGTCCTGGCCAGATCTTGGCCCCGGGGATCTTTGGAGAAACTCAGAGCTGTTGTCCTCGCCCAGTTGCAGGCTTGCCCACGTCATTCAGCAAGTCTCTCTCCCCCGCATGCCACAGGCTGCTGCACCTTCCGCAGTGTGTCTGACCCTCTGTCCTCCCCACTCTTCCAGGTGTCCCTCCAGGCCCTTTCCCGAGCTGGGCGCCACCTGTCCGTGCCAAGTGAGCGCAGACTGTGCATTGGCCGTCATCCCGGGAAGGCCCCTGATTTCTGTCGGTGCTTCCTTTGTAAAATGGAGGATCTTGATTTTACGTAGTGTTTTGGTCCTGAGAATTTGTAGATGACATCAGATGAAGAACTCCCGTCTGTGTTGCTAACGTGGCATTTTCATTTCCCTTCACAGGTCAACTTTGTGGTGGGCCAGCTCTTTGCCTTGCTGGCGGCCGTCTGGTTCCGAACCTACCTGCACTCCAGCAAGACGAGCTCTTTCGTAAGACATGTCGTTGCTACCCTTTTGGGCCTGTATCTTGCACTTTTCTGCTTTGGATGGTAAGTGTTTTTATTTGAATGAAGACTTTGGACATCTTTGTGAATGGGGTGTGTAGAAAGATACATGCTGTAGGGCTTCGAGCTTAAATTTACTTACGGTGTTTTATAATTTTTACTTAATAGCAAGAACAAAGGATGGAGAATGGGCTCCGTCTCTTCAGTTGGGGCACAGGGCACGTAACTATTTATAATTTATGAAAAAGGACAGGTGAAGGATAGGGTCATTTTTTTTCCATCGTGAGGAGTCCTTTCACCTGTTTCACAGATCTTTTATGCCAAGGCAAATAAACCATTTAGAATAGTTTAAAAACATTTTTTACTTCTGTGCAAGTGACTTTTGCGAGTCCAGTAAAGCCCATTGGTAGAACTGTGGCACCGTGTTTTAGGTTCCACTGTTAGTGAAAAGAGGTGTTTTGTTTGGTTTTGGTGGGAAGAGTTATTTACGGTGAAAAGCCCTTATTTATGACCCTTCAGATGTTCTGTGGGTGTTTCCTTGGGGCTCCTCCAACGGCAAGTGCCACCTCGCTGTTGGTGCCCGTGACTGGCTGTGAGACAGAGGAACCAGGAGCAGAGGCCCTCAGTGGAAGGGCTGCTCAGTGGTTTCTTCTGCATCTCCCTTTCCAGGGAGTGCTGTGCTGCCGGCCGCTGGCTCCCCCGTGCGCAGACCAGCCATCTGGGCCTGCTCTTTCCACAGGCTGTGCTTCGAGATCGAAGTTCCCTGAGAGCACAGAAACGCGGCCCCTGCCCGGGGGTTCAGTTGCTTCCCTTGTGAGGAAGCGTCTGTGGGACTTGGGTAACGCCTCCGCATTCCTGCTGGGGTGCTGTTTTTGATTCTCGTGAGCGTTGGGATAGACATACCTTCTTCATCTACTTTTGGCCTCTGGCAATTGCAGATGTTTCCTAGAAACCTATGAAAATCAATCAGTCTCCCCCATATTACTCGGTGACCAGTCTTCTGATAGACACTGTGTGTCAGCCTCAGATTTGAGTGTGACCTCTTGTCGTGAGCGTATGCATGTGATACGGTCTTTCCTGTAAGTCGTCCAAGCAGCCCGGCACTGAGGAACGGGCAAGAGTCACACGCAGTAACTCTGCTCTTCACTCAGCTTGTGTTTGTGTGCCAGTGCACTCAGAGTAGAACATCAATCAACACATTAGTATCCTGCTCACACGCTAACCAGCTAAGAGAATATAACACACATAGCAGTCAGGGGGGGATAACGAACCCGAGTCCCGGAATCTCAGCCTGCAGGTCCGGGAGACAGCACAGTGGGCCAGGGAGTCGTCAGCGTCCTACAGGGAAGGGTCTCCAGAACCAGGTGGGCAGCAGGGCAGCCGAAGTTCCCAGTCCAGCAGGGCAGAGCCTCTGGCAGCCGATGCCAAGGGAGACCAGCCTGGTGTGGAGTAGCCCTCTGGGGTGTGGGGCTCGGCGCTCTCAGCAGCAGCCTGGAGCCTGCCTCAGTTGTACCTTGAGAGTGGTGGGCTCCATCCTTCTGGGTCTCTGGGTGAGTGTCTTGGCCCCCCTGATAGTGAGTGGGGGCTTTCCCCAGGAGCCTGTCTGTGGATGGGCCCGCTCTGCAGACACGGCTGTTCTGGTCGCATGTGCTGATATCTTGGATGTGTCTCCTTGCCAGATGTGCCTAGAGTGACTTACGTAGTTTCCCTCTTGAACCAAAGTGTCCCGGCTGCTGGCAGCCGTCTTAGGTGACGTGAGTGGCTCCACTTTGTGTTACCTACTTTATGCTGCGTTGACCGGTCCGATGCCACTTTATTGGCCCTGCTCTCCACGTGTCTTCATTCAGAGGAAACACGGTCCTGTCTGCCTCCTCGGCAGCATCAAACTTGTATTGTCACCATTTTCTTAGGTTTCACGGGTGATTGTGTAAAATTCTTGGAATGCATCATGCTGTGGTGTGATGTGTGCGTGCGTGCGCCTTAACTTTTCATTGTGGCGCTTTTTAAATACAGAAGGAACAGAATAATGACGCAGACACTCGTGTTCCCACGACTCAGCTCTAATGGTTGTTGAAGTACCGCCATTCTTATTTTGTCCTTTCCCTAACTAATTTTTCTGGAACATTCTAAAGCGTATCTCAGGGAACACATTTCATTCAGAAATATGTCAGTGATCAGTGTGTATTTGGGTAGCACATCTTAGGGAGTCGTTTGGGGAGGCCATAGTTCAGGGACATGTTGTGGGGGTTGTAAGCAGGGGAGCATGGAAGGGCACCCCTGTGCTTTCAGGGCCTGCGGAGGGGCTTTGTAACTCGAGGGTCCTTACTCATTTCAAATTGTATGTGATAACCAGCGCTTTCTTAAGCAGGGTTCTCTGCTCTTTTCTTGAAGGAGAGCCTTGGTTTTTATTCCTGTCTCTGGGAAGAGAGACATGGTTTCTGCCCTTTTAGCAGGAGTGCGACCCCTTGGGAATCGGCGGGGGGCAGGGGCAGGGCCCTTTCCTCTCCTACTTGGGCACTTTGTGATTCTAGCCTCCAAGGCCAGGGAGCCTGACACTGCCCCTCCCCTTCTGGAGGCTCCGGACAGACACGCACACACACACACACACACACACACCTGCACACACACGCGCACACACACACACCTGCATACACACGCGCGCGCGCGCACACACACACACACACACGGCTGCCCCGCCTGCCTCTGTTTGGGCTCAGTCTTGCCTTTTTTCCTCAGAGGACCATTTGCAACTTTTCTTGTGACTAAGACCCCACTTACACTTTTCCTTTTTTCTTCCCTGTCTTTGGTGGCAGTGGCAGTGCAGGCAGTACCAGGGACCTTCCCCTCTGGGCGCCTTGGCCGGGCAGCGGGGTGACTTTGGGCATGTCGCTTGGCCTCTCTCAGCCCCACGTTCCTCCTCTGTGGAACGGGCAGTGATGACCGCGAGGGCGGACAGAGACAGCGCCACGGGAAGGGGCTCATTTCTCACACCAGCGGCTCCTCGTGAACACGGAGGGCTCCTCGGGCCCAGGCCGGATGCCTGTCCGTCGCCACCACCGTTGAGTTGGTGACCAGACTGGAATGTGCGTGTTTGCCCAGTCTCTCCGTTCAGTGTGTGTCACATAGAGTTAAAGTGGCCACTTGTCAGTGCGTCTGTCCCTCTAGACTGGACGCTCTCCGGGGACAGAGGCTGTCCCATCGGCTCTTTGTTGTCAGTGCCCAGACCGTGCCTGTCAGAAGGTGGTCATCCAATGAAGCTCCTTGGACCAAAGAGATGTTTCTCAGCCTTTTAAAACGTGCTCTTTTTTGCTAAAAAAAAATTTCTCCTTGCTGTTAGTGTGAGTCGAAGTCCCACATAAGTACAACGTGACGTCTGAAAGCAAAGTGGCGCAAGGGTTGTCCTGTTCTCAGAGCGCCTCGGCATGTTATGACACTCAGTCAGGGGGTCCGCCCTGCCTCCCCCTTGAAGGATCAGCCAGCGGACGAATGTCCAGAAAGAAACAGCCTCGGTTTCGGAGTCAGCGAGGGTGTGAGCAGCACGTGGCCTCCCAGCGCAGCTCCGAGAGAGGACTGGGCGAGCGCAGACCACTCGAAAGGCCATCAGCTGCCTCGTACACTCGTGGTGTTGCCCAGGCGAGGGCCGCGTGGCGCCCCCGACGCAGGCGGCGCTTCCCACACGTCTCCGCCAGTCCTGACAGCTGGTGGGCGCCGCTGGGTATGCGTCACGTGCATTTCACTCACGAGGACAAGTGGGGCGCCGCAAAGGGCAAGTCACAAAGACAGTCCCCAGGGCTCCAGCAGCTGCTTGTCAATGCATGCAGGTGCATGCAGACCCCATCACAGCAGCAAAGGCTTGTACGGCCAGAGGCTGGCACCCCAAACGGCACCGTGCGCACCCTCCGAACCGTGGTGCCCGAGCTTCGGGCATCCACCGTGATGTAGGAAAAGTGACACTTAGCCTCTGTGCTGTCACATGCTCTCCGCGTTCCAAGGGAATTTACTCACAGGAAAGGAAACACGTGTCCCCAAGAGTCCGCCAACTTGGTTTGTTGGACAAGCGTCTTTAATGAGTTGTGTTTTTAGTGAGCAAAGCCCTGAGGTGTGTCTGGCAGCCCTCCACACTTCCACGTCAGGTCTGTTGGTGAGCTGCTGGTGCCGGTGAGCACTCGGGGTGGGCATTGGTTTGGAAAGTGTGTGTTGTCATTTCTTTTAGCTTCTGTTTCCTTCATGCTTACATGTGTTCTGCAGCTTCCTGTGGCCACAGTGATGCTCCGGGCCTGTGTGGGAGCCCTGCTGTGAAACCCGTTTCTCGTTTGTGATACTCCCACGGGGAAATGTGTTCGAAGGTGTGGAGTTGCCCGTTAGTCCGTGATGATTTAGTTTAAAAGTCATTTTAACTATAGGTTAAGATCCTTGCAAATACTTTCAAATCATGTGCAGTGGTTTGGACATTTTTTCACAAATGATTCGTGCTGTCACAGTGTGAAGGGAATCGGAAGCATGCGTGTACACGTGTGTGCGTGATCTGGGATAGTTCGGGTCGACTTTAGAACCAGAGGCTCTGCTTATGGTTTGCCTGAGTGTTGTGGGATGAGTGGGTAAATCGGTCCTCTCATTTGGTGGTGGGTTCCTGCGTTAGGACAGTGGAGAACACTGTCATCGCAGCCGGAAGGACTTCCAGGTCGGTGCCTGCCCGCTGAGGACGGACTGAGTGGGTCTGTGTGAGGAAGCGGGTCTGACTCGAGCCGTCGGTTTTCAGAGTGGATGGATTTGGGTGCACGTGCTCTTGAGCAAAGTCTCACATTCAGTGTCTTTGTTTTGTGCGGGATCCGTGGGATGCTGGGGCCGGGTGCTGGGGCTCCCTGCTGCGGTCTGGGCTCATTTTCCCAGCTTTCCTGGGGCCTGCAGTGCGGGCCCCCTCTCTGGGTGTTCATGGGGTGCTGGGCTTCGGAGGTTTGGTTCTTTATTTTTCTCCTGGGAATGCTCCGTGTCACAGGTAAGCACTTGGACGCCTACGTTGCTGCGACCTGGTGTTTGCGAGGGGTGTCCACCCGTCTAACAGCGCTCGTTCTCTTTACATTTACAGGTACGTCTTACACTTCCTGGTCCAAAGCGGGGTTTCCTACTGCATCATGATTGTGATGGGCGTGGAGGCCATGCACAAGTAAGTGGTCACTTTGCACACGTGTGAATGAGTGTGTGTTCCACTCTAGCACAACTGGAGCAGAGTAGAATGTTACTACATTCACAGTGATCCTGCGCTGTGTCCGGTTTCAAGAACTGTCACAAATGCAAAGACAGCATCGCCAGTGCGCATCGCTCATCTGTCTCCCCGGAGCTGGGTCTCTCGCCTGCAGAACTGCCGACACGCCGGGCCAGGAATGCGCTGGCACGTGCTGTCCTGGGCTCTGCGGGAGGCACAGCAGCAGCCCTGACCTCCACCCCCTGCAGGCCAGTAGCACCTCCCCACCAGCTGTGACGGCTGTGAATGTTTCCAGATAGTTCCAGGTGTTCCTTGCCAGGCAAAACCGCCTCCAGTTAAGGCCACCAGCTTAATCAAGGGGGTGACGGCCGTGGAGAGGAGTGAGGTGGACTGCAGAGAGACTTGGAAGGTGGAGTCGGAGGGCTTTGTGGCTGACAGGAAGCGCAGGTGGGACGGAGGTGTCCAGGATGGCTGCTGGCTGGAAGGGCAGGGCAGCGGGAAGCCCCGTTTCCTGATAAGGGAGCCCTGGAGGCGGGGAGGGGCTCAGGGATACGCATTTCAAGTGAGTATGTATTTAGCGCATACAACAGTGCGCAGCCTGTAGTACACCCGCAGTGACTCTGCTGCGTAAACTCACGTTACTTAAAGTATCTGGCAGCGGGGTGCAGAGGTCTGGGTGAGACGTGGGAATTAGGAGTAGAGGTTCGGGAGGTCTGCTTGGTCGACCCCCCGGGGCAGAGCGTGCCAGCGGATCCGAAGCCTGTGACAACACGTGCACTGCGTCTCTGAATCCGAAACACAACGACTCCACGAGTTTGGCAGGAAGTCGGACCAGGAGCTGACGGACCGGATCTTCAGTGTTGATGTAGTGGGCACCCCCTGCTGTGTCCGGCCGGCTCCTCTCAGTTTCTGTTGATGCCACCCGCACTGGCTCGAGGAGACCAACATTCACAAGTTCTTGTCTTAATTTTTGTAAGAGGAGTAAAATATTTTCATGGTATTTCAGGTACAGCAGTTTTTGAACTGTCATGACCCTGTTTTTAAAGTCTTGTAGAGATTTCAAGTACAAAGTGTAGCCATACTTAATATCTGATTAAAAAGTCGTGTTTTTAATCTGGGTAACAGAAGGAAGACAATGAGAGTGCTAACAGTGGATCATGTATCACTCACTGCACAAACAGAAGAAACGTTCCCTTTTGCATTGGAAGGCAGTAAGTCCATATCCAGTGAGAGGGGACTGTCACCTTTTCCAAGGCAGTGGCAGGCTGTGAGGGGAACCTGCAGCTCTCGGGGCCTGCGCTGCCGCTCGCCACTCGGCCTCTGCAACTGTCAAGTCATTAGGACTTAAAGTCCAGTTGCTCGCTCACCCTGGCCACCGGTCACGTGCTCAGTGGTCCCAGGCGGCTGCTGGCGGCCGTGGCAGACAGGACTGCAGAGAGGGCGCGTCTGGCCCTCACACAGGAGCAACACAGCTGCAGAGACGTGAGCTGTGTGACGTCACGGGCCAGCCTTTGCAGGAGGCGTTCCAGAGGAGCACGCACGTGCCCTTGGTACTCATTTCTGGGTTGGGGTCTGACACTGCGGAGGAGCTGCTGGGGGAAATGACGTCTGACGCATTCGCGGCTGCCATTGGCCGTGAAGAGGAGGAGGGCGGTTAACCCGAAAAGTGTGTGTCAGTCTCTCTCTGCTCCATTCAGTTTCGTTTCGAACCTGTAAGTGTGCAGGACACCCCTGACTTCACCTCCTCGTCTTCCCCTTGTCACCCCTGTGTGCTGCTTTTTCCATTAATTTAAAATGTTTTTAGTAGTCAGACCGTAAGAATTAATCTCGTCCTAGATGGAACTTACAGCCTTCCTGTGTGTTGGTCAGAGGTGTTACATGTAATGCAGTTCTGCTTATTCTTTTAGTCTAGTTTTACGTGGTGTGCGCAACCTAATTTTTTCAACAGCAGGGTTTAATTCTTCAAAGTGAAGGGTTTGGACTCCCTGAGTACTGCCCAGTCTAAAAACTCAGGATTCTCTGCTGTGTGTGTTGACGAGGTGTCCATGGCGTGGTTGTTGCTCTCGGGGCAAATCCACGTGCACGTGCAACGCTGTAATAAAAGCTTTATCGTTGGGGCTTCATTTATTCACACACATGCACTTCGTGGTGTTCGGGTCCACGTCTCGCTGCCTTTAAAACTTATTCGGCCGTGAATGCAGTGCTTTTGCTAGTTCAGGTTTTCACAGAAGCTCTGAAGTTTCTGAGGAGCGGAACCGACACCTTAGGGAGAGGGTGTCCTGTGTAAGGACGTCAAGTTCTCCTGAGCGGGTGCGGGGCGCACGTTCCCAGCAGCACCCCTCGGGTCAGATGAGGGAGTGCAGGGGCGCGTCCCTCTCTCAGTTCTGTCCCCGTGCTGCGTGTTAGAGCTGTCACCGAGGCTGATGCTGGTGGGAAAATGCTGGGTGATTTATCTTCCTAGCCTTAGATGACCTCCCTCTTCCCAGAGGTCACAAGGTCTGTTTCCAGGGACCTGTGCAGTGCAGAGGCAAGGGGACCCTTTCACCAGGACTCTCTCTCTGTAGCTCAGCCCAGGGACCTGGAGCTGGCGTGCTTCAGCGTAAGTCCTGAAGTTTGCCCCGACTCGGTCTCCTTGTCCTGGGCCCGCCCTTCCCAGCCCCCTGTCTCCAGACACCTCCCTGGGCTGTGAGACCTTCCTTCTCTGTCCCGTCACTTTCTTTGGCCTGGACCCTGGGCTCTCAGCTCCAGGGCGGGGGTCGGAGGGGGGGGATCGGCTGTGGAGCACGTTCCTCACGCAGGAGGTGTGGGTGGGAGGCCCGAGTGCACCATGTCCAAGTGTGAGGGAGCCAGGAGCAAGATCATGGGGCTGGCCTTCTTAAGGGACATGGCAGGGCGGGGGTGCAGAAGGACCTCCTGGCTGGACAGAGAACAAGGCGAAGGTGTCGGTCAGGAGGGAGCGTGGCGGGTGCTGCTGGCTTAGCCCATGGCCCGATGTGGGTGCGCTGGTCCATGTGGGGTTCGTGCTGTGCGAGGGGTCGTCACACTCACGGGACGCTCTGGAGGCCTGCTGTCTCCCTGGCTGGAGCCCTGGTGTGTGGGAGTCGCGCTGTCCTGTCGGGGAGAAGCGGGAGAAGCACACAGGACTCACGTGCTGAGGGAGGCAGGCGGGGCTCTCACTTCTCTAACCCGGTGTTTCTCTAGCACACACCACTCACAACCAGACACCATGTGCCACAGCTGGTCACGGTCAGGCAGGGCTGCGCAGCGGGCGCCGTCTGTGTCCGCGGAGCCCCTGCCTGGAAATCCAGCTGAGTGGCCGCACGGCCAGAGGCACAGGCCCTGGTTTGAAGTCACCTTGTTCACGTCATGGTCGGCCTCTGCCTCTAGAGGGGCAGTGCCATTGGAGCTTGGACCTTGTATGTCTCCACACTGAGCCGGACCAAGGGCCTGCCCGGTGCCGAGCACGGGCAGCGTCTCAGCAAACACTCATTGAAAGAGTGAGTGGGGGACACGGCTGTTTCTCTTCACCCCGCACCAGCCCTTGGCCTTGCTCTCCAAGAACACATTCTTGCTCAGCTGGCTGGGGCGCCATCCCTCACACCAGAAGGTTGCGGGTCTGGTCCGCAGTCAGGGTGTGCACAGGAGGCAGCTGATCGATGGCTCTTCTCACGTCGATGTTTCTCCCTTCCTCCAGCTTTAAAAAGCCAATGACCATGTCCTTGGGTGAGGACCTTACACACACCCCTAATCTTCGAGACTGCTTTCCTCTTCTGGGAACACGAAGTCTCTTTCCTCCAAAAGCTCTGCCCGCTCTGCTCCCTCTGGGAGCTCTCCTCCCTGCTCCCGTCCCCTTCCCGCCGGTCCTTCAGATTTCACTTTAACAGCGCATCCTTAGACGGCCTTGTCCAGATGCCATAACCTAGGACAGCTGTTTGTCACACGCTCTCATGGAGTTGTCCCCCTCCTTCAGAGAACTTGTCTCCATCTTTCCTGGTAAGCATATGACTGAGTTCAGTGAGGGATGTGCTCTGCCTGCCCAGACTGTGCACCCTGGGGCCGCCATCCTGCTGTGCCTGCCTCTGGCCCCTGTGTATGCATCATACCCGGGGAGCTGTGTGTCCCCAGTGCGTGTCTGCTGAGTGAGTGACGTGGATAACATGACTTCTGCAGGACAGCAGTCCTTGCCAAGCAGCCCCTGAGACCTCTGGCTTTTGGGCCTCCTCCTGGTTCTCCTTTGGGACCTCGGGGCGCCCTCTCAGGGTGGCCCTGGGGGAGTTTTGTGAACAGCTACTGTGGCAGCCTGAGCTTCCTCCTCGACCCAGATCAGGTCCCAGCCCTGGTTCTGGCCCTGGGCATCTGGGCTTTCCTTTGATCTCTACTTCCAAGGAGAGCTGACTGGGGTGGGGAGGAGAGACAGGAGAGCAGGGTGGAGGTGGTGCAGAGGGAGAGCCCCTCTCACTGTGTTTCAGGCATCCCCACCTGGGAGGGGGCAGGCATTTCCCTGGAGAAGGCGGTATTCCAGTGTGCTAATCAACAAGCTTCTGTGGACAGGGCGGGGAAGCCAGGCACCCTTTGTGTTAGTTTTTTAACTTTTCTCTGGGAAAACTTGTTTTGAGTTCTAGGAAGTCTCAGACTTTTGGAACACGGCGCAGGGGAGCCCCATGATTTAAACGTGAGCAGCAGAAGGGTGGGGCGGTTAGGATGGGAAGGCTGGAAAACCTGCTGGTCCTGAGAAGTTACGCCGAAGCACTTTCTCGATGGCTCAGCAGTGATGTCCAGCAAAACAGCTGACCTGAAGAAACACACAAGATGTCCAGATACAGAGTAAAATGGCATGGATCGCATGGGCAGCCAAGCTGTGACGGGATTGTATGGGTAGAGCTGTAGAAGGCGATGTCACACCTACCACCCTGTGGCCCAGCTCTCTGTCACTCGGAGCAAGTGTTTATCCTGCGCCGTGGTGTTTCCGGAGACTCAGCGCAGAAGGGCATGTTGGTGCTTAGCCACCGCAACGCACCGTTCACTTGGGGACATTGAGGCTGTCAGCCATGCAGCAGGTACCTGTCATGCTGATGCTGGGATCCAGCGGCAGAAGAAAAGACAGGCTGTCTCCACAAGACGCTTCCCATCGGCCTTGCCACGCCCCTGCGGTTGTGTGGTCCCAGGGCGAGCTGTGCCACCTGCTGAGGGCAGGGTGCGCCAGGAGGAGGGAGGGGCGCACGTACCAGCCATTCACTGTAGGCTCAGCAGAAACAGAGTGCAGTATTTGGTGTTAAGTAGAACTGTGCTAAAGTATGTTTTTTTAAATTGGGAAATACTACAGAGTCTTTTCCTCAGACCCCTCCTTTACAGGTGATAAACTCTAGCAGCTGGCCAGGACCCGGGACAAGGTTGGATTGAGACTCAGGCTTGCACCGGGTGGCCGTCACGGTTGACTGGGTGAGCACGGGTTTGAATTCAGGCCCTGCCAGATTTTTGGTAGCTTGGGGACCATGGCCAAGTCCCTTTCCCTTCCTGGGTCCAAAGTAGATTGAACCAGTGACTCAGCTGAATATGGGCGTCCAGGTGAGCTTTGCCTGCACAAAGGGCCTGGCCACCAAGAAAAGGCACTCAGATTCTGGGGGCGTGCTTCTGGAGGTCATTCCTAGTGACGCAGTGTTTCCCGTGATATCACGGCAGAGCTTCTTGTGAGAGTTCACGCTGTCACAGCCACTGCCCTGCGTGCGCTGCCGTGCTCCTCGCTGTAGAGTGGGAGCTCTTGGGCAGGGCGGTCTGGCTTGTTCTTTAGTCCCCTCTTGGGTGAGTGGATGCTAGAAGCTCAGAGGGTGAGCTTGTCCATGCAGTTTGGTTTGGTGAGTGTGTGCTCTTGCTTTGGAGTCTGTTTTTTTTTTTTAACATCTGATTTTGGTTTGGGCGAGTGTTCTCAGACATTCATTTGTGCTCCACGCTTTCAGTAGCATGGTTGGTGGGCCGACCTGCAACCCTGTCCACGTTTCCTGTCTCCTTTTCTATTCAGTTTTCTTGCCCTTAGCTCACCTTAGAGCTGCGGCCCTGGGGACTGGGCAGTTTGAGCTGAGGTGGCCTTTATGCCGATCCCCCCGGACGCTGCAGAACGGGTGGTCCAGTGTGTTCCCCCTGTGAGCTGCCACTACTAAGGAGACTCATGCAGCATGGTGCTGGCTAAAAGTGCCGTCAGGAGTTGCCGGAGCTCTGCAAGGACCGAACGGTGATCTGGGCAGTGCCATCTGGCAGATGGGAGCCTTGAGTTGCCTGAACACTTGTGCTCACGAAGTTAATTAGCAGTGGTTAGCGGCTCGGCGGGATCTCTGTGGGGAAAATGTTCACTTCACTGCGGACAGCCCTATGATCCCCTGAGAGGGGATAAAATCTGGCAGGAAGGAAGCCAGACTCCTGGGTTTTCTCTTTTATGCTCTCTGTGGACTGTGTTCAAAAGTTGTTTGGAATAAAGCTGTCCATTTGGTATTGCTGGGCTAAAAGTAGAATTTCACTTGGAAAACCCCAAGTAATTCTGAAACCCCTACTTCGTGCCCTCCTTGTATTCGTCAATGTTTCAGTCATCGCTGTGTGTCAGTGATTGTGCACAGTGTGGACAGTGCCCTTTAATCCTGGCTCAGTCCTTGCAGGTGGGTGTGGCGGGCCTGTTTCACAGAGAGAGTGGTGAGTCATTGGTGGACTCCGGATTGGAGCAGGTGTCGACCGCACCCAGGGCCACGCCTTTTCCTGCTGCACTGCGTAGGGAGCCAGCTCGGGCAGGGCTCTGTGTGGGTATGTCCACTCCCTTCCAGCAAAGGTGCAAAAGGGTGCAGCAGCCTTTGGCACGTTGTGCTTAGGGTTGAAGGTTTTTAAATATTCTCAGTTTCCCTAGGGAGGAACACCTGTTACGTGGTGATAGGTAAGAGGATGTCCAGGTCTTGTTGGATCTCTGAAAAATCTGTAGGACCCAGCACCCCTCCATAAAATCCCACACTCAGGAAAAAGCATGGCCAGACTCCTTTATGCTGGTAAGTCAGTAGGGTGGACGTTGAATTCTAAATCTGATTTCCATTTGCAACCTGGATCTCTTTTAAAGAGGTTTCAGTCATCCGTGAGCAAGTAAAGCTTTTCCCCTTTGGATTAAGGTTTTCATGGGAAGGAGGGGCTTACATTAATGTAGGGACGCTAAAGAGACTAACACCCACCCTTGGTAAACAAAGGTGTGACGCTCGGGGTGTGGCTGTTATGTCTGACCGGGCAGGAGTGGAAGGAGGTCTGCACAGGTTAGTCCCGTAACAGGGACCTGCCGGGTCAGGTCTGTCTGGAATGGCAGGCTGATGGCTAGCTCTCCACGTTAGTCAGTTCGAAACAAAAGAGTTTGAAGATTCTATCCAATTAGGTGATGTATCTTTCTTGTTTCAAAAGTAACAATCATCTGTTATTTTAAAATAACCAGATAATTGTAATGATTAAAAATGAGAACACTTCTCATTGGCAGGGTACATACAAGGACTCATCTCCTGGTTTTGAGTACTTTTGGAAATTAATCTCACTTTTACAACAAGACCCTGACCTTTGCCTAAATTGAAAGAAAAATTAGGAAGCTGCACAACCATCTATTAGAATAATGAACGAAATCAGTTATGTGCTGTAACACCACGCATGGTATGGTATTTAACACCATGAAATACGGGTGCACGTGGAGGTTTGTGCGGGAAAAGTTGGCCTGGCGGGGCTGTGCTTTTTGATGTCAGGTGAGAAATGAGGACGCTGTTTGGGAGAGGTGGCGCTGCTGAATGATGGGCCTGCCTGTGGTTTATTGCCGTAGTAGATGCAGTGGCACATGCAGGCTGTCTTTTCACTGTTAGAAACTCTAGTTTTAATGGAGCCTGTAGGCTTGGGAATCTGAATGAGGACAGGGTGACTTCTAGGTGTCGTTCACATCGTTGAGTACTTTTAACCAACGTCCCATTCACCTGTCCCAACAGTCCTGTGTAAGAGGTGTCCTCACCCACGGTGCAGCGGGGGAGGCTTACGTTCCGAAAGGTGGAGTCCCTTGAACAGGGTCCAAAGCCAGTGCCTACCGGCCCTGGGGGTCTGTGAACGCGGGCCCTGCTCCCCCGCTCCCCTGGGTCAGGGTGGGTCCTGTGCTGAGCGTTTGCGTGCTCATCAGGGTTGTTTCAGAGGGCTCCCTGCTTTCAGTCGGAGAGACACAAGGAGATTCCGTCTGCTTACCAGATAGCAGGGACATCCTCGTTTGTTTTTTGAGAGTAATAAGTGCCATTCAGACACGGCATTGGCTGGCTTTGTCTTTGTCTCCGTTAGAATACGGTGTCAGGCAGGTTTCAGCCTTCACGTGTGTACATGGGTAATGGTGATTTTAATATCTCTTCCATTATTTAAAATTGTTTAGACTTTTATAAGTGCTATGCGTAAGGTTGGTATTTATCAAAATACATAATATGGACTTAAAATAGTGCTTTAATGTCACTTCGACTAAAAATTGAATTTTGAAATACTTTTAGGTAAATTGATTTGTGTAGGGAAAAATCATACTGACCTCCTTGCTGCTAGCTTATTACACGGCCCTGATTCAGAGCAGCCGCGGAAAGATGGAGGGTGGGAGAAGGACTTTCTGATGGCCGGAAGGACTGCCGGGCTTCTTGGCGCAAGGGTGTCACGGCGAGTGAGCCTGGACATCTGCTTCTCTTGGTGCAGCTTGAGTTTTCCCTTAAACTTGGTGAAGCCCGGATGAGGGACGCGGTTGCGGGGTTTCTCTGGCTTAGACGTTGACCTTGGGTGTTCGAGGCCTGCGCCTGAGCGTGCCCTGTGTTCAGGAGGTAACCGATCAGGGTGGGCTGGACACTGTTTGCCTTTTCGTATTTTAAAAAGCCATATAGAGAGCTGGCCTGGTGTTGGAGCTCCATTTCCTTCCAACACTCAAAAGTGGTCAGAGGACTGTTGTTTAGACTAGGGTGCAAAGCTCGTGAGTGGGACGTCAACGCTGTTCTCATCATTAGCCCTCAGGCACCACTCGCCTTTCTCACTCTCCTGCTCTCCCGGGTGGGCAGGGGCTTGCCAGAGGCAGCGTGGCGGACGGCACTGCCGTAGAAATGTTTGCGAGTCCAGCTGTCTTCCTGTGAGGCAGGCGTTACCGAGATTCGCACAGGTGTAAAACGGCACCACTCTGTGCATTACTTTGTTCTGGAAAATACACGTACATTTCACAAAAATGTTGTTTATGTTGGCATGTTTATTACTGCAGTTCTTGAATTAACACATATTTTTTAAATACTCAGTTTCGTTACAGTATAGTAAATGTCAACAAGGTTGTTTATGTGGGTTATGCTCCTCTGGCTTCCTTAATTTCAAAGAGGGTAAAGGGCCGTCAGACCACGGGCCTCTGGGGTCGAGGCTCCGAGCTCCAGTGTGTGCCTGCGGGTTTCATCCGGAAGCAGACTGAAGAGCCTGCATTTTGAAAGACAAACTAATCTTGCTGATTACCAACAGCCAACACCCAATTTGATATGTATAGTTGAGTCAACTTTGGAAATTTTTTTGTGAGGAACAAGTAAGTGACTTCATTATGTTACTAATCCAGGCGTGAGAGCAAAAGTTGGATTTTGTAAAAAGGCTAAACAATAGCTGGGTGGTTCGGTTCATTTCCGCCACCTGTAGACAAAGTGAGACCAGGGAAGAATCAAGTACCTTCATGTATCCGTGGCACTGTCTGCGTCTGGCCCGGTGAATACAGCTAAGCCGCTTTCCTTGTATTCGTGAGCAAGGCTTTGTAAACTGACAGAGTCCCTCCCAACTTTTGTTACATTTATGACTCACCGAGATCTCTGTGTTCCAGCTGAAGGAACGCCTGGTCAGAAAGGTAGGACAGACACCCAGCAAACCCCGACTCCCCAGGAGCAGCAGAATCCCACTGAAGAATGTAAGATTGCCCGCAGGTCTCTAGGAAATGATTGAGTGCATTCTGGTCACCAGACACCGGGACCCGATGTCCCTGTAGTCAGGGAGAAGCCTGAAGCAGGGATCCTGGAGAGGTGGTTACTTCCCCTACAGAGACGTGGAGATCTTTTGCTGGTAAAGAAGGTGGTTTTAAAATGTTTTTATTAGAATAGCAAACATAGAGATGATTTCTCATGGACAAAAGTCATTTCACTCTCCGTGGTGAGGTCTGGCAGTCTCTTTTCGCCACCAGGACTTCAGAAGGTACGGACGAGTTTCTGATTTTCTAGGTCTTCGTTGGAACCCTAATTTCCCTTCTACAGAAACACTGTTTCCATGCTGGCCTGCAGAACCATGTGAATTGACAGAGCTGCTTTTATGGAGTGAAGAGGCGGCTCCCCCAAAACAGTTAACAAAACTGGTTGAACTTCTCAAAACCACTTCAGGGCCCTGGAAATTGACCAAAAGCAAAACATCAATTTGAGAAGCGTTTTTCCCTAAAGCGCTGCTGACTTTTGGGTAAGAACAGTGGGAGTCCGTGGTGTTCTTGCCTGGGGCCATCTGCTTCCATTCCTCGGCAGAGAAGTTCTGCCGGCACAGGCCTGGCCATGAAAGCGTGGCTTTGACCCAGAGGCGACCGGCTTGCTTCGGAGTGGAGGGCAGGCAGCCTGTGCGGAGGCGAACGGAGCATGCCGCCAGCTCTCCTCTCCTGAGGACGTGCGCCCTCCATCAACCAGAAAGATCCTGGGATGAGAGCCATGAAGGGACTTGAAGGTCGCTGCACAGTCCTGGCTGACTGGAGGCTGCATCCTTGCCCTGGGGAGGTCCGAGAGGGCAGGGGGAGACTTGAAAATTGCCGGACCCACACATGGATGCATCAGCAGAGGGCAGGAGCCTTGCTGGTTGAAGGTCTTTGAGCACAAGCTCTGACCAGTCGTCGGCTGACCTCTGAGATATGCAGACACATCATGACTCCTGGAGCATTTTTTAAATGGAGAAATGGGGGTTGGGGAGAGGAATCAGCTAATTGAAACTCTCTCTAATTGGACCCCTAACCTTCAAAGCAGCTATTATAAATGTGTTCAAAGAATTTAAAGATATGACCATGACTCAACAAATAGGGAATATATCAGTAAAGAAATAGAAACTATTAAAAAGAACCAAATGACAGTCCTAGTGTTGAAGAGTAAATAACCAAAATGAAAAATTTACTGAAGCGCTACATAGTGGCTTGTGATGGCTGAAGAAAGAGTCAGTAAACTTAAAGGTGGATCAGTAGATATTAGCCAGTCTGTAGAACGGATGTAAAAATATCTAAGAAGAGCAAATGGCCTCGGGGACCTGTGAAACATCAAGTATACCAACATATGAGCAATGAGAACTCCGAAGGGAGAGCAGGGACAGAAAGGGACAGAAAGGCGTTTGAGGAATATTGATCTCCAGATCCAAGAAGCTCAACAAACCCCAAGTAGGATGAACAGATTGTCATGAAGGCACATTGTAGCCACATTGATGAAAGACAAAGACAATGAGAGCATTTTGAGAACCGCAAGAGGAAAACAACTCATTACGTACAGAGGAACAATACAGTTCTTACCATAAACAATGGTGGCCAAAAGGAAGTGGACTGCAATATTCTAAATGCTGAAAGGAAAAAAATTTCAATCACAAATTGTACATCCAGCAAAGTTATCTTTCAGAAGTGAAGGTGGAATAAGGACATTCTCAGAGGAGCAAAGAGTTGTCTTACAAGAAATGCTAAAGAAAGTCCTTTGGGTTGAAAGGTTAGTGTGACAGATGAGACAGCTCTGAGAATGGTGAATGTGGCTAAGTGTATCGGAGGCTGTCCACAGAAACTTCTTTAAAGGACACATGGCTGTGTGAGGCGGTGATTACAACAGCGCGTGTTGGGTTATAACATGTGCAGATGCCGGGCATGTGGTGGTAACTCCAAGGGTGAGGGAGCCAGTGGAGCTGCGCTGGGTCAAACGTGCTGTATTTTACCAGAGTTAAGTCGGCGTTAGTCTGAAATGGATCGTGACAAGGTAAGCTGCGTGTTGTGATCCCTAGGACAGGCACTAAGAAAATTGCTGAAAGTTATACAGTGGGAAAAGTCAACAGGGGAATTTGAGAAGTGCGCTACCAAATATTTGTTCTAACATAAAAGAAGGCAGCAAAGGAGGAACGTAAAAGACCTGAGATGTACTGTATTTTGCCTTGTATAATGTGCGCTTTTTGCCCCAATTTTTGAGGGAAAAATAAGGATGCAAATTATATGTGGGTATAACGACTACATACCATGCTATAATAATGGCTCTAATAATCCTGTGGATAATGCACACAAAAACGTGGGTGTGCATTATACATGGCAAAATACGGTGTCCACAGCAAATAGTGAAATGGCAGATGTGTATAAATCTAACTGTATCAATCATTACCATCAAATGTGAATCAAAAGATTGTCCGACTGGATAAAAAAAGATCTAGCCATGAGCTGCCTACAAGGGACACCCTTTAGATATAAAGATGCAGATAGCTTGATGTAAAGAAGTGGAAAATACGCTTTGTGCCAACAGCAACCAGACCAGTGCCAGAGCAGCTGCAGGAAAAGACCGCCAAAAACGGCACCTGAGTCTGGCAAAGGTGCAGGATACCAGATCGGAGTACAAGCCTTAATTACACCTGTCTGCATTGCAAATAGTCCAGAAATGACAGTGCAGAAGCAATTTTAGTCATGGCATCAAAAAGAAAATACCTAGGAGTTAATTGAATAAAAGAATTACAGTGTACTCGAAAACTACAGGTTTTCATGGGTGAACACTTTTTCAGGCGTGGAAAAGACCCGTGAAGCGCCTGCCTTCCTGGAGCCAGTGTTCAGATCGGGGAGACAGACAGTGGGCAGGTGAACACCCACACACACGGTTGCGCAGAGTGACATGAGTGAGATGACACGGGTGCCATTCACGTGAGTTAGGAGCTAACTGATGCCAACGAGCGGGGGGAGCACACTTGGGGCAGGTCGGGGAGCCTGCGCTGGGGCTCTCAGAGACCCCAGGGAAGTCCAGGCTGGCCAGTGCCTGGTGAGCAAGGTCGCCAGAGGTATAAGACGACATCAAAGGGGAAGGCTGGGCCCCACTGTGGTTTGAAGTGCAGTGGAAATCCCCCAGGGAATTTTAAGCAGGGGGTGGTGCATTTTGTTAAAATAATAGTCTGACTTCTCTGTGTAGAGGGATTGCCAGTGGGTGTGTGTGGGGGCAGGGACACCGGCAGGAGAACCCTGGGAAGTCAGACAGGAGATGCTTAAACAAGGAGGGGACCAGTGGAGAGAGGGGTGGATACAGGGCGTGCCTTAGAGGTGGGGCCAGTGAGACTGGACTGAAAATGGCTGTGGGCAAGGAGAGGAGGGAGGAGTCACTGTTTCTGGCTTGAGCAGCTGGATGGATTTTGCTACTTCTGGGGAGAAACAGCCTATTGGTCAAGAGTACTTTTTTGGGCAAGTGAAGTTTGATGTTGTTAGATATTCATATGGCAAGGTCAAGCTGCCAGTCAGACACATCTGGCACTCCGTGCAAAAGCTTCAAGTCGTCACAGCCTGCAGAATGAATTGGCTAGGACAAAACGTAAGTAAAAAGAGAAGAAGACATGGGCTTAGCATCTAGCATCACTGTTTTTCCCTATGACTCATAACTGTGATGGCATACAAGGGGGACCCCCCAAAATGGAATTGTTTCCTGGAGGGTGGACCCTTGGTAGAACAGGCTTCCCCCGCTAGGGCGACTCTCCCAGAAACCCACCTGTGCGAGATCAGCCGCAGTGCGTTCTTTTTGGAGACCCTTTCCACGCATTCGCACGCCTCACGAAGGGCAATCACGAGCACGCCTGCCCACGCTGTGCAGAGTTCGGTTTCTGACCAGAAACGGCGTGACCCCCTGCTCCACCCTCTCTATTCACCCGATCTCACCCCGAGCGACTTTTTTTTCCCTCTGGATGAAAAAAGTCCTCAAAGCTGTGAAACAAAAAAATGGCAGAAGCACTAAAAGGCATAAAAGTCAGTAAGTTCAAACACTGTTTTGAGCAGTGGCAAAAAAACACCTTGATAGGTGTGTTCCATCAAATAGAGGACTGGGAAGGTGACTGAAATTTAAACGTACAAGAATAAATACACAATTTTTAATGAATAAATTCTGGGTTTGGGGGGTCCCCCTCATATATTACTGGTCTTCCTGTATTGAATCGTACTTGCATGTATCAAATAAGGCCTCCTTGACTTAAGGTCAATCATCTTAAATTACTGTTAGTTTCCAGGTGTGCTGAGCTTGTATGAAGGAGTTATTTCAGCTGTATATTGCAGCATAACCGCGCACCCAAACTTAGTGGCTGAACAACACTTACTATTTTTCGAAGTTCTGTGGGTTGACTGACTAGACTCTGTTGGACACTTTTTGCTTAGGGTCTGGTGTGGTGGCTCTTAAATGTCAGCCGGGACTGCTGTCATTTGAGTTTGACTGCTTGGCATCCAGGACAGTAGTCTCGTCTGGGGGGATGTGGGCATTGGCTCTGCTGGCCGGAAGGGCATTCGGGACCGGTCATGGAGCACTCACCTGTCACCCCTCCATGTGGGCTGGGCTGCTCACACATGGTGGCTGGGCTCAGAGAGGGCGTGCCAAGGACAAGCATCCCAGGAAACCCAGTGGGGAGCTGCAGGACTTTTCATGACCAAGCCTGGAAGTGTCAGGAACTCTTTTCCATTGGATTCTGTGGATGAGCCCGTCCAGATTCACGGGAGGAGAGCTCCAGCCCAGCTCTTGCTATACAGAGCTGCGTTGCCACAGGGAGGCCTGCCGTTGGGGACAGCAGCCTTTGGAGACAGTCCGTCCTCTGGCCCCACAATTTACACTCATCCGACCTAAAAGTACACTCGGGTTTCTCCCGGGAGCCCTACAGTCTTTCCTCCCTGTGGCATCCAACTTGAGCCCTCTCCTGTGTGAGCGAAGTCGGGTCTGCTCGGACTGAGGCCTGTGTGTGGCTCCTCGAGCACACGTCTCTGGAGGACCAGCAAGCTGAAGGGACAGGTTTTGGTCCCTCGCGTCCCCAGTGCACAGCGGTGAGCAGAGGTGGAGTGACTGTGGGCAACACTCCTGTTAAAGCTGGGGGGAAGCAGGTCACTCCGTGGTCCAGACAGACACCTGTTTCTGTTTCCTGGGCTAGGGTCCGGGCCTCACCCCTGCAGGCAGCCCTCCGTGGCACACCCGGAGCTCCTTCCTTTATTGTAGGGAATGGCCTGATGTCGCTGCGGAAGAGCTCTCAGCTGCTGCGGACCAGGACATTGTTGGGGACCCAGAGGTCTCTCTCTGTTTAGAACTGTCTCTCCCTTTCCGTCCACTTTCATGTAACTCCCTTAAAAATGAGGCGGAGCTTTAGACAGAAACCACGCCCACAGATGTGCATGACAGTTCCCCTCCATTGTGCTCTGAAGTGCTATGGGACGGGACCCCGGAGGGTCTTACCCGTCCCTGTTAGCAGCGGCTGTCTAAGACGCATGCCCTTGAGGTTCTTAGAAGCCCTTTTTTTCAATCTGAGAGGTCCTATCAAGGGATGCCCTTCAGTCTTTCTGAAGTGTCGTCCAGGAGTGCCCTTGACCTCATTCATATTTACCTTGTCTACGTTAAGAATATCTTGCTGGCTGGGAAGACGTCCTGAGCCCTTTCTATTTTTTCGAAATACGGCTCAAAACTTGAACACGTGTCTTTTTTAGTTCCTCTCCGTCCGTACTTTGTCATATACCTGTGAAGAAACCAGTTGCACTTTATCGGGAATGTCTTCGGTTTTCCCACTGGGGCAAGCAGCGGTGCTCCCCAGTTCCTGCCCCTACAGAACACGGGCCACCTTCTCTCTGGCCTGCAGTCGGTTTCCTCACTGCCCTTGGCGTTGTCACCGACCGTCTCCCCGGGCCTGTCATGCTGCCTCCTGCCGCCCTGTCCCGAAGCCTGCACTGTGGCTCCGGTTTTTGTTTCAATGGCGCCCTGGTTTCTCCAGCTTCTGTTCTGGTCATGTCTCCACACCGAGTGTAGCGGCCTGAAGCAAATGGGGGCTTATCTTCCTTACAGTTTTGCAGGTCGGGAATTCCGGGAGAGGTTCAGCTGGAGAGACACCTCTCTCTCCTGTGACATCAGCTTCTTCACTCACGGATCTTAGGACTTCGCACTGCTGGGCGCCTCTCCCCCCGACTCCCATCCCTCCTCCTTTGGCTCATCCTCCGGAACCTCTGTGTGGGGGCCTCAGGATAGTCACACCTCCCTGACAACCAGCTCCCAGAAGGCGGGGAGTAGAAACCGCCAGGTGAATTGTGGGCCGCGCCTGCACGTGGCGACGTGTCACTTCTGCCGCAGTCTGCTGGTCAGGGCAGTGCGAGTGCCAGTGTGGGTGGGTGCTGCTCAGGGTGCAGGAGAGCACATGGACTGGGCGATGTTGCTGCTGCGTCTTGGGAAAGTGCAGTCTGCCATGTGACTTTTAGAAATTATTTTAAAGTAATTATTTGATTTGTCAACACTGTAAGTATGCTGTTTCATCAGATACAGCTTTCAGGAATATAGTAACTTTGTAAAACACCTGAATTAGGAAGCTTTCCTCCTTTTCCTTTGCTCAGGAATGTTCCAATAGATCAGAATTACCTATTTGTCCGAAGGTTGAAAGAACTGTTCATATAACCACCTGAGCCCTGACTGGTGTGGCTCAGTGAACTGAGCGGCGGCCTGCAAACCAAAGGGTCGCCAGTTTGATTCCTGGTTGGGGCACATGCCTAGGTTGTAGGCCAGGTGCCTAGTAGGTAGGGGACACGCAAGAGGCAACCACACATTGTTTTTCTTCCTCCTTTTCTCCCTCCCTTCCTCTCTTTGAAAATAAATAAATACTTTTTAAAAACCACCTGATTTTAACTTAGCCAAATATATTGGTTTTTTCCCTGTCATTTCTTCATATATGTTATGTATACACACACACACGTGTTTAGGAAGTTCCTTCCCCACTTGAGCACATTTGAATCTGTACCCGCAGCTTCAGCTGTATACGTAGTTCTCTGCTCCGTCTAGATTGTGTAGATGAGGGAATAGCACCCTCTCCCCCACCGAGACTGTTAACTGATTCAGGGAACATCCATCATTCTCACTGATTTGCATTGCGGCTTTCACTTTATGCAATGTTACATATTCTAGAATCTGTTTCTGGGTCTCGTGGTCTCTTCTATTGATGTGTAAATTCTTTTCCCCAGGCTGTGTTTTTCATTATGGTAACTCTCTTCCAAGCATTTTAATACTGAAAATCACTAAATTTTCATGCCTAAAAGAGTGAGTACACGCACACCGATGCACACAAAGGATGTATGCTCGCAGACTATCGAGGACAAGTTTGAAAAATCCTAGCAAGAATTTGTTTCGTGCCTATTTCGTGTTAAATTTTGTTTTCTAGAGAGAAGGAAAAATAAACAGAACAAACCACAGCACTCACAGTTTTGTGCTTGTGAGTGGACTCTCAGATGCAGAGGTCGGTGCGTGGCGGCCTCTCCGAAGGAAAAGGGAATGCAGTCGGTAATCGGGTGCATTTACCATTGGAGATGGCGCAGAAGTCAAGTAAACCGAAGCCGAAACTAGTCAAGGGTTCTTACGATTTATTGAAGAAAGCCCTGGTGGGGTAGATCTAGTAATACTGATGTTTTGAACCATATCAAAGAGTTAATAAATTACTTAAATGTATTCTTTAACAAAATGAATCTTTATTTTCACTAATCTAGCTTATTTTTGTTTTCCAGATATTGTTTTGTGTTTGCTTTGGGATACCTCATAGTGTGCCAAATTACTAGAGTCTATATCTTTGATTATGGACAATATTCCGCTGATTTTTCAGGGTAAGATGAAACCTTCAATTTAGTAGCCTGTTTTTTTTTTTCTATTCTAACATGTTGGTTAAAGGACAAAATATAGTTGCACTTAGGAGTTTGAATGAAAAGCTAGCACTAAACATTTTAGTTGAAAAATCCTTTATGAATTTAGAAATTTCCTTCTTGTGAAGTGGTCTTTTGTAGTGTTACATAAGTCCCCAAAATAACCTGTCCTTTTAAATGGCCTTAAAATATTCTAAATACACAGCAATTGAATTTATCACCTGGCATTCTCATATTGAAAGCGTTCCCTAATTCTGAGAGAAATGTCTGCCGTCACTTGTAGCGGTGGCCAGTCGGCCCCCTGGAGCCGGCCCCTCGCCGCCCATTCTTGCTCTCCTTGTCTCCATGTCCCTCTTGTACGGCCACTCAGCAGCTTCTGTGTGAGACCTGGCCACCCGTTCTTGCCTCTCCGCGCCCGTGGGGCTTTCTCTGGACCAGGGGCCCTCGGGCCAGTGCGTCAGTCTGGATTTCCTAGAGGAGACCTGTGAACGTGTATTTGCTCCTTTGCATCTCACTTTCATGGGACGTTCTACATTCTTACGTCCAGTATTCAGCTGGATGGTGGCCGTAGCTCTGGCTTTGGTCCCTCCGTGGCTCTCTGCGCCTGTAACAGAACTGACTACATGCCTGTTGGGGGGAAGCGCAGCCCGAGTCTGTCAGAGCTCGCTCGCCCCCGATCTTCAGAAAGGGGCATCTGCCAACAACTTGGTGCCAGGTGCAGAAGGTGAAGGTCAGCCTCTGTATTCTCTGTGGCAAGCCTGGCCGCTTTCTCTGTTCAACAAGACACAGCAGACCTGCTTTTAAGTCAGTCCTGAGTTATCTGGACAGGATTGATAATGACCAGAAAACCCAATTTAAGGATAACTAAAGAGGAAAACAAAACAAAACAAATCATGGCATCTATGAAAAAACTGTCCAACAGTGGAAATGGACCAAAGGTGTGTGAGCTCAGAGAAAAGTCACTGCTGTGAGATGAGAGAATTTTACAAGGTGGAACGTCCTTTTCTCTGTAATGAAAGTAAAGTGGATTTTACTTTCATTAAACAGGTTTTAAAAATAAGCTTGGATGAAAGGAGATTGCATTCAAAGGAACAAAAGCCACCCAAAGCAAAACTGAGTAAATGCACTAAAAAAGTAGATAGTCCAGTTGGCAGGATGTTGGCTGGAAGTGAGAAACGGCCTGGAATCTAGAAAAGGGCAGTGGATGCCGGTGGTCCAGCTTAAAAGTAATAGGTGATCCCCGAGAAAATGAGCCGAGGGGCAGGCTCCGTAGACGTATTGGGCCACCATGACAGCCTTAGTGAACTTGAAGAAGTCACCCTGGTCACAGGTTGTCATCACACTAGTGAGGGCAGGGACGGGCTGTGTGTATTTGAAAGAATCCAGTCGCTCATGGCATTTCATGTTCCTGAGGACAGTGACCGCTCTGGTGCTGCTCGCCTCGGTGTTCCTGACGCCGAGCTCAGGGGCGTGACACAGGCACTTCTTGAGTCCACACTTGTTCTTCAGGGAAGAAGAAAGTAGAAAACTCAGTGACGTGAACGTGGAAAAGTAACAAGCACAGCATAGAACAGCCTGAGCAATGTGGGCGAAGCTGCCCCATGGAAGGGATCAAGTCACAGCCTTGAGTACTCGGGTTATGATAAGTAACAACTAAACGGAGCATTCAGTGTAAAATAGAAACAAAAAGAATATTCCTGACTACTGCAGTTCATGCATGCTGGTAATAGAAATGTTAACAGTAGCAACTGATTTAGCAACATTGTTAAATCGTGAGTCTTCACATGGAGGTGGGAGTCCCAGGACCATGGGCAAGCACCCAAGGTGCTGAGTAGACAAGGCTCTGGCCGGCCATGACCCATCAGCTCCTTCCGCTCTGTGTTTCTCTAGTTCCTGTTTGGGGATTCCATGTAATATTTCTTTAAAAAATACAGTGCTGCTTATACCTGTAAACCGTCAGATTTAAAAGTACTTTCACGCAGCTAACTGAAGTGTGTCATGACGGTGTGCGTGCTAACTTGAGTTGCAGTGTTGGCTGGGCCCTCACAGTCCCTTCTTGGCTTTGATCTTGGCCACAAGCTCTTTCATTTCCCTCACCTGCTCTTCCAAACTCTTCTTTGTCCCTGGACGTGCCTTCTCTGTCTTTATGTAACAAAGTCTGTTTCTCACTCACACTGCAGTCCACGGCCAGGGAGCGGGGGGCGGTGGGGAGGCCATCTCCACAGTCACTGAGGCAGCCAGGCTCCTTCCTTGGGGCTGTGCCTCCTCCATGGTCTGAGGGTCCCTCAGTTGGGCTGACGGGGGTGCCAGGCAGAGAGCGTGCCCCTCACCACTTCTGCTCACACTCTGAGGGGGGAGACTGGTCACAGGACGCCACTGCTAGAGGGTAGTTTACATTAAGAGCAAAATGCCTGTTGGTTTTTTTTTAAACAGCTTTAATGACATGGACTTAAGTATTTTGCTGAAATTTAAAATGTTACCTAAAATATTTAAATTTACATTTAAATATTCATTATGTGGGAGAAAAATAACATAGCATTTTAAAGATGGGCAGCCTGATATAAAACTTAAGTTAGTGTGTGATTTTTATCAACTAGGAAAAAAACATTTGACTGTTACCAGTGAACTGATAAATATTAGAAACACATTGGCTAAAGGGACTGTCCTGGCAGAACTAAGTTGAAGGGGACTCTCTCTCCTTTTTTCTTTTTTAATGGACACAGGAGAGAGAAGAAGTCACGTGGGGTCAGGTGCCCCCCTTAATGACATCTCCAGGCGTCTAGGAACTGAGTGTGTTATTTCAGAGAAGACCCTAACTTGATCCTTATTAGAGTGAATACAATAGCCATCCAGAGTGTTGGCTGCTGAAGAGGGTAGAATGGGTGCTAAGGGGTCCTATCCCCCAGAAACGGGACTCTGGGAAGCGAAGCCAGGCTGTGGCTGAGGAAGCCCTGGGAGCACTTCCATACGGGCAGTCTCACCTGCACCAGGTGTGGGAAAGGTATTGTGTGTGGGCGGGGGGGGGGGGTAGGTTCAAGATACATTTTAGATGTTAAGTAGGTGAAGGGGACCCTGTCAATAGAAGTTTGTTTTTGCAGAAAGTTTGAAACGCTCCTGAGGTGGTTAGCTTTCAGAAGGTACATATCTACAAGAGGAGTATAAAGCAGCTGAATACCTTTCCATTAGTAACAATGACCCGTTAGAAAATATAATGGAAACAGGATCCTAGTTTCAAAAGCAATAAAAACTGTGAAATACCTAGAAATACATGGAGAAAGAAACATGTGGGACCTCAGGGTAGGAAACCATAAAACCTGACGGTGGGACGTAAAAGACGGACTGGGAGCATCTTGGTTGTGCAGGTAGGGAGCGGGTGTTGTGAAGGAGGCCATGCCTCTCAAGTGAGCCTGCAGGTGTGATGCACCCAGGTCGGGGCTGGGCGGGCAGCCAGGTGGAGCAGGGTGTCTGAGAGCAGCATCTGCAGGGCGAGACACGCTGCTTGTAAAGCCGGCGGCATGTGAGCCTGCTGGGGTGGCAAGTAACATTCACGGTGGAATGGCGGCTGGAGAGGGGATGGTCCTTGGGGAGCGCCCTCTGGGCTTTGGGACACCAAACGCAAAGGCAGGTGCTTGCTTCCTGCACAGAGAGCAAGAGCAGAGCTTCTGGCCCAAAGGTAATAAGCTCCGATTGGAATATGTTGATTTCTGTGGTGCCAGAGGGGCAGCTTACGGAACCGCTACAGAGGTGCATGTGATGTCATTTTCCATTCAAGTCGAGAATGTATTTAAAGCTAACCAGACCGCACCAGACGCCCAGTAAAGGTTTCATCCCTGGGAACTGCTGAGTGTGCACTCGGCTGTGACGCACCGAGCATGTGCAGTACCTTTGCTCAGTGCCACGTGCTGTCAGCAGGGACAGTCCTGTCCGGTGTGGAAGGGGACGGGCCACTGGGTGCACAGGCACAACTGCCACGTCCCCGCCTTCCAGAAAGCCTTGTTAGGCAGGACCCGGAACTCAGACAGCACTGTGCCCTGTGCCAGGGGTCCCAGGGGCCTCCTCTCTGCCCCTTTGTCACCCTCTCCCGTCATGCCCGCTACTGTGTTGTGAGTCAGGTTGATGTAAATTATTCAGCTGCTAAGCCCTGACATTCCGTTTGTCCTGTGTCATCCTGCGGGAGTCTCCCAGCACCTTGACCTACCTTTGGTTAGAGGGAATGTTCTGCTCAGCTGCCACCAGTGTAGCTCAAGTTACCAAGAGGAAACAGGCATGGATCTCTCACATGGTCTGACCTGCCTGCTCCCCACCCACCCGAGCCTTTCCCCGGTGTCATGTCCACTCACAGAGCAGTGTGGTGTGATGATTTTTATCAGGGATACGCAGTGTTTTCTTCCTCAGGACTCTAGAAAGAGGACAGATAGCCTTCAAAGCCCTGCACGGGGTGCACCCTGGCCTGGCCCCCCGCCCCTCCGTGCCCTTCTCCTCTTCAGGCGCCCAATGCTGGACGGACATACCTGCGTCCACGTCTTTGTACGTCTTCCCTCCGCCTGCCCTAGTGGCCCTGCTCAGACACCCTGCCCAGCCACCCTGGCCCTGGGGCCGCGACTCCTGCTGGAGGTGTCTTCCCCCCTGTCCTCAGTTTGAAGTTCCCTCTATCTCTCTGCACGTTTCTTCAAATCGCTCATTTGGCTCTTCACACGCCTAGTCACACACATGCAATCACACACACATGCAATCACACACACATGCAGCCACTCACATGTGCACAGTCTACACATGTGCAGTCACACAGACATGTGGCCACATGTGCATTCACACGTGTGCAGTCACATTCAGTCACACATGCGCAGTCACTCACACGTGCACAGCCCACACATGCGCAGCCACACAGACATGTGGTCACATGTGCATTTACACATGTACAGTCACACACTCACATGTGCAGTTATTCATGTGCACAGCCTACACATGTGCAGTCACAGACATGCGGTCACACGTGCATTCACACACATGTGCAGTCACACACAGTCACACGTGTGCAGTTATTCACACTCCTGCTTATCTGCTGCTTGGAGAGGCTGCCGCTTCAGAGGCAGCCCTTCCCAGCTGTTGCGGGCCCGGCCATGCCGGCGCAGCAGCAGCCCAGCACTGGTTGAGTGCGGGTTTTGTCAGAGTCCCACGGTGTCACAGGTGCTGTTCGGGTACCCGCCGTAGGTGCTCTTGTTTAATCCGGGCGGCGGCGTTCTTGTCCTGTTTGGTAGATGCTTTGGGGAGGGAAAGTGAAACAGCTTCCCGGGCTCCTGCGGTGGTGTGCAGCGGGGTCAGGGTTCAAGGTGCTCTCTGACACACTCAGCTCCTGCTCACTGTGTCTCCCCCAGCCATCTCACGGGCATCTCACACCAAAGGCCCTAAAACTGCATCTCTGCTGTGCACCCCCTCACCCCCACCTTCCCTCTGGGCAGCTCCCTCCTCCGGGCAGCTGCTCTGTCTGGAGCCTTGGGGCATCGCCCCTCACACCGTGCATTGAGTCCACTCTCAGATCATCACTGACCCTGTTGGCTTGACCTTCCAGGGGTGACTAGACTGCCCTTGAGACTGCCCGGGCTGTCCCCGTGCCCTCCTGCCTGCCTGTTCCCACCCTGTCACCACACTCCTCTGCCGGAAACCCTGCGTGTCCTCACAGCACCCCATAAAAGCCACCTAGATCTGACCGCTTGCCACCTGTCCTCTCCCTTTCTTCCTGTTCTGCTTGCCTGCCCAGTCACCGTGGTGTCCCTCCAACCCGCCCGTTTGCACCCCTGCCTGAGGGCTCTTACATTGTTGTTCTTTCCTCCTGGAACATTCTCATCCCTGACCTCTACATGGCTTGCTTCCTGACTTAAGTTCTCTGTTCACATGTCACCTTCTGGGCCAGGCTAATTCTCACCCATGTCCTGGCACTCCCACGCAATCCCCCTCCTCATTCTGCTCAGCACTTAGCAGCATCTGACATCTGATATACGTACCTGCTAGTCCATCCATTTTCTGTCTGTCTCTAATGCAGTGTGAACCCCATGGCAGTGAGGGCTCTGTCTTGCTCCCGGCTGTGTCTCCAGCACCTGGTGCACTGTAGGCGCTTACCTCATACTTGTGTTCTGGATGATGGGGGAGTGTGAATGAGTGAACGGGGTGGCATGGAAGCCAGCGGCTTTGTCCATGACCCCTCACTGCGTGTGTGTGTGTGTGTTCGTGGCCTTTTCTGTGATCTCACTGTGTGTGTGTGTGTGTGTGTGTGTGTGTGTGTGTGGCCTTTTCCGTGACCTCTCACTGGGTGTTCATTTGACATCAGGTAAGTGGACTTTCTTTGGGTTCACTGGGTTTTGTTGTTTAAAGCTGACAGTGGACAATCAACAACCGCCTCAGTCGTTACATCATTTGCTCCCGGTGGCGAGCTGGCCTGGAACCTCCTAGGGGCTGTGCTCGCTTCACAGGGTGAGCGTGCAGATGTCAGAGCGCTGCAGGGAGAGAGCAGGGCAGTGAAGAAGAGTGGTTTTTCCGCATTCGTGCTCTAACAGTGTGTGGCTGCAGCCGAGGTTTCCCGTGTGGTAGAACTTAAACCCTGTAACTCTCATTCTGTGTGGGAAAAATGAAGGCGTGTAAATGTATAACTTTCGCATTTTCTCTTTTTTGAAATTTCAAGAGGTCTAGAGCCTTAGTTTTTATATCAGATAGGCGTTTCTTCATATTACCTGGGACTTTCATCAGTTGAAGTGTTTACTGTGAACAGTTAGACCCATGTTTTCCACGTGCCCAGCAGAGTGCCAGTGGCAGAAACACCTGTCCTTCCATCTTTGTGTCGTCATGTAGAGGGGACGGTGGCTCCATCCGAGGCCCTGACCTCACTCGGAGGAGGCTCTGAAGCCACCTGCTTCCTCTTCCTCCTGCAGCCCCAGCCTCCCCTCGAGGGAAACGTGGGTCTTTCTGATTCGCAGAAACTTGTTGCAGACGTCCCAGCACCTGGGAAGTGATTCGCTTACACCCGGGGCCTCACTAGATACGAAGAGCACAGGGTCAGACGGCCAGTGCGAGGGGATCGCTGTGCAGTCACTCTGGCTGGCCCTGGAACAGGTGTTCATGGGCACCGTGCACCATAAGAAAAGCACTGCGGTTCATCTCTTTGTTACCCTGGAAACGGTTCCACTTAGAAGAGTTGTCTTGGCACACTAGGTTCTGCTCTAACGGACTGAGGTTTGTCCTGCCCTCCCCTCCCTCTTCTGTCTCCTGGTCACACACGTCTGTGACAGACACGTGGGTTCCCCTCTGGTTACTTCTCTGAGCTCTTGGCCATCTTTCTGTCCCTCGCAAACTTGCCCTGCAGTGCTTTCTTACCACTGCTCACAGCGTGCTCCTCACGGGCGCTCCGTGATGGTGGCGTCTCCTGTCGTCGGCTCTTGCGCTCGCCGCCTGGGCCCCTGAGAGGCTGGGCCAGAGGCTGTGCCCCTGCCACTCACTGAGCACCGCAGGGGATGCTCAGGGCTAAGGATCACCAGCAAAGGAAACTCAGAGACGGCGAGGGGTGTCTGCGAGCCAGTCAGCACGTGGAGCCCGTGTGTGTGCCAGGTGCTGACAGTGCAGAGGTAAGCAGGGTGCCGTTCCTGCTGTTAAGTAACTCTTAACTTTGGTGGTGACCGAAAAGTAAACACACAGTCTCAGGACAGTAGGGTAAGTGCTTCAAACCCCGATGAGGATGGACAGGAGGGAGGGAGCGTAGTCAGCGCACAGAGGGAATAATAGATGTTGATGCTTAGAAGGCTCAGTTTATTTAGTACTTGGAAAATATTTATTTAGCACAGATCTCATGCCAGGCCAGTGCTAGGTGCTGGGACTCAGCGGTGAGAAAGAGTGTTAGCCGCTCCCTTCTCAGGCTTCCGAAACTAGCCCTGTGGTCTGATTGGTGACACAGCCCCAGAGGTGGAGGTCCTGGGAAGGGGCACACTGACTCGGACGAAGTGCAAGGCGCGTGCTCTGAACGCGCCGACCGCTTCAGGGGCCTCTCGCCGGGGCAGGGCAGAGGCAAGCCTACACTGTCGGCACGAGAAACATGGGGTTCCTTCTTGTAGTGTTTGTTCATTGTTGTGTCATTTTCCATGTGAACGACTGTAAACCTGCTTTTGCCCCACCTAATAGGTAGTATGTCACTAAGTTGATAACATAAATTTAATCATTATTTTACCAGTTGTTACTATGCTTTAAGATGACATGGGCTTTAGAATTTAGAATTGAAGGATATTTTATCATTCATTAGTGAATTGAACAATGAAGGGAATTAGGCAGGGTGAGAAAATGATTCTTTACCCCAGGGAAATGTGGACCATAGGACACTTTTGTAACCCTCAAAGGCACATAAAGTTCCTTGCAAAGCCACCCCGCACCTTGGTGTTCAGAGAATCCTGGCTGATGGGCTGGCTGAATCGCGGTTTCCTGAGTGGGAGCCATGTGCACGGAGAGCTGCCCTGTGAGGGTCGGGGCGGGGGCTGCGGGGGATGACCGCCTCCCTGCCGAACAGCAGCGTCCTGAGCCTTGCCTTGAGAGGACAAGATGTGAGTCCCGGGCAGGTCTGCGCATCTAATTGCCTGTGGGAGGACCATTTAAAACAAACCCTTGATGGGGTGGCGGTGCTGTGAAAAGTCATCTGCTTGCTTTGTGCAGTTGGGGGTCCTGCCGGAAGCACCCACACTTCGAAACACCACTGGGCTCAGACAGGCCGTATGTCCATGGCTGTATGTGCTGTACGGGGTTGACACATTAAAAGTGCCGTCACACTGTATCGGCCCAACACCTGCATTCTGGCCGTGTGGCCAGTGCTGACCTTCCCTGCCTCTGTAGCCTGGCTGGTCACGGCATTAGGTTGGCGGGTCAGCGTGGCCCGAGAACCAGATATCAGGCACCAGGTTTCAGGGACTTTGTGTGTGGACCAGACGTCTCAGTGGGCGGTTTGGACGGGATAGACGTCCTGCATGGGCTTACGGATGCCGGCGTTTTGCTGCAGGTGGCAGTGGACACTGACCAGCCCGGTGCTCTGAGCTGTGGGGGCAGGCGGGGCCGACTGGCTGGCTGGGGTCTGTGCCTTCTCCCAGCCCAGCTGCCCTTTCCCGCGGTGCGTGCAGGGGTGGCCACGCACAAGCAGAGAGTTCACGCTCTCCATGCATGTTTCCGTGCACTTCCAAAGACAGAAGTGAAGAACTCGGGGCTCGTTGTGCTTCAGTGCTGAATGTCTGTGAGCTGATGATTATGGTTAAAGGATAAAAATGTGTCCTGGTTGCTTTCTTGTGTGGACTTAAATTTTTTCCTCTCTAAGTTATCCATTCAGTTCGAGATGATAAAATATGGAAAAACAATACTAATTTCTCATAACATGGTTTTAAAGTCATCTTTTCTCAAGGGTGTGTCCTGGTCTGTGGGCTTTCAGGGCTGTCTGTGGGAGGAGGGTGTTCTTAACAGGCCATCGCCCCGGGGTGCCCGGCTCCTAGAATAGGGAGACGGACGCAGGTCCTTTTCCTTTTGCCCGTGTTTCTGCAGTCCTGTTTGCTCAGCGTTTCTTACCCAGACTTCTTTGGTGTGGTGCCTGTTCCCCTTTTCCTAGCAGTTTACTCTCTACCTTAAAGTACAGCCCTGGGACAGAAAGGGGGGGGTTGTTGTGTGGGGTGGGGGGCGGGGCTTTGAGAGTGTGCCGAGTCAGAGCCCGTGGCAGGTCTGAAGCCTTCCTGGTCCTGTCCCCTCTGGCCTCCCTGGCTCCAGCACAGTGAGGCTGGGCCTCAGCCCTGTTCCCTGGGACCTCGGCCCTGCGCAAGCTTTCTCTTAGGCTCTGACGGCGAGGCCTGGCCCCCCATCTCCCGCACTGCCCCGTGCACTGCTGCCCCGCACTCTCTTTGAACCCACCAGAGGCCTCCTTCAGGCTCAGTCGAGGGGTCATCATTGTGTGAGCAGGCTGAACTGTTTTCCTGCATCGTGACCGCTGTCTTAACTGTGCTCTTTCCGAATGTTTGTTTTGCCACAGCCCGATGATGATAATTACCCAGAAGATCACTAGTTTGGCTTATGAAATTCATGACGGTAAGAATTTAGAAATGAACTTTGCGTCACTGAAAGAACTCTCATTCGGTTCATCTTTTGCTTAAGATATCACCCTAACTTTCTGCTCTTTATCTGAGGTAAGGCGGGGGAAAATAAGTTTTTAATTTTATTAAAGCGTTCATTTTCCTTCAGTATTTTATCTTAATTTTGCATTCAAATTAGTGACAAAAACAAAGTAAAATAGTGGGGTTCACTCATGACCCACATTAGTGGCAATTTAGAATACAAAGGAAATACATATTTGGTCTAAAGGTTTATTAATTCCTGCTTCACCTCTGTGTTACATTTTTATTAAAATTAGAATGTTTCCCCCTGCCCTCTCTCTCCCGTGTTAAAGACACGCATGCGTGTTTTCGTTTAAGAATTTATAGATTCATATTTTACATCTCCAGCAAGTGGGTAGGTTTCAGCTTGCTCGATGGGTTTTGCCCCAGGGTGTGCTGCCTGCCCTCTGCTGGGGAAGACCTGCGGCTGGTTTTCAGATTGGCATCTTAGCTTGGTCTTTAAATTGAGTTTAGGGTCTAGGAAGTTGATGTGTAACCGTAACACTGTCCTCCTGTTTGGGGGGCAGGTGCACGGAGGAAGAGGGGAGAGAGTACAGTTCTCGCTGACGAGAGTCTTGTCACTTGGGGAAGTCATTCCTTCCGTGGTGCTGACACTGGTCGTTTAGACCATCCAGCATGGAAACACTCTCATACCCTTGTAAAAAGTTGTAGCGTTTACTGCTGTTTTTAAAGATTTTGTTTATTTTTAGAGAGGGGAAGGGACAGAGAAGAGAGGGAGAGAAACAACGATGTGTGGTTGCCTCTCACGCCCCCTACTGGGGACCTGGCCCGCAACCCAGGCGTGTGCCCTGACTGGGAACTGAGCTGGGTGGCACGCAGCCCACGGAGCCACACCAGCCAGGGTGCATTTACCGTTAAGTGTGTTTGCTCTGGGGAATTTCTTAACTGAGTGCTGATTTCTGCAAGGACCAGGCAGATCAGCTCCCTGCTGTGTCACTCATTATGCTCAGACCTGCACATGCCAGGTTCCACGGTGGCCCTCGACCAGACTGATGAGCTTGCGTTGCAGCGAGCAAGCAAGGGGCCGGCTATTCTGAACAGTTACACCAAAATCGGGAGGATAGTGTGGATTTCGAATGAGAAAAGTGATGAGCACGTGGCTGGGAAAAACGCAGTTCTTTTCTTGGGAGAAACCACAGTGGATAACAGTATCTGTCTTTGTTTCTCAGGGATGTTTCGAAAGGATGAAGAACTGACTCCGTCGCAGAGATACTTAGCTGTGAGGTGCGTGCTTTTCACTGTGTCCCACCGGGCTCGCGCCACCTCTGCCCGGGACACGCAGTGCTCACGGGGCCAAGGCTGATTGCCATTCCGGAGGAACTCCCTTCGTGAAACCAAACCTCCCTCCTCTGCACACCCCCCGCCACCAAGGCTTGCTAGCTCAGGCTAGGCCTCCCTGCTAATCTCCCAGAGCACCTTGAATGTATGGGCATACAGTGTGCTCCTCACGTGAACCATGACACTCTCCTAAACTTTCAGCACCCCCTCGGAGACTCCCCAAAGACAGGAAGACCCTGTGGCCTGCCTGTCTGCCCTGGAGCAATCGTAGTGATTCCAGCGGCGTTCACAGGCGGTGACCTGAGGCCAGGCACTGGCTGAGAGACCGTGTGTTAACACAGCACGTGGACGCCGTGCTCTCAATGCGGAGGACCCGGTCAGACACTCGCACTTTTACCGGAGGAATTTATTCTGGGACAGGCTTCTTCTAGACTTCTTAGAGGCACTCTGTTGATAATTTAAGGAGTAGCTTACTTTTGGGAACATCTTTCTTAGTAAGTCGAATTAGAGACCACGTGCATATTTTCCATAAGGAAAACCGCTGAGCGCCCTGCTTCCTGGAGATCTAGAACTGGTTGGTGCGTGGCCACCAGAGGAATGCGCTGACTTTGGTGACGGTGGACACACCGTCCCTAAGCGTTCACTTTTGACCACAGGTAGCGCATCTTGGGAATCCTCTTATATTTTCCCCACCTCTAAAATTTTCTTGTTTGATATTCTCTATAGTCAGTCTGTACGTGTCAGTAAATACACACTTGAGTGAACTTAGCTGATGAGAGGGTAATCTGACCTGCGTTCAGTGATCTTCACGAGGCCTTGGTCCCTCCCAGTCACCAGGCGTCAGCAAGTACTCGGGTCCCATTTCATCCTCGTCTCTCACGTGGCCACCTGGCAGCAAACCAGACCTAGCTAAAGTCAGCTTTCCGTGTGAACAGTAGAAGAAAGCAGGGTGGGAAAACACCCAGGCTGGCTGACTGGGCTCATTTTGAGTTTGTTACCCCAAATTTAAAATTATGGAACCATTTGTTACTAGTGACTTAGGGCAAAAATGTGGGCAAACTCCCTTTTTCTTACTTCAAATCCTCTTCAGCAAGTCTGGTTAACTATGTGAAATCGACCTCTAATCCGACCGTGACATTTGACCCTCTCTGACCCTGCCCAAGCGCTCACCGTTGCCTTGGAGACCCCCCAAGCCCTGTGTCCTTTTCTATGTTGTCTGCTATAATAGCTCCCACCAGGCTCTGCCTCCTCTCCTGCCCTATGCTGCAGGCCCAGGTCCTTTGAGGCTGCACTGAATTAGCTCACCCCGTCCCCTGACACAGACCCTCCAGTGCCTCCTTGGAGAATCGAGAGTAAACTAAGAAACTTCTGACCACGGCACACGAGGCCTGGGAAGAGCCTGTAGCCACCACTCCCCCTTGCTCAGTCCACGGGCCACTCCCCAGACGTGGGGCTTCATGGGAACCACTCCTTCCTTCCTGCCTCATGCTCTGGCCCCGGCCGGCTTTATTTCCCATCATGTCGTCCCTCACCACCTCACAGGGCACGCTGGTTCTGCCTGGTCCTGTCCTCTCCCAGATGTAAGCTCCACAGAGACAGGAATTTATCTTGTTCATCTCCTAGTTAACATTGTGACAAACGTCTGGAGATATTTTTGTTGTCACCAATGGAGGTGGTGCTGCTGGCGTCTGATGAGTGGAAGCCAGGGGTGCTGCTAAATGTCCTTTGTGTGCAGGACGGTCCCCACGGCAAAGAGCTACTGCCAGAAAATGTCAGTAATGCCGAGATGGGGGAGCCTTAACCTAGGACAACACAGAGCTGATACCAAATAAGTATTTGATATCGAATGAATGAATGAAAGACTGAATCTCTCATTTAATGCCATAAACAAAGTATGTATCATTATACTTTGGTTCTCATCTTAATGGCAAATTTTATAGTCTTCTACTAGTCTCTAAAATGACTTGTTTGATACGACAGCTGAGCCAGAGGTGATTTCAGCCAATTCTGTGGTTCAGAGCTACCTCCCTTCCTTGCAAATGGTGGTACCTGGTTGGACTGAGCTGCGCTTGGATAAGCTGGCATTGTGTTGGTCTTGAAAGAGCCGGCACTGGGCATGGAGCTCTGTTGTCGCGGTGCAAGGCGGCCCGTTCTCGGGCCCGCAGTTGCCGCGTGCGTCCCGGGGCTGCAGGGTCAGAGAGCAGGCCGCGGCAGCATTAAAGGGGCTCCACGGGCAAGTCCGCTGCAGCCATTGCCCTCACCAGGTGTGAGCCCTCAAGAGGGTCCAAAGCACTTGGAAATGTGGAAGAACAGTTCTTCAGAGACCTATCAGGAGGTTCTGGTTCAGCGGTGACTGAGGCAGCGGCGGGTGGACAGGAGACGCTGTCTCCTCTCTGATTGCTTTCACCAAAGTTCACGTCCGAGGGCCTCGTCTCCCTCTCTCGGCCACGCAGAGCGTTTGTGCTTCTCCGGGAGACAGCGCCTCGTGTCGGGGAGGCAAGGGGCTGGGCGCATGCCCCAGAGGCCTCGCTGGGCCAGGGGCCGTTTACCCACTTACCCGTTTATGGCAGTTTGTCCTGGTGCACAGCAGCCTGATGAGTGGGGCTGGCTCCACACATTGAAAATGTCCACTCCTGATTCATGTACGTGATTGTGTGTCCAGTCTACATAGTCTTCTCTGTCACTAACCAGTTTTTACCTGGTCACCCGCACGGAGATCGAAAACACGCTGTGAACTTTCGGTGCCGTGTGCCGTTTGCACCAGTCTCAAAGCAGTGGACTTAACCATCGGGAGACTCCTCAATTTCCTCCCTCACGCCCCGTGCCCAGTCCACCCGCACCCCCGTGGCTGTACTGCCCGCGTGTGTGCAGATGCTGCCTGCCCCGCCCCTGCCGCCTGGTCCTCCCCCACCCCATGGTGCCCTGTCCACACACCCTGCTGTCAGTTTTCATCACATTCAGAACAGAGTTCCGAGTTCCCACCACGGCTTGTGAGACAGCCCTGTCGGATCTCACCATGGCCCCCCCAGACTTCCCTCCTCCCCCTTTGCCCTGCTCAGTCTGCTCCTGTCCGCTGGCCTCGCTGCCACCCAGGCACGCCCTCCCCACAGTTTGCACTCACTGGTCCCTCTCCCACTTCCCTCTCTGCTTGAGTCACCTTATCTGAGAGGCCACCTCTAACTTGGTAATATTATGAAATAGCTCCTCCTGTTTGTAGTGCTTAGCATCTCTGCAAGGATTTGACATTTTTTGTTATGTTTTCTGCAAGTGTTGTGTAAGGTCTGTGAACGCAGAACCTTTCTGTTGTTTGTCTACACGCTGGTGCGTGTGAGCTCATAGTTGGTGTGCACACGGACCTACTGAGTGAGCGAGGGATCGACTGGTAGGAGATGGTTCTTCTCTGTCCATTTAGGGTTGTGCCCTCATGAGGAATTGTCTGGAAACCCTTTGTGGTTGCTCAGAGAGACCCGTAGGGAAACTCTTTGTCCAGAACCACTGTTGGGCATGACGGCATCCAGATCTTCCAAGATTCTTATTGTCCGGATGCAGATGGAAATGAAAGCTTGTTTTATTTTGGAAATGGTAGGAGCAGTGAGGTACATGGTGGTTGTTGCCTTTAAATTTCCTGAAAGGCTCTGTTACGTCTCACAAGTGGCTGTCTTGTCCTTGCAGGCGTATGCCGAGCCTGCTGGAGTATCTGAGTTACAACTGTAACTTCATGGGCATACTGGCCGGCCCCCTCTGCTCCTACAAGGACTACATCATGTTCATTGAAGGCAGATCGTACCACGTGGCACAGTCAGACAGAAATGGCAAAGAAGACCCACACCGTGCAAGAGCAGAGCCGTCTCCCAACGTAAGCACGGGAGTCGCCCGGAGCCGTTACCGCGCGGACTGATGAGTCCTGTTCACGTAAAAATGCTCGTGTGTTCAAGTTTTGTATTTACCCGCCTATTTCTTCACAATGTTTTGCAAGAGAAAGGACTCTGGTACTATGGACCTAGCAGTAATGCTTAGGAGAAGTACAGTCAGGAGAGAAGGACAAAAGTGGGGAACTTAGGAAACTGTGCCCGGGTCCTTCATGAAAGTAATGCTTTCTACTAGCTATGGGGTGTTTTACGAGAATGCCCTTCTCGTGGAATTGAACCAACCTAGTTTTCCAGGCCTTTCCTACCTAGATTTTATGTTCCAGCAAATTCCAAGTGTTCTCTTCTGCTCTTCCCTCCCCTCTCCCTTTCCCGCTGAAATCTGACTCTCCTTCAAAGGCCTGTTTCAGATAGCACCTTCTCCATGAAACCTTTCCCATCCCAGCAACGGGAGGGCAGCAGCTGACACTTCGCTAGCACATCCTACCCACATACCAGGCACGGTCGTAAGACTTCACACGGTTATCCCAGCCTGCACAGCAGCCTTCGGGGTTGGTGCTCTTACTCTTGCCATTCAGCAGGCAAGGGGACAGACTTGGAGGCCGAGGTTGGAGGTGGGAGGACCAGAGGTCACACCCGGCAGGCTGTGCTGCACCCAAGCAGTCTCCCCTCCCTCTGAACCGCAGGGCACCAGGCCCCGCCCAGGTGCTGCCTAGTTAGGAAGGGCAAGGGGTTCTGTGTGGGGGAACTTTCTGTGGGACTGGTCTGATAGAATCTCATAGTCCCACAAGGAGGTTGATCAGAAAGTCTGTGAGACAGTAGGACTGCTTTCTCAGCCCGTGGGCCGGGGGCAGAGGGTCAGCCTCCTGTCGAAGTCACTGTAGACAGAGTGAGCGAAGCATTGGTGCCCAGTGGTAAGAGCTCTCCCCTCTGCTCCGCCCTGTAGCTCAGCGTGTTTTAGCCCAAGAAGGTGCATTTGTCCCATACTTTCTGTTACCGGCTAAGTGTTCACTGCCATGGGTTGCATTTCAGCCTTGACATTGGGTTCATTTAGATCTCTCCCACAGACTATGTGGTGTCTCCAGTCCAACCACTCCACCTGTTAGAGGCCCCTGCTGTAAGCGAAAGTAAGGAAAGGCACAGGCAGGGGTGCGGCTCCGGTCCACGAAGCCCGGTCTCACCCTTCCAGGTGGCGGTTGCTCAGAAGCTCCTGGTCTGCGGACTCTCCCTGCTGGTTCACCTGACCGTCTCGAGCTCCTTCCCTGTGGAGCGCAACATCGATGAGCACTTCCAAGCTGCAGCCTCGTGGCCCACAAAGGTTATTTATCTATATGTCTCTCTTCTGGCAGCCAGACCCAAGTACTATTTTGCATGGACATTAGGTAAGTCACCTGTGACCAGATTTTTCTTTTTAAAATATATATATGTTTTATTGATTATGCTACTGTAGTGGTCCCAAGTCTTCCCCCATACCTCCCTCCACCCCGTTCCGCTGTTCCCTCCAGCAACCCTCCCCGCCCCTTAGTTCATGTCCATGGATCATACATATAAGTTCTTTGGCTTCTCCATTTCCTATACAATTCTTAACCTCCCCCTGTCCATCTTCTACCTGCCATTTATGTTTCTTATTCCCTGTACCTTTTCCCCCATTCTCCACTCTCCATCTCCCTGCTGATAACCCTCCATGTGTTCTCCATTTCTGTGATTCTGTTCCTGTTCTGGTTGTTTGATTAGTTCGTATTTTTTAAATTCAGTTGTTGATATTTGTGAATTTGCTGCCATTTTAATGTTCATAATTTTGATCTTCTTTGTGTTCTTAAATAAGTCCCTTTAATATTTCATGTAATAATGTCTTGGTGATGATGAACCCCTTTAGCTTTACCTTGTCTGGAAAGCATTTATCTGCCCTTCCATTCTAAATGATCGCCTTGCTGGATAGAGTCATCTAGGTCCTTGCTTTTCATCACTTTGAATACTTCTTGCCAGTCACTTCTAGCCTGCAAAGTTTTCTTTTGAGAAATCAGCGGACAGTCTAATGGGAATTCCTTTGTAGGTAACTCTCTGCTTTTCTCTTGCTGCTTTTAAAATTCTCTCTTTATTTTTAACTTTTGGAATTTTAATTACAATGTGCTTCAGTGTGGTCCTCTTTGGGTCCAACTTGTTTGGGACTCTGCGGTTCCTGGGCTTGTGTGTCTATTTCCTTCACCAAATCAGGGAAGTTTTTTTTATTATTTTTTCAAATAAATTTTTAATTTCTTGCTCTTCCTCTTCCTCTGGCATCCCTATGATTCAGATGTTGGTACATTTGGAGATGTCCCAGAGGCTCCTTATACTCTCCTCATTTAAAAAAAAATTTTTTTTCTTCTTGCTATTCTGGTTGAATGCTTATTTCTTCCTTATGTTCCAAATTGTTGATTTGATTCTTGGCTTCATCCCCTCCACTGTTGGTCCCCTGTAGACTTTTCTTTATTTCACTTAGTGTAACCCTCATTGCCGCCTGGGTCTTTTTTATGCTGTCGTAGTACCCAGTGAGTTCCTGGAGCACTCTGATAACCAGTGTTTTGAGCTCTGCATCTGATGGGTTGGTTGTCTCTGTTTTGTGTAGTTCTTTTCCTGGGGGTTTGTTCTGTTCTTTGATTTAGGCCATGTTTCTTTGTCTCCTCAGTTGGGCAGCCTCCCTGTGTTTGTGTCTGTGTATCAGGTAGAGCTGCTTTGACTCCCTGTCCTTGTAGCGTGGTCCGTCTGGATGAATGTGGCTTCTTTAAGTCCTTGCTTGTCAGATTTCCATACAGCTTGGTTTTCTGATGGTTCTGGGTGTCACTTGTTTTGAGGTCTAGTTGTAATTCTGTGGTTGAGCGGGGAGGTGAAGCCTGTTTTACCCACGCCTCCATCTTCACCAGAATTCTCACTTCTGATGAACAGCCTAGGTGTTGCGGCTGCCCACCCTGTGGGACCCACGACCCCAATGTCTGGCTTCACGTCATTTGCTGGAGACGCCACCAGCTTCTGTGACCCGAGTGGCTTCCAGGCCGCCCACTTCCACACTGCTTCACTGTGACTAGACTTTTCTGGTCATGTGCTGAAGTGTGTCTTACCCTGTACGCAGCCACGAGAGCGCCCTCTTGAGGATATCCGGTTAGAGACCAGTTAGAAAAACTAGGGTCACTGATGTAGAAGAAACAAACCTCATAGCTCATATCCAAAATATGAGGATTTGTCCTAAAAACTGAGGATATCCTAAAAACTGGGTCATTATTAGGTTAAAACGAGAACAAATCTCCTTTTACTGTTTAAGAATAAAAGGTCACACACAGCTTGGGAGAGCATGATGGACGGTCACACAGGTTGTCAACGCTGTCTGTTCTGTCTCACTTTGTTCACTGCAGCCGATGCTATTAACAATGCTGCGGGCTTCGGTTTCAGAGGGTATGATGAAAATGGAGAGGCTCGTTGGGACTTAATTTCCAATTTGAGGATTCAGCAGATAGAGGTGAGTAAGTCATCGAGTGAGTTACCATATGACACTCAAAGTGCCATCATTTGCTCTCACAGATTATGGTGTGATGTCCAGGAGCAGTGCTGAGGGATTCTTAATAACCATGCCCATTTTGTCACTGCACCAGCGCTGACTGGTTGTTAACCGTGTGTCAGGCCCTGGGGCCCCGGGGACGAAGAATGGGACTCTCTGGCCTCTCACGGAGCTGTCATCTAGAGGCAGTTACAGGGGGACAGAGAGATAGGTGACAATCAGACAGGCGCATGTCGTCATAAGGCAGGAGTCTGCCTCAGACAGCAGTGGGGCCCTGAAGGACATGGTGTCTTCAGCGGGTCGATAGGAGGGAGGTGATCAGACCCCCTCCTCCCGGTAGAGGGGAGCAGTCAGCCTGAGGGTGTGCATGTCACACCGGCTCCCTCCCTCCGAGGCCGGTGCTGTTGCCCTCGCCACTTAGCAGCCGAGGACACCAGGACACGCATTTAAATGATCGGGGATGTTTGAATACAAAATGGGTATTGAGTGATGCTGATAAATTATTGCTAATTTTGTTGGATCTGATCATAGTTTTTGAAAAGTCCTTATGTACATAAAGGGCATAAATTTGGATTAGTTACAGGTGAAATAAGGTGTCTGGTATTTTGCTTTGAAATACTCTTAACGTCAGTAATAAAAAGGGAGAAGGGGAGGGAAGAGTTGATAATTGTGGACATTGGGTGATGAATATATGGCAGCATTTCTACCCTTTTGGTCATTATTGTACCTTATGGGGTCCTTTGAGACTTTTTCAAAATCTCCCCATGAAATTTTAATATCACAGGTTCAGTGTGTATTCACTTGTGCCCTGTATGTGTATGTGTGCATCATACATAAAAGGAGAAAGACGTTTTTGCATCCTCAGGGGTAAAATCGCCCCTGTTGAGAAGTCACGGTGTAGGAAAAAGTGAAGGAAAGAGAAGGGGTCTGCCCTCGTGGAGGGCGTGGGCAGTGACGTTCCAACACTGCCGAGGGGCCCACTGAGACAAGGACCCACAGCGCCGCTGGCTTTAGCAGCTTGGGAGGTCTGTGGGGGGGTTTTGGTCACGGTCAAGGCAGGGACGGGACTAAAAGCCAGATTGTACACCTCTTCCCCATAAAGGGAAGGAGGGTAGACACATGGCAACAGCTGAGGGACAGGTGATTGAAGGAGGCTTGTTTTGTTTTAAAATAGAGGGACCGAAACATGTTTACTGATCAGGAGCGTGTGTGAAGAGGGAGAGACAGACTTACTGCTCTGTGAGATCCCTGAGCGGGGGTGCACGGCGCAGAGTACAGGTGGACAGTGACCCAGCAGAAGAGGGACCACTTCTGCAGAATCAGGACAGGAGGAAAGCTGAGTGTGGGTGCCACCGAGTGTGCAGATTTGATGTGAGGAGGTGGCATCTGATGGTTTCTATCATGTCTCTAAAGAAGGAACCGAGTCCCTTGCGGTGAGAGACTGGGGAGGCGATGGGAACAGAGATAGGAGTGGGGACTTGGGCAGCATTGGACTGGCCCTCGCGACGTTGCGGACGTTTACCTGGTTTGGGCTTACCAATCACAGGCAGTGTCAAATGCTTCAATCCGATGGCAGCCATTTGCAGGAAGAGGAGAATGAACTGTCTTATCTGGGGAGACGGGCATTGCCAGTAGGTTGAGGGGCTCATTAGAGTTAAGAGCCAGGAAGGATGACAACCGTCTTGAACATCATGTGACATTCTGCACCCAGCATTCAGATGTTATGAGTAGGGAACGTGGGTGGTACGGTTGGCCGGGGTCAGGACGTCGATGGGGCTGAGTGAGAAGCGGAAAGGAGAGACATCCAGGGGCAAGTGGTGGGTGGTGGGCCACAGACTCTGCAGCCGGGGGACAGTCACAGAAGACCAAGTTAGCAGTTCCGTCACAGGGACATCCTGTTCTCCTGAGAGTCGCTCGCTACTCCCTCGGGAATTCCTGTGGGATGACCCCACGAGCACCCCTGGGAATGTTACCATGCAGGAGAAGAGGGTGATAACCCATTCACCTCACGGACATGCCCTGCAGTAAACAGGCTCCTTTCGTGGTGTGATGTTCCTGTGTCGTTAGAAAACCTGCGTTCAGGGAAGAAGTCACTACCCTACCGTCACTGTCAAGTTCATTGATGTTTAGCACAATAAAACGTTGTTACTTATATTAAAACTTCATTCTTTTGTTGGGCAAAGAAAAAAGTTCCTTTGTTTTTCAGATGTCAACAAGTTTCAAGATGTTTCTTGATAATTGGAATATTCAGACAGCTCTTTGGCTTAAAAGGTACGTTCCTTCACTAACAATCTTCACCTGTGCTTTGGGAGTTACTAATCAGGCCACGCTTCACTGAGTTCAGATTCTGGATTAAATGAACAGTGTGTTGAGTGACACTGTGGCCTTGGTGTTCCCCAGAAAACACTGTTAGCGCCCTCCAAAGCCAGGTCCTGAGGACAGCTGCCCCTGGCCCTCCGCCAGCCTGGGAAGGCCTCCGCCAAGGTCAGGCCACAGCGACTATGCCCCCACTGCACTTGTGCCCTGGGCTTTCCAGAACAATCCCAGCTCCAGCACGTTCCGCTTGGCAGGTCTTCACTGTTAGCACAGGGTAGGAGGGTCACCAAGACAGAAGCCCCGGCCTCTGCAGGGTCTGCAGTCTCATTAAAGATGCGGCCGGGCGATCCACACGAGCTCTTCCCCGTGGTGCAAGGAGGAGGTGGAGCAGGGGCAGCGAGGACCGGGGTGGGGGGCCTCGCCCCGACGTGGATGATGAGCAGGAATTGTCAGGTGGACACCAGGAGGGAAAGGCAGCCCACGCCGGGGGACAGTCACAGAGGGCCAAGTTAACAGTTCCGTCTCACTGTCCCAACGAGACCTAACGCCCGTATTGTTTCTGTCATCAGTTGTCCCTGGGAAGGGACTGCTCTCAGCACCAGCCTCCTTCCGTCCTGTCCTTTGTCTTAGGACAAGTGGGACATCTTTAGCCCGTGAGGCAGCCAAAACGTGGCCACATCGTCATCTTCGCTTCGTGTGGCCCTGCAGTGTCCCCTGTGGCTGCGGGGTCTGGGAGCTCATTTGCTGTGTTATTTTTGTCGGCGTTAAATTTTAAATTTGAGACTTAGGAAGACCTTGTTTTCATGTGAGTTCTCCAGCCTGTTACAAGAAAACGAGAGTAAGCCCTGCCTACGTGCCACAATGAAGCGTGTTATAGATCAATTGAAAGGTCTTCATGTTGCTAACGAAACAGTGTCAAATGAAAATAACTTTAATCCTAGTTAAAGGGTTTTTAACCTAACCCAGACTCCCAAGCAGTAGAGATGATGATTTCAGCTATTGCATCACACCAGTAAGAGGACGGGGGTTAAGCTTGTTTCTCCGCACTCGGCGCTTCACAGCTGTGAGGGGCCTGAGCCCGCGGACGGCATCACGGCCTGAGACAGCTGGTGCCCCCGTCCCTGGTTCCCCAGAGCCCCCTCAGGCGGTAACAGAGTGGCTGTCGTGGGCGTTACCAAGTCTGACCACACATTCTCGCTGGCCTTTCCTCATCTCCAGGGTGTGCTACGAACGCGCCACCATGAGTCCCACCGTCCAGACGTTCGTTCTGTCTGCCATCTGGCACGGGGTGTACCCAGGGTACTACCTGACGTTCCTGACTGGGGTGCTGATGACATTGGCAGCGCGAGCAGTAAGTACCAGCGGTGGCCCCTGGAGCCGGTACCGAGGCCGAGCAGATGGTGCGCTGACTAGGTGGGCCCTGGGTCGCGCTCACCTCGTTCCGGAAGCGCGGCGTGTGCCAGGTGTGCACTGAGTGCTCCCGTGGGTTCCACACTCGGCTCCGTGGGGAAGACCCGGCGCACAGTGGCACCCACAGAGCGGTCACCGCCGTCAGAGAAGTTTTTAAGGAGAGCTGAGAACAGTTCCGTGAGACGACCAGGAGGGTGGGTTTTTTAGCAGCGTCTCCTGAGCGCCGGAACCTTTGTGTCCTGGTGTGGATGCGGTGTGATGGGCCCAGGTGGAGTGGACGGGCCGTCCCCGGCGGCAGCACTGGGAGAAGCAGGACGCGCTTCTTGAGAGTGTTTGCTTGGTTGGCACCTAGAGTGACATTCTGGGAGACGGTTGAGCAGATAGGTTGGTGACGTGGGTGGGAAAAGAAGAGGGTCACCTCAGCGTGAGTCTGTGAAAGTTAATCAGAGGAAAGTGATGGGACAAAAACGGTGGTGAAGCAGTCTGAACTGTCACTTCCAGGTGAGGTGGCTTCACGTGCCGCACTAGCAGGTGTTTGCTGCACTCACTGGTAAGGTGAGCGTGTGAGAGAAACACCCAGAAGGACGAACTCAGGGCTCTGCCTCCTGGCAGTTTGTGGTCTCGCTGGGGGCATGAGACATGTGTGTGTGTGTGTGTGTGTGTGTGTGTGTGTGTGTGTGTGCATGTGTGCATGTGTACCACAGGCACACGTGATGGGTTCTGTGTGCTTACTTGACAGTAAGTACCACAGGAGGCGAAGGAAGTCCCTTTGGCTCGGTTTGCTAGAGGCAACTTCCCTAGGAAAGCGTGGTTGGATTTGGGCTTTCAGAGATGAAAGTTCTTTCAGTGGTGAGTGTGGTGGGGGGAGAAAAGGACCTTCTAGGCGTGGAAATGACATTAGCAGAATCAGGTTTGAAAGTGCATGGTGTACTTTCAGTCCATGGTGTAGCATGACAGACACACGCGGTCTAAGCAGAAAGGTCAGGTCTGCATAAAGAAGGAATAGTCTGGAGGGGCGAAGGGCAGGGTGGGGGCAGCAGGGCAGGAATAGGAGAGCGAACTAGACCACAAGGCTGGGCAAGGGCCTCGTCCCCTTCTGTCTGCATGCCGGGGAGCCAGGCACTAGAGCCCGGGCTCAGGGGGCGGGATTGCGGTGGTGACGGAAGGGACAGAGTGGGCGGGAGCTTCACGGAGGGCGCTGGGCAGGGAGGGACGGCCGTGGGGGGTGGGCCGTGCCCCACACTGGGCTTCCCCTCGGATGGACTCACCGTGTCCGCACGGCAGGGCCACGCCGCACCTGCCCATGTCCTGGACAAGAGGAGCGGCGAACACGACAGAACGGAGCAGGAGGAGGGTTTAAGCCGGCACTTCCCACAACTGACCTGCTCTCTAGGAGCTAAGACGACGGAACAGCGGTTACTGGAAACCTGCATTTTTGAGCAGCCCTTCCCAGCCTGCGTTGACTCGCAGCGAGCGTGCACAGCTGTCGTTTGTCCCAGGAGGGCTCGGGGTGTGGACCCGTCCTCTGCAAACGCAGAGGACAAAGCAGAGGCTGTCCCCCTTCATGCCTGCCGTGGTGAACATTGTTACTGCTGTGAAAAAAACGGAAGAGAGACGCAAGGAGCTCTAGGCAACGTTACTACTGATGTTTTTTGAAATTTTTAATTTTAGTACAACTTCAAGTCTACAGCAAAGTTGCAAAGAACTCCCCTGCCCTGCCCCAGACTCGCATGTTTCACCCGTGTGTCTCTGCGCTCTCCCCGTGTTCCCTACATGCGCATGTTACTTCGAGCTCGCCCGGCGGGCCGCCCTGGCAGACCCCGCCAGCGCTGTTTGCGGCCGCTCTTCCACGTCCCGACACGCCCGGCAGAGGCGGCGCAGTCTCGTAGGCAGTGCAGAGACGAGCAGGTGTCTGTGTTTCTCTATTCCAGGTGAGACATAACTTCAGACCCTACTTCACCGCATCTCCCCAACTGAAACTGCTGTACGATGTCACCACGTGGGCGGTCACCCAGGTGGCAGTGAGTTACACGGTCGTGCCCTTCGTGCTGCTGTCCGTCAAGCCGTCCTTCAGCTTTTACCGGTAAGTGCTGCTCTGCACAGAGCACCCTGCCGTCCGGTGGGACCGCCCTGGCGCCTCAGTTCCCGCCAGTTCCTGGTCTCTGTATGGAGCCATGTCACCCCTCGGTCCTCAGACCAGAGTCGGGTTAGAGAACCAGCAGCTGGGTGGCCAGGGCCTCACGTCCCCACAGCACTAGCTAGAGAGAGTGGCTCTCCTTTACACAGGGTTCCTCCTTCTCCTCATTTCTCTCATCAAAAGGACACAAGGTAGTGACAGTCCACTCAGCTGTTCTTGCTTCATTCTGTCTGGGGCAGCGGTGGCGCTGTCCTCTCCGTGACACGGAAGCCACTGTCCTGACTCACGCGCTTCATCAGACTGCTGTCCTTCCCCACATGAGTGGTCTTCAAGATGGAAGACCCCGCTCTGTCATGCATTCTGCACCACCCAGCGTGTGGGATGGCAGCGTGGAATGCGGGGTCAGAACTTGTTGAGTTCAATGTGACAATAGTCATCCATTTTAACGAAATTGTTACACGTTTTTTTGATGTGATGGAGCAAGCTATTTGAATTTTCACTCGGTATTTTCATTCAGTTACTTGAACTTACAGCTGTGGAAGCAGCGTAGATCAATCACATTTAGCTTATATTTAATTTGGGGAATGAGATTTCTGCTAATATTGTTAATAATGTAACTTTTTTACTTTGTGACAATAACATCAAGAAGCAATGTTGCTTCTCTCTTACTCACTTCGTTAGACTATATGTAACTTAATTAGGGACCGTAACTAGCGGGGGGGATGCCAGAGCGGTTGCAATGTCTACCATCCTTGTGTTCTCTCCTTTGCTCGGCGTTTGGCTCCGAGGGTTGGAGAGATTACTTTCAGGTCACTGCAGCTGCTAATGAGCACCTTTTGTGGTTGGTCTGCTTAGCCGTGGCCTTATGACCCTTACAGAGGAATGGAACATGATAACTAGTCTCATGCTTATAATCAGCTTGGGTTTATCCAGGGCTTTATAAACACCTCCTGGAACACACTGTAGCGATTGGTCCTGGGCGAGGTAGGGGGATAAGAGCACAACGTAGTAAACACACACATCCTGAGGGGCATGTGGCCTTTTGCCAAGTGTATAGTCACTAAGGGTGGTTGAACTTCAATGAAGTTTTTCCTTTCTCTTCCAGCTCCTGGTGGTGCTGCCTTCACATTGCTGGCATCTTAGTATTACTGTCCTTACCACTGAAAAAACTCAAAGAGGAAAGAATGCACATGAAAATGTGCAGCTCTCACGATCCAAAAAGTTTGATGAAACAGAGAATTCTCTGGGACAGAACAGCTTTCCCACAACAAACAGTGTCTGCAACCAGAGCCCAGAAGCAGCCTCTAGACACCTGTCGTTAAACCAGTAACGGGCAGACACTCGGTCGCTGTCTTTTGTACGTTAACAGAAACCGATCTTAGCACCTCCTCAAGGGTCTGGGTTTGTTTGAAAAGAGAGTAAGTCGAGGGTAAGTTGGACTGTTGTCGATAGAGAATTTCCTGTGCACCTGCTTGGAAGTGGAGCAGAATGAGCCCTCCCATGCCATGTCCCCGTGGGCCACGCCTTACACAGAATATCCCCATTATTTCAATGGGCTCGGGACCTCGGCACACGGCCGCAGGGTCACGTGGGGGTCCTGTTGCTGATGTCCGTGGCGCGTCCCAAGGCGCCGAAGAGGCGGAAGAAGACAGCGCCAGTCTGGGCGACGGAGGGAAGCTCACTTTTCCAAATGGATCTTGCCTTAAGCCCTCTGCTTCCTGAACTGCTGTTCCCAAACGGTGTTTCTGGGGGTGCCGCTGCGAGAGCCTGTCTCAATATCTGATGTTCTAGGCTGTGAAGGAATTCCGGGGAAAATCAAAACAGGACGTTTAAGACTGTGGGTAGTTTAAAAATGCAATAAACATCTCGGTATTTGAAGGGTGTTCTCAAAGTATCTCACATCACTGCAGTGGGTAGTGAGTCCGTAAACAGTGCGGATGCCAAATTACAAGCTCACTTTCCCGGAGAGTTCGGTTACTTTGTGTCCCTCAGAGAGCCCTTCAGGGAAGAATTTCTTAGGCATAATTAAAGATTGGTAATGCGATATTTCAAGCTCATCTTCTTACAAAGGAGAGAGAAGATGACGAAAGCAGGCCGGCAGGCAGGCGGGCGAGAGTGAGGGGGGCGCTGTGTGGCGGGGTAGGAGCTGGTGGCCGCAGCAGGGGACGCAGGTGCCTGCAGGTGCTCAGCGAAGTGCTTTTCACCCTTATTTATCTGAGCTTTTGTGATATGTAAGATACAGAAGTTTAATAGCTTTTTAATACTTTGGATCTGAAGTGAAATTTATCAAGCATAAATTATATAGGGCTGTAAAAGGGTTATGAAGTCAATCGTGGGGGGCCGCGTGAAGGCTTTGAAAGAGAGGTCACTGGGTGAGGCTGTCCGGCTGTCCACTTTCTCCTTTTGACAGTTCGATTCATTTTTGGGAAAGTTTCAGGGAAATGAAAACTGAATGTCATTGGGTTTGAACCACATTTTTAGAGAATAATATAAATTAGTTTCCAAACTCTTAACTTCTCATATTAAAATTTTGCTATTAACTCTTTTTAATGAGTTTTTGATTCTGTAATTAGAAAAATGTGCTTTTATCTTTCGGGCCATTTTCACCGTAATGAACTCGCCTTGACTCTGAGGTGTCTCCCTGAACCCCACAGTCTTGTGCTGCTGCAGTAGCTGAACGGGGACAGTGGGGTGACACGCCGGCCCGGCATGGGGGCCTCAGCCATGGACTGCACCCAGGGCTGCGAGCAGGACGGGTGGTCAGGGCCTTTTCACTGCACCTTTGACCAGTCTTCGTGGAATTTTTTTTTTTTTTTTGCCTTAAATTATTTAATGAAATGCAGACTGACCATCTGTGGTCTCTGTTTATTTTTCTCATTAGTAAATTTTTAAATGAAGTCAAGGACAGAACAGCCATCTGGCTTCAGTGATGTAGCATTTCATTTCAGAGGAAAGGAAAAACAAACGTACTTGGAGCTTTTGAGGCCCCAACCAGCAAAAATATCTCTGTGTCTTCTCAGACCTTTAGAGATATCCGAGTATTTGTATTAAATGTGTTTATTCCTCGAAAGGTCATTTCTTCCCACCTGATGAGGTCAGCAGCCATGCCCCATTACCTCTTGGGAAGAGCAGGTAGCTGAGTACATGTTCTCTGCTTTCCCATGCTTGAAATCAAGCTGCCGTGTGACATGGGAGGGTGGACAAGCGTGATCGTGGAAAGCATCCGCCCCCCAGTCTCTCCCCAGTTTAATTAACGCTGCAGAAAGCTGGTCACGTTTATGAAAAAGTGAGTAAGTTTAGAGTTTAAAAGACAAGTCCAGGCATGTCATCAGTGGAAACTGGAAACTTCTTTTGTTCAACCTGTTTAGCAGATAATCCCGTTTATTTCTGTCCCTGGAATGGATGGATTTCCACTTCTCAGCCTGTAGCCCTCAGGTCCCCGTTACCTCCTGCTCAGGGCCACTTGGCCCCCTAGGAAAGTGACGTGGGAGATAAGCCGACTGATTCTCACTTCCCTGGATCAACTTGTTTCTTTGTTTTTGGTTTTTTTATGTGTGAAATTGTTGTTGGGTAGCTTTTCTCTAATTTTGGAGAAGTTATAATCACAAGGATGCAGTCTAGAAGAAAAGCTAAAGAAATCATTCTAATTCTCAAGTTGCCTTTTCTCCTCAAAAAGCAACTTCTCGTGCTCTATAAAGTGAACGTATCTATCTACTCGCGGTGCCGGCAGGACTGAACCTTCCCAACCCGGGAAGTGGAAACGGGCGCATTTGCGCCCCGTCAGTCTCCCCGGGAGCCAGTAGGAGGTGCCTCGAGGTACTGCCGCTCTGAGTCACAGAGCGGGGTTCGGTGCCTGTGTGTGTTGTTCCTCCACCTGTCCCTTGTCCTGAGGCCGCCCCAGAGATGGTCCGTCAGCATCATGTCTGTACTCTGGTTAATGACTGCACTGCGGGGAAAATGAACAGAAATAATTCTCCCTTCATTTTCTTGGGACAGTAACAGTTATTTTAATTTGATGTATCTCAGCTGTCTCCATTTTACAAGTGGCTTATTCTCGGTTTGTAAAATAATCATTTTTATTGGAACTTGGGGTAATTGGAGAAATTCATTTAGCTTGTAAAACATCCTCCGTAACAGAGGTTTAGCTGCTTTCAAGAATGCCCAGCCATCACTTAACGCTGCCACCGCGCTGCGGGTGGAAACGGGCTTCGTGCTGCTCCCCGCCATGGGTGCCATTCGCACCCAGGACCTCCACGTGCCGGTTTTGAGGGAGATTTGCAGTAAACAGGATGGTTCCAGGAAGTGAAGACCACCACACTGGGGCGCTGATGATCTTGGGGGGACCTGGACCCTCCTGCAGTCCCGTCGGTAAGGAGCTTGTGGCTCGGATGGGCTGCGTGTGCTTGGGACCAAAGTTGCTTAATGAGCCTGGAGGGTCGGTTCTCCGGGTCTGCGACCAGCCGTGCTCAACATGAAGGGAGGCTGTGAGTGAGATCTGCAGCGTCCCAGACGAGGGCAGGTCCCCAGTCAGGATTATTGCTACAGTCATTTGCTGTTGTGACTGGTGTGCAAAGCCCTGTCTTTGGAAAAGATTTTCGATGGTGACAGAGGAAAATCTTTCAGTCCTTTGAAACAAAAGGCACACCATTTTTAGTGAGTGTAGCCCTTCAGATGAGTCTTATAATGAAATAGCCTACGCTGAGGGAATGTGCTTCCTTAGCTTTGTTTCCTTTTTTGTTCGTTTCTGTTTGTGCCGTGTAAACTCGAAAAAGATATATGTCAAAGTTTTATACAAATCACCAACTTCACAGTTCACCACCGTATAACTTCTCAAACATTATTCAAAGAGGCTTAAAACACACTTAATGTAGTTATACCTTATTTTAAACTACAGGAAAATTAAAAGGTTTTGCTGTTAAAATAATTACAAAATTCATACTTCAAGGACTTGCTTACATTTAGCACAAGGGCCTTTCCTATTTAGGATTTTGCATATTCCTGAATAACTCCGGACATTTACTCTCTTCTATTTCCTTATTACACACTGTTCAAAATTATCAATTGGTTTTCAGAGTTACAATTGAAAGAGAAAATTACTGGAGAGAATAACGGATTCAGAATGGCACCTGTTACCGCATTCAGCAAGTGATTTGTCGAGTTGCAGATATAAACTGGTCTTTTGTGGGGGTTCCTTTAGCCGCTAACAGCCCGTTGGAGGTTGAGTCGGTCCTGTTGAACGTGGGTGCAGGGTTCTGAGTGACGACGTGGAACGCCGCCCGCCTGCCCTCCAGTGTCTGAGGCCACTGCTCCCTCGGCCCAGTGGCCGCTCACTGTGCTCTGAGCTTAGAGGCTGGGGGCTCTGCTTTCTGCAGCCTTTCCTTGGAAAGCGGGGCGTGTGTCCGTGCGTGGGCCTGAGGCTGAAGGGCAAGGTTTGCGTTGAAAAGAAGGAACGCCACTCGGCTTTGGAAGATCAGCGTGTGGGGGGTGTCTCCAGCGTTTTTCTGCAGCACCTGGCGCTCAGCTGTGCTTGTGGCAGCTCTCCTGGCTGCAGGACGTGTGTAAAATGAAATAAATCTCTGTGTGGTGTTTGTAGAAACGCTCTTAGAATCGGTGACGAAGCTGCACATTGAGCTCTTGTACAGAGGATGTAGCCGATTGCGTTTTGATGGATGGGCTGCTTAGTAATGTGTTTATATGTTTTAAAATGATATTTATTTTAGTAGGTTTTTCACATGGCGCAAGCCCCAGGAAAGAGCTGAGAAGCCCTCCAGGTCCTTCCGTGGGAGGGCTTTCCAAAACAGAGCCTCCAGACACGTTTTTATGCTGACTGGTTGGCCTTGCCTCTAGAACTGATTATAGCTCTTCCCGTGCACGTTCTGTAGAGCAAACACTCTCCAAGACTGCTCTGTAGGCACCCGGATCCCGTGTAAAGATCCAGGCAAAACCGCACTCTCAGGCTCCTCAGTGATGCGTAGCCATCTCTCAGAAATTCCGTAAAAGTTTTGTCAGACTTCACTCCTGTGAAAAGATGGAATTACAGTGAAGAGCCAGAAGTCACAGCAGCAGCAGCAGACTGACTGAACGTTTTCCGAGTCACCTGCTGGGAATGGAAGAAGTGCCTGCCTGCCTTTTACCGGGGCCGTAAATGGCAGGGAGCTGCCCAGTCTCTGTCTGGGGTGACTTCTTTGAGAAAGTGACCTGTGGATCCTCCTTTTTGTCCTTGCCCCTCAAGGACAAACACGTGAAGAGTTTAACAGACTTTTAAAGTCTGCCTCTCTGCCTGCTTTCTGTATTTCTGGTTCTGTGTTACGCGGGTTTCTCCCCGAGTGCACTTGCTTCTGACTTGATCACTTGGGGAAAGGAGTCAAACTTCCATCACAAACATGTTCCCAACCAGTCCTCTCATCTACCATCTGGTGCGACCGCCTCCCTGAACCCGGGGGGCTCCGAGACAGTGGTGGGCAAATGTGGACGCAGTTCGGGGAGTGTGTGACCGCACTCCTGCCGCCTCTGCCTCCACCTGGGAGTAGCTGAGCGCCGTCCCCGAACCGGAGGAGGGTCCCAGCGCTCGCGGCCAGGTTTACAGGACTGCTCTGCCCTCCCCGGGGGAGAATGGAACGTGGTGGTCTGTGCTTTTTGTGTTTATGATTCCAAAAGTATTTTTTTAAGAAGCATTTTCCACAGACCCATAAATAGTTCTCGTCGGGTCAGTGAGACCGCCACGTGTGGGCCTGCGGTAGTGTGGCGATTCCACGACCCCTCGTTTCCAGCCTGTCCTCAGAGCCGCGCTGCTGGCTTGTTGCTGGGCTTCAGCGATGTCTTCAACGTACACATGAATGTTTTTTCTAATCTGTGTGTCTTTAAAACTGATTAAACAGTAGTTCGAAAATGGGTGTGTGTTTGCTGATTTCAGAGGCTCCGAGGGCCAAGCGTAGAGCCAACACCAGGCCTGTCGTGAGAAAATGTTTTTTAATTCCCGGGCTCTTCAATGTGATGATGAAAGTCGGGATTCATTGACTCGCCAACTGCTTAACAGTCATTTAAAAGAAACTGTTATCACATGATAAACACTTGGAAGGGCAGTTTAAACAACCACCTTAAATGGGTATGTAGTACCTTTCATTCTCTCTTGAAAGAGCTACAGCGAAGATGCTGGCGTTCCTCGGTTAAAAGGAGGAGGAGCCGGCCTCCCTGTCCCGTGGGCCTTCCCTGCGCGGACGTGTGTGTCTGGGCTGGGCTTCCGAGGAGCCGGGCACTGGGAGTCCCGCCAGGTTTCTGTCCGATGGTCACACACCAGGGAGCTTCTGCGTGCTCATGTAGCCTCTACTGTAGGAGAACACGCACATTAGGTTGTGTCGTCATACAAGCGTGCCAGGTGTGCGACATACAGGTGCGTCCAGTCGTGGGGCCTTCTCTCTGGAGGGCCTCAGGCTATGATGGCTGAGTTCAGTGACTCCGTTTGGAGACAGGGCTGTGCCCCAGCTGCCGGCTGCACAGGCCTCACGGGTGTGCATGCTGACAAGCAGGGCAGCCGAGCTCGGCTTGACCGCGCAGCCAGGAAGGCCAGGTCCTCGCAGGCCTCGTATTTTATAAAGGTGAGCAGTGCATCTGGGGCTTTTCCTTCAGTTACGCATTCCACACGCTTAATGAGTTCCTGCCGTGTGCTGGGTAGGAACTGAAGAGTGAATCGCTGCCCTCGCCTTCAAGGAGCTAATAGATGACGCCCAGATAATACAGTGAGTGCTTTGTGAGAGCTGGCCCAGAGGACCTTAGGGTGGGGGGCGGGCGGGGAACGGGGCCAGAGCCGGATCAGGACACACAGGAGTTGGCACCGGGTTTGGGAGGAGGTGTTTACTGGGCTGAGAAAGACGTTCGAGGGGCGTTAATTAGAGGAAGAGGGGCACGCCAAGGCTTGTGGGGTACCGCACCAAACAGAATGGAAACAGCCGGAGCAGCACCAGGGTGGATCAGTGTGCCCCTGCCTGACAGTGACTTATCTCCCCCGTCAGCAAAAGGAATCGTAGGAAGAAATTGAGTTTAGCCAATTTTTAAAAAATATGACTGAAATAATTCAAGCATGTAGATTAGTGCAGAACAGACACCCGTGCCCGCTGCTCAGATGGAACAGATGTTTTTGCTTTGCCTCATGAGGCTCAACATTTGTCTTTTTCTCCATAAAAAGAACGTTGCCCGTAAGGGCAGCACACCGGCCCCAGCCTTTCGCTCCCCCCTCCCTTCTTGGAAGCAGTAACGCTGTCGATCTGAGCCTCTTGGTAAGCTCTTCACTTGGTCGGTTGGTCTTGTGAGCCTGACAGACTTAAAACCTGCTCTCGTGCTCCAGGTTCCATAGCTTCCTAGGCGTCTGTAGTGGGATGGGCCACGCGGATGCCGTCTGCTTGTGGCTCCAGCCTGGTGTCAGTGCGGATTCTTAACATCACTGAAACATTGCAGTTCTCTTTACTGGTAAATCTTCTCTGCTTTGTCCTGCTGTTTCTTTTATCACATGTGCTTTGCTTGGGGTTTGAGTCCTCTGCTCTGTCTAGTGGCTTCCTTGAGCAGAGTCCGGTGCGGTGTCAGGTGCTGGCTGCCACCCCTAGGGAGACAGCTGCTGGACACCCAGAGCCCGAGGGCCCACGAGTAGGTGAGCCCTCCCACCAGCCAAGGGGGCCACCAGTCCCCCCCAAAAGTTGATTTCCTGTTTGTCGCTGTGCATTCTTTCAACGCATGAGCCGTGAGCCTTGAGGACTGAGATGCTCCCATCCAAAAATCAAGGGTGAACACACAGTGGAGGCCTGTGCTGCACCCCACTCTCAGTATCCACAGTTCCTCTGCTTCCTTACTCACCCCCAGCTCCAGCGAGTCACTCTGCAAGGGGCCGCTCTGGCCTCTGGCTGAGCGTAGTGGCCAGTTTCCCCGTCCTCTTGATTTGTGCGGTGTTGGGCTGCGCTGACCACTCTCTTCTTGAGATTCTTCCCTCGGCTTCTGGGAACTGCCCTCCCTGGCCTCCTCCTGGATGCTGGCGCACCGCGTCTTCCTCGATGGTTTTCTCTCGGGCACGGTCAGGGAATTAATGAAAACTTTTCTTTGCGTTCATCCGGAAGAATAACAGAAAAGTAGGCACTGAGACGATTCCAGACACAACCGCTTGAAGGAAACAGCCCAGGTGACTCGCGTCTGACTTCTGAGTCAGTTTACTCTGGGAGAAGCTGCGAAGGACGCACCTGGGGCTTCCTGCCAATAATCACGTGCTCCTGCCATTTACTCCATCAGGGGTGTGTACCCAGGACCTGTGATGTCAGTAGGTATTTTTAGCAGACAGTGGGGTTACCCTTGGGTGGGAAGTCCCTTGAGGATGGCTGAACGAGGTCAGACTTCCATGTGGGCCTGCGGCCCCGGGGATTACATGGAAGTTTCTTTTCTGCCGAGGGGCAGAGCACTTCAGCACATTTCCGTTTGCCCTAGCGGCTCTGTCGGCACTGAAAGCGGGAGCCTGGCTATCCCATGGAGCTCTGTACAGCCCATCTTCCACCCCCACCCCCACCCCAAGGCCCAGTCCTGTCCTGGGAATGTGGGGTGCATTGTGAGGACAAGAGGCCCCAAGGACCTCCAAGGCTCCCTTCCCCCTTGGCTCTAATGAAAACCCAGGTGTCTCCTGAGAGGCTAGTTCCCTTGCAGCCCCTCCTCCCCGGGCCTGGAGGCGAGGTAGGTGGCCTCTTTCCTTGCCATCACATGCAGACAGTTGTCCCCGCTTCCTTCCTAAAATACCAGAGTTGAGAAGCTCGTGCCACCCCTCCTGGCTGCTGCCATCTACAGGCCGCCTGGGTCGCTCCCTGCTGGAAAAGACGAACCTGGTCACTGCTCCTGTCCAGCACGTGGTCCTTGATTTTGAGACCCTTGCAGAAGAACCCGACAGCTCTGTGGCCTCCCGGTTCCCTGGCCTGCTGGCCTCCAGCGGTCACGTCCTGCATTCCACTCAGGCCACCTGATTAGATGCGCTTTAGACCTTGTCACCACTGATACATCAGGCCGTCTGTTCTCAGCCCGCTCCCAGCCCCGCACCTCACTCCCTCTAGTCTGCAGGCTCCATCACATCTAAGACCCCACCGTCCTCACGTCCCAGTGACCTTGGCTCACGGCCTTACCCCTCCCTTCCTGGCTAAGACCCTGCGCTGTGCCGGGGCGCAGGTGTGTGTCCTAAAAACAGAGGGACTCTGATGAGAGGAAGGGAAGTGCGGTGCATTGGAAACCGTGCTGAAACATTCAATATATATATCACTTTATTGTAGAATAGTTCCAGATTGACAGGACACAGGAAGGTGGTATAGTGTTCCCCAGTTGTTGACATCCTGTGTGTCACATCTGTCATAACCAACACACCACTGTGGACACATTATTATCGAAAGCCCCCACTTTATTCGGATCTCCTTGCCTTGGTTTTCCCCAGTGCCCTTTTCCATCCCAGGATCCTGGGTAGGGCGCTTCACGTTCATCATTATGTCACCTGGGCAGGGACGATGCCCCAGACTTCCTCTGTTTCTTCTCAGGAGCGGACAGCATGGAGGACGTCTCTCCACAGGATTGGCCCGGTGTTTTTTCTCTTGGATGTGTTTTCACAGGAGAGCGCTTCCTTTTTGACGAGGTGTAGATCTTTCAACTTTGCACATCTGTGATCGAAAGAACGTGGCAGGGACAGATGAGCTTCTGGTCCTGGCTGGGACAGACCTGCTCGATCTTCACTTCTCAACTGCCTCTGGCACTGGGCATCTGCTCCTTAATGTGCCCAGAACCCGACTTCCCATCTGCACAACTGTTGCCCCAGCCTGAGCCACCCTCACCTTTTGTTTGCGGCATCGCAAAACCTCCCCACTTCCACCCTGGCCACCCAGACAGCAGGTGGCTTTTCTGAAACCGGTCAGCCGGGTCCCTGCTCTGTCCCAGTCTCCCAGGGCTCCCCTCTTTCCTGCAGTAACACTATCTTCCTTGTGGTTGGAAATGCCCTGCCGGCCTGGCCTCTTTGGTCTCATCCTCTCTGAACACGCGCAGCTTGTCACCACCCTGGGACTTTGACCCTACTGCCTCATCTGCTTGAACCTCTCCTCCTAGTGCACCGCCGCCTCCCTCGCCCCTCGGCCTTTGCCCCGGCCTGCTCACCTTGTCACTCCATGTTCTCCTTCTTCACGGCACATAGGTCACCTGCGGCCTACCCAGCCTGTCACTGGTCGGGTGGTTGTCTGCCTTCCCCTTTGGGATGTGAGCGCCACGAGGGCAGATGGCAGGGACTTGCCCTCACTCCTGTATCTGTCCTCACTCTGCTGCCTAGAAGAGTGCTGAGCACGTAGTGAGCACTCAGTCACTGCTGGTGGAAAGAGCGAATCTTAGAGAGCCTCGTTCCCTGTTGGAGAGGAGCCTGGCCCCGTGATGAGGGCTCACTGATGGGAACAGGTGAAATGACTTAATGAGTGAGCGGAAGCTGATCCCACAATTGAAAGCCTCTGCGGGGACATCCTTCAGCTTTCCCATTGCTTTCAAGTGAGCAGTCTCCTGGTCGGGCTCCGGCGGCTCCTGTGTGCTGGGGTCACCAAAGTTTCGTCCTGGCTGCACATTGCTTCAGGCTGTTTTCAGATATCCGGTATACTGGTATTCGACTAGTGTGATCTACCTTTCTTTCACACCCCTTTCCCTTCCCGTGTTAGGGTTACACAATTGCATTCGTCATTGTTTTGTCTCTCACATCCCTGCTTAGGTAAAATGTGTCTGCCCACAGAAAGCTCTAGACAATCTGAAAGAAAGAACTAGCTCAAATCTTGACTGAGAAGTCCTTCCAGCTTCCTCCAAATGCAATGAATCTCTTCCTCTTCAAAGCATATATCAAAATATCCAGAGCATGCCCCGGCTGGTGTGGCTCAGTGGACTGAGCGCCAGCCTATGAACCAGAAGGTCGCCAGTTTGATTCCCAGTCAGGGCACGTGCCTGGGTTGCGGGCTGCGAGAGGCAACCCATTGATGTTTCTCTCACACATCAATGTTTCCCTACCTCTTTCTCCCTTCCACACTCTCTAAAAATAAATAAAATCTTTTAAAAAAAATCCAGAGCAAAGCATGAAGAGACTCTAAAAGATGGGAAATACGAAGAAGAGAGTGAGAGCCATAGAGGCTGTGGTCAGAAGGTCGAGCATCTGAGTGACTGGAGTCCTGAGGGGGGAGGAGAGAGTGTCAGAAAAATAATGACGAAAGGCGTCAATTACGAGGGACTCTGGGAAGGATAAGCAGTGGAAGTTCAAAGGGCCAAGAAGGATAATCTTGGAGAACTTATTCTAGAAAATATTGCAACTGATTATAAAGTGGTAGTAATCTGAAGTGTTGTATTGGTTCCAGGATATCCAAATGCATAAATAAATCAAGATGAAGTCAATTTAATTCAAGAAAGAGCCACTCAATAGGCAATTTGGAAGTCTAGAGGAAAAGGTGTAATACTTCATAAGAAACAAATAGAAAAGCAGTTATCTTTAGGTTAAACATTGGTTTTAGAGAGAGGAAATTACAGAGATAAAATAGAATCATTAATAATAAAAGTAGTTGAGCCCTGGCTGGTGTGGCTCAGTGGATTGAGCTCGGGCCTGCGAACCAAAGGGTCGCCGGTTCGATTCCCAGTCAGGGCACGTGCCTGGGTTGTGGCCCAGGTACCCAGCTGGGGGTATTCGAGAGGCAACCACACATTGATGTTTACCTCCTGCTCTTTCTCCCTCCCTTCTCCTCTCTCTAAAAATAAATAAATAAAATCTTAAAAACAACAACAACCCTGAAGTCCTTTTCACATGAACTGATATGTCAGTTATAACTGTTTCCCTTCCCTCCAACTCTCTCTGCTTCTCTCTCTCTCTGCCCCACCCCATCTTGAAGAGGAGGTTCTACAGTTTCCCCCTCTCCTGTTGCCTCTCCTGTCTATCCTTAACTCTGTGCTGTTGTGCATCCGTCTTCTTCCCCGTGCCACCCCAGAGAAGAGGAGACAGCCATCCGCATGTCTTTTATGTAGAAGGGACACGCTGGTCACATGTGGCAGGAATGAGACCGGCAAAGACATCATGAGGTGTGACAGAGACAGCCATCACCAACTAAGGCAACAAAATGACATCTCAGGGGCATCCTGGGGACGCTTCCCCTTTTCAATAATGGATGTTTCAAATGATGACTTTGGTTAATAAAAATTTTGTTTCAAGTCTCCGTCTAAGAGGTCAGGGAACTTTGAGTGGTGAGATTAACGGAGATATCTTCCTCAAATGTTTCTGTATTCTTCAAATACTTCATCATGAACACATTTGCCTTTCATAATCAGAGAAAGGCAATTTTAAAAGCAGGACACTGTACACACCATCCTAAGGCTTCCATGGAAAATTCTACCTACGATGACACTGAAACCGTGTGAAAGGACTGGACCGCTGGCACCCCTATCCTGGCCTGCTGATGTGGCTGAGAAAGACAGTTCCAGGGGGAGCACGGTGAGGAGTGGGAAGATAGCTCAGGTTTTTCCTTTACATAAAACCACAGAACAAGAAGAAAAGCCAGACTCTTGAAGTGATTTCAGTGATCTGCTGAAGGAAGAAACCCGGGAAAGTGAAACGGTGGGTAAGGGGGAACAGCTGAGGTTTATCTAGAGCACGGGTCCCCACTCTGGGCTACACCGATCCCCATGGAACCACAAATTCCAATTCCCTGTAGCTCTCAGAGCCAGTGGTTACTAAAAGGCCGCCTGCTATCCCTGTGTAGGTCCTCAAGAACGGTTGGACATTAAAAAGGGATGTTCATATTTGAAATCACTGCTTCAGACACAAGGGGACCAAAACCCCAGTCTGAGGATGGTGTTTCATTGGAATCAGCTGGGGAGATATTTTTAAATCCCCAACAAGTGTGTTGATTTTTTCAAAGGTCCACAGATGTTTTTGATGTGCCACGGCTCGGAACTATTGAAAAGCATCTTCCCAGTGGATAAAGTCACAAAGAGTATGGCTCCATCAGATGTTGGTGCGACACGCATGGGACAATGAGAGCATCCCAAAGTGCATGGTGGGGTGGTCAATGGTACGCTTTCTGCCTTAAAGGCTTGCTAAGGATAGATGTTGTTTCAAACTGCATGAGGGGAATTGGTGTGGAACAAGCATGTAGTGAGCTGTGGGGGAGGGGTGGCAGGGAAGACAAGTAAACAGGTTAAAATCTACTTTAAGACATACTTTTGAGTACCTATTGCATCCTCAGTACCGTGGAGTAAAAGGTGAGTCCAGAAGGTGGAACGACAAATCTGCTTGAGGTCATCCAGGGAGCTCACGGAAGAGGGGACTGACTAACCTGTACCCCAAAAGACAAAGAGGCTTCATCTGTTGGGATCAGCCGGACGCAGGCAGGGAACAATGTCCAGGTGTGGGAACAACACTTTGGAAAAGAGTGGAGAGGAGGGGGAAGAGCATGGCCCAGCGTTCCAGAAACGGCAAATATCGCCAGCCTGTGGGTGGGGCAAGTCAGAAGTCACCTCTGCAGAGATGGGGTTGGAAGCCAGACCCCGGGGACTGCAGAGGGGGTGTGAGGGAGTGGGGACGCCATGCGCGTTCAGAGAAGGCAGAGACTCGCTGTCGGGCCCCGAGGAAGGGATGCGAGCTGGCCTTCATTTGCAACGTCTTCCGAAGTTACACTTGCTTTGTAGGTATCTGCGTAAGCTTTGGTTCTCACGGTGAATGGGGGATATAAATCATCCACGACAAGAAGAGTGACGTTGACAGTGACGCGAATATTGTCCGGCACCTGTCAAAAACACACCTGTTTGGAGGCTAGGAGGAGGGTGCGCAGGGCGGCAGGGCCTGGGGACTCGCGTGCCCTGAACTCGCGCGCGCGCGCGCGCCCGCCGGCACCCGCAGCCTCCTCCAACCTAAGCCCACAGGCATCGCCCCGCCTCCAGGGGCGTGGTTACACGCCGCCCCGCCCCCGCGGCCACGTGACCTGTCAGCTTGGAGAGACAGAGGAAAATGGCCGTCGGGTGTGTGGAGGGCGTCGCGCTGGAAGCCGCCTCGTCCGCGTTTCTCGGTTTCTAACAGCGCCTGCGGCAAAGCGGGCCCTTTCCGCCCGAACTGTCCTCGGCCGGCTGTGAGACAGTGAGTGTCATGGTCGGCTTCGCGGGATGGCCGGGCGGGAAGGGGGCGAGGCCGAGGAGCCCGGAGCCGGGGATCCCGGCGAGGGAGCGCCAGCTTGAGGGCCGGGAGGTCTCGGACTTACAGCCTCAGGTCCGTCTCTCCGGGTCCGGCAGGCGCCTCGGGGCGGGGGCGGGGGCGGGAGCCGGAGTCGGGGCGAAACAGTTATTTTCCCGGTGTGCAGCCGCCGTCTGCTCCCCGGGCCCGGAGGAGTGCCCCGCCCCTGCCCCCCGCAGAGGCGGGCGTGCGCGGGGCCTGTGCGGGACTGTGCGGGGGCTGCCAGGCCAGGGCCTTGGTTTCCCCTTTGCTGTCCTCCCGAGCTCCATGGCTCCATTGTCCTGTGCCGGCCTTCAAATGCCTGGCAGCGGAGCGGCAAGCCATCGATTTCTCGCCTGTGTGATTTATTGCCACGGAAACGATCTTTTGGTCACCGCCCACGTTGGATCATTTTTCTTTCAAGTCGTTTTGACACGCAGAAACGTGTAAACCGACGAAGACCATTTTTCTCGTAGTGACTGTGTGTGCAGCCCTCTCGGCTCGCCACCAGGGGCGCTGGTGCACAAGGGAGCCTTGTCCTTGGGGAGTCCCGTTCAGCTGGCCGGGGTGTGGCCAGGCGACGCCTCTCCGGACCCATAGCGGGGTCAGATACATTTGTGGGTGCCCACGCCTCGGCAACACTGGGGATCAGACCCCCGAGTGTCTCTGAAAGCGCCGCAGGGCGCCCGGTGCAGAGCCCAGGTTGGGAATCGCCGCGGCCAGGTTGGGTTCTTTGTTCTCCAGCGTGGCTGGCTCGGATGCCCAGCAGAGCTGGGACAAAAGACAGGAGTCCCTTCTCTTATCAGACTTAGATCCTAGTGGGAGAGACAGCTACAAAACAGGCAAATATCTAAGTGACAAGTTTAGAAAAGGGCTGTATTGGGAATTAAAAACCACCCTAAACCACAAGGACCCTGTGACAGGCAATGGTCCAGGTGAGGGGAAGCCACTCAGAAAGGTGAGTGAAGAAATGGTAATTAACCTTCTGTGGTTGGTACGGTGGCTAGTAGTTCTCCAGTCTGCATGTGCCAGGCACTGTTTTAACCCCTTTTCACCTAATCATGCAGTTATTTAAAGATGGCGAAACTTAGACACCGGGGTCAGGAAATGGCCCATGGTGATAAAACGTTGAATAGCTGAGTCAGGAGCCCACCCACAGCCGCCGGCTCAGGGCCTTGCAAAGCTGCGCTTTCCCAAGGAGGCCTTGTGGAAGGGACACTGCAGTGAACGTTAGACAAGGCTCACGGTTTGTCTGTGTTCAGATGTCGTTTCCAAGTGGCTTTGTTTTTATCCTGATGTCACGGTTAGAGTGACCTTCCCTGATGGTGGTGTTCTGGGAGGTTGTTTATGTTCCCCGGAGGACACCAAGGCCTGACTGTCCGGGGCTGCTTTTCTCTTTCTTGGCCCCTGAGGTGCAGGCATCAGACTAGAGGGAAGGTGGGTCGCTTCCTGGGAGGTGGGAGCTGATGGCTGATGTGGACAAGGGTAAGTGGGTTGGGAAGCCGAGTGTGGCATGGACAGTCTAAGTTCAGGTATCCACAGCGGGTGGAGGTGTCCCAGAGCAGGGACACTGGCTGCTGAGTGTGAGCGCTGTCTGGGCAGGCGTCCAGGAGATGGTGTTGGAGGAGCTGCTGTCCAGGCCCACGTGTGGGGGATGGACGTCCTAAGAGGAGGGGCAGTGAGTGCAAAGGCCTGGAGAGCAGGAAGTGGTGGGGGCAGCCACAGGCGTGCAAGATTAGTCTGGCTGCGGCTGGCAGTGTGGCTGTGAGTGGGGCAGGTTTGGGCAGAGGGTGGGAGGGAAAAGGATGAGTCTGGAGTGGTGGGACGGGCCAGGCTGGGAAGGCCGCCTTCCCTTCCCGTCACTATGAAGAATTGAGTTCGTGAGTCCTCACCGCTCTGCACGGAGCACAGCCCTCTGTAGAGGGGACTGTGGACTCGGATCCTTACAGTGGCTTTGAAAGGCTTGCAAGGGCTTCAGGGCCTTGGCTCACTTGTGAGTAACGAAGCCATCATCTTCTGTTCTCCCAGCGTGAGTCTACGGGGAGCTAACGGGAGGACTTAAAGGGAAGTGTGTTTATGGTCACTCTTGCTTTGGTGTGGCAACGGGACTGGAGGAGGGAGAGACAGGTAGGAGGCAGCACAGGTGGGAGACTGCCGTGGGGACGCGGCGGGAGGCGTCACAGGGTACCCGTTTAGGGCCAGCACCTAGACCACAGCAGTTCCTCTTTTCTGAAACAGTGCTGACACGGTGTGACCTTGTGATGCCTTCCCAGCCCTGTGACTGTGACTGTAGTTGACTGGTTCCGCGTTGGCACCTGACACAGTCTGGGTAGTTGGAGCCTTTTGGGGGGACTTTTGGATCTGGGATCAAATCCAGACTTCCTCTAGTTTCAGAAACTATTTGATTGGGGGCTGCCTTGCTGTTGGCAGCCACATTCCTGCTTGTGAGAAGTTGGGCTAGAACGAAAGAAGACTAAACCATAGAGAATGAGAATTCTGCCGGCAATGGAGGGCCAGGGGCACCCATCTTTCCCGCAGTGTGGTTGCGGGATATAAAGCAGTATCCTTAAAATAAATGCTCTGTGTTGCCTAATCTAGTTTAAGTTTGTCTCTTGCACTGTTCGCAGTCTTACTTAGTATATAGATGGTGAAGGCCCAAAACTAAGTCCCTGCGAGTGGGGCTGGCAGATGTTGGGCATTAGGAGGTAAATTGGATGGAAACGGCAACTGCTGTGCTCAGGAGAGGGGGATGCTGGGACAGGCTCGGTGTGCCAGCGTGCGCAGTGCAGGGGCAGAGGGGGCGGAGGCGGGTGTGTGGAGCTGGGCAGGCGGGGCCGCTCTGAGCGCTGCTGCTGGGCGGCCTCTGGGAGGGGTGCCGGTCACAGGGAGCAGTAAGTAGGGCCACATCCCGGCAGCCTCTCGGAGATGTCCGACTTGACCCTGTAAGACGGGGAAGTAAATGGAGACGTTGGATATTGATGGTGACTGTCAACACACATCTCTTACTGGTTTCCAGTGATAGAAGCACCCCATTCTAGAAAATCAGGAGATAAGGGTTCTAAAGAAAATTAAAAATTACGTTAATACCATTTCAGTATTTAAAAATGCATGTACTTTGAATAGTTGAGATGCTGTATATATAGTCCTGTTTAGCTAACTTTTCCCTCCCTGTTAGTTTTATCACAGGCATTTTTCTGTCGAACATGTTTTGGGAACATTTGGTGCCTGTATATTTTTCCAGTGTGAATGTATCTAAGGTTTTAATGCTTATGACCAAAAGTGTGTTGGTCATAAAATCTTTCTCCATGTTCCTTGTACTCTTAGAATTGATTCTTAGAGTGACGTTGCCGGGTCAAATAACACGACTTTTGGATGGTTATGTAAAAGTAAGGCGTTACTGAGGCACAGTTTCCATGCAGTTCACTCTTCAGTGTTCAGCTTTGAATTTTGATGAAGCCAGATAATTGCGTAACTACCACCACAGGCAGGACACGCAAGAGTCTAAACTCCCCAGACCCTTCCCTACCCGGTGGTCACCGTCTCCTGCCCTCCTGTAACCCTGCCACCTTGCAGACTGTTTCTGTCCGTTGAGTTCTCCTTTTCTAGAATGACCCGTCAGTGGAATGGCAGGGCAGGGGTTTCTGTCTTCTGGCCCCAAAGGTGGACTCCATCCCACACTCGAACCCCGTTCACCTCATGCCCGGCCTCCCAAAGCCTCAGTCACTGCGGAATCCACTCAGCTATCAAAATCTCCTTTGAATACTGTCCACTCAAAAGTTCTAGTTCCTGTCGTCTGAGTCAGCGGGGAGGGTGGCGCTGGGTACTCAGTCCGTCCCTCGGGAGCAGACGGGATCCCTCTGCGTCTGCGAGCCTGTGAGGCACAGGCAGACCTGACCCGCAGTGGGGGGCGGGCAGAGGGGCGAAGGGAGCACCGCCAGGTCAGGGGTGCCTGTCAGCAGGGAAGACGGAAGGGAACGGGAGTCACCAGTCCCACGCAGTTTTATCCTCCTAACAGCAAAGGTTTTTAATTTGGGTGAACTCTGATTTAGCAGTTGTTTTTTAAGCTACGCTTTTAGCATTATATAAAAAAAAAATCTTTGCTCAATCCAAAATAAATTATGTTTTCTTCTGGGAGTTTTGTGCCTTTTTATGTGACATTTAGGTGAATTTTGTGTTAATACATGTTTTTGGTGCAAGGTATGGGTTGAGGTTTATTTATTTATTTGTTTGCATTTGATGTCCAGTTGAATACAACAAAGTTCCTGCCCTTTGGGGACTTAGATTCTAGTTGTGGTAGATGGGCAGTAAGCACACGTGTGTCGCATTTCTGATGGTGGTAAGTGTCCTGGACAACATAAAGCAGGGCTAGGAGGCAGGGGTGGGGCAGTGTGGGGACCGCTGTGGAGCGTGAGGTTGTTACTGTTTTACGTGTTATGGGCACACCCCTGGCAAGGTGACTGAAGGACGTGATGGACAGCCACTTGCTCCTCTGGTGGAAGAGAAGTTAGGTGACAGGAAGGCCGGTGCATAGGTCCCAGGGTGGCTCAGTGCTGGGCGTGTTCCAGCGGTGAGATGGGCAAGGACTGGTTGGAGGTGAGGTCGAAGTGTAACACCATGCCTGTTGCACCAAGGGGCTTTGCCCTGAGTCCTTTGAGAGGCCGTCGGGGGGCTGCGAACGAGGAAGGACGACATGGGACTCAGGGAGTTTACGGGGGAGCCAGCAGCTGCAGCAGCAGCATCACCAAGGCGCTTGTTAAAGATGCAGAGCCAGGGCTGCACCCAGACCCTGGCAGAATCCCTGGGAGAACGCCAGCCATCTAGGCTCTTTAAGGCCTCTACAGGGTTCTGGGGCATGTTATGGCTTAAGAGGCTCTGAGCCATCTTACAGTTTCACAGGGTCACTGTGCTTGCCTTGTGGGGGATAGACTGTGGGGAAGGCAAATGGAGGCAAGAAGAGCCGTTGGGATCTAGGTGAAGGTCACGGTGGCTTGGACCAGCGTGGTTGTGATGGAGGTGGTGAGCTGTGCAATGTATTTCATAGGTAGAACCAAAAGGATTTGCTGAGAGAGTGACCCTGTGTGAAAGGACCAGGCAGGTCATAGGTTTTGGTGTTGGAAGCCGGAGTTGGAGCTGCCGTCTCCTGGGGCTGAGCCAACAGCAGGGGGAGCAGTGGAGCCCTTTCTTCTCTGCGGGGAGGGTGTAGGGATGGGTCTGGAGGTGGGGGTTGGGATGGGTTATATGGATGTGAGTGTGCGTCTCAGAAAGACAGGGTGGGCATTTGGGCAGCTCGTAACCGAGCAAACCTGGGCCTGTCCACGTGGCCTTGGAGCAGGACCAACAATTAGTGTTGAGGGAAGCAGGCTTTTATTTCCCGGATTCCAGCCTTGGGGGTGCTGGGAGCACTCTTCCTCAGAGCCCTGTTCTTCCATGAGACCCAGCGCTTTCCCTGCTCCCCCCCCCAGGCTATGAGCCACACCACGCCCAGAAGTTCCTCATGTCCTTATCTGTTCTTAAGCCGGCCTCCCAAACAGATCTCTGTCCCCTCTGGAAGGTGTACTTGTGGGTGTCAGAGTCACCACCCTCTCACAGCAGCCCTCTCCTTCAGCGTCCGGGGTGCGCTGTCCTCAGCCTCCATGTAGTAATCCAGGAAAACATGTGCCGTGTTACACAGCGTCATGGTGGAGTCCAGGGAGGCATGCCTCCATATGTCCTTCAGAGATGCAGAGGTCAGCGCTGCCCGGTCACAGTTCAGCATTCCAGCCGTTGCCCTGAATCTGCGCTTAGTTGGACGTCCTTGTTTCCCCCACCCAGCTCCTTCAGCTCTGCTGCGGCGTTCTCCATCAGCTTCGCGGCGGGTCTCCGCTTTCTTAGTGCAGCTCTCCCGCCGCAGGTCTGCTTCCTGTTCCACCAGGCTGCTGGGTGGAGGCCCTTCCACCATGCCCTTCCCCACGGGGGGCTGGGAGGAGCAGGGTGGCTCCACGCTCACCACAGGCGTTGTGGCTGCCCTCTTCACTGCCAACCCCCACGGCTGCTCGCTGCTCCCTCCCTGTCCCATGGAGGGCCACCTTCTTCTCGCTGCCCTCCCTCGTTTTAAGTGCCGACCTGGAGCTTTCCACAGACCTCATGCGGAGCCCCTCCTGCAATGGGCTACTTTTGCCAGTTCCCCTTTATTGTTTACCTTCTTTCGGCTGCCATCTTTAGTCAGGGCAAGAGTGCCCGTGACAAGGGAGCCTCCGCCTCCTGCCTCTTGAGCAGCTCCACAGAAGCTCCCTGGAATGTCTGGGCTACGTCAGCAGCCCCTTAATGGTCTTAGGGTCCGTCCACATTGCTCCCTGGGCGGTAGCACCACTATTAACTTGCCCTTTGTAACGCCAGGTATCTTAAGGGCCCATGCTTCCCCCGTGTGTGGGCTGTGGGGAGTGTGCTCCGTGTGCTCTGTCTGGGGGGCTCGTTCTGCGCCCTGTCACAGGCTGAGCTAGGGCGCTTGTTTTCAGTCCTGCTGGGGGGTGTGTCTGTACAAGTTAGGGTTAGACTTCTGTTTTGTAATCACAGATTTGTGTATTTTATCTAATCTGCTTTTCACAGGTATTGCGATAAAGGCAACTACAGCTCTCTGTGAAGATGTCAGTTCTGATATCGCAGAGCGTGATAAATTATGTAGAAGAGGAGAACATTCCCGCTCTGAAAGCGCTTCTGGAGAAGTGCAAAGATGTGGATGAGAGAAACGAGGTGAGACCGAGCTTCTAAAATCCGGTTCTTTTCGTAGCTGTTCGTTGACTGCCTGCTACCGTGTGCAAGGCAGTGTGCTGCGGGTGCAGGTTCGTGAGTGAGAGACACGCCGTTCCCATGCTTGGTGACGTCAGCATAAAGCTGTCACATCGTTTCTTATGGTCAAAGTACTTCAAATTCTGTATTTTTGGAATGCATTTGAACTTAGTAAATGATTGTGTATTGAATTCAGATTTATGGTTGACTTTTTTGCAGATGGAATAATCGATATTCAGGAAGTTTGATGACTAAGATCTAAAGTGTTTCCAGGAAGCTTTAGAGAGCTTCTAGACCTAGTTTTCCTATAAATAGACTAACCAAACAAAATTAGGACTTTTTGAAATGTTTTTTTAATGGAGCCTCAGTTCCCTTTCCAAGTTGTCCCTTCTACACACCTTGGGATTTTAAAGAACCTCCATCTTGAAGAGCAAGTTAATAGTCTTGTGTTCTGTTCGGTAGATGGGAAAGTAGAATGTACTTACCATTTTCATCAGCTTATTTTAGGTACTTCTGTTTGACAGTACAAGTAAGTAAAATGTTGATCTTATTTCATCCTAAATAGCCACGCTGCAACATTTTACATTTTATGGACTAATAGACCTTTTGTATTAATTTTTAATGGCAAAGTATGTATTTGTTTTATAAAACTTAATAAAAATAATTTTGTTTCTTAAAACTGTATTTTCAATGTAGTGTAATTTTTTTTGCCACTGGATAAGACAAGAAGTGATTTTAGTTTTCTCTCACACACACACACACATACACACACACACACATACACACACACACACACACACACATGTATGTATGTGTGGACTTTTCTGCCTTTAGTCCTGATGATTTGTCAAATATATATTATTAAAACCACATTCTATATTATAACCTAACTGGATTGTTAGAGAGAATTTGGTTACCATAGATATCGTAAGATTTTTATATACATGTGGTAATTCCTTTTCAGAGCCTAGTAATGCTCATATTTACTGATTTTGAATGAAATTGCAGTGCCATAAACAGATTACTCATGCTGTAGTAAAAAAAAAGTTTTACTTTTTTCTTGGTTACATTAGTAGTAAACTGGAAACTTGAGATTTCGAAGGTACTTCTAAGTTAAAGAAATTCTGCAGACAGCACTGAATATCCCGTTAGGAAAATGTAAGCGTGCGTCTTCAGCGTTTCGGCTGAAGCCCGGCGCCCTGACGCGCTCGCTCTCTGTGCCTTCTGTCTCCTCCAGTGCGGCCAGACTCCACTGATGGTAGCTGCCGAGCAGGGCAGTCTGGAAATAGTCAAAGAATTGATGAAGAATGGAGCTAATTGCAACCTGGAAGATTTGGTAAGTTTTGGAATCTTTTGTCTTCTTTTTCTTTTCCTTTGCTGTTTGTTTTACGAAGCGATTCAAAAATAATAGGTTACAAATGATACTGTCAGTTGTGTATCATCTTTGCCTGCAGTGTGCTGAGTTAATGTTTTAAAAAGGGAGAGGAATTTTCACTTTGAATGAAGGTCCTCAGCGCTCCATGTTTTTATGTGCTGGTGGCGCTGGCTGAATAAGGAGCACGTGAACACGCAGTAGATGCCTGCCCGCAAGACACCCACCTGGGAGCCAGGTGTTCACACGATTCCCTGTAGTGGCCCTTCACTGTCGTGAGTGTCATCACCTCCGTCACGTGGTGATGGCCGGGAAGCCGTGTCCTCCTGACAGCAAACCTCGGGGAGGCCGCTGCTCGGCCCGCCACTCTTACCGGCTCTGTCGCTCAGGAGTGATTTTATAGGGTCCACAGCTATATCTGGTTTTTGTTTTCTTTTAAAAAATTTTTTCACATCTGTTTTTTAAAATTTATTTTAAATTGATGATTTTTATTGAATGGTCATTTGAATTAAATGGCACTCAGGAGTCAAAGTTAGGATAGCATACCTGTAGCCTTCATTGGAAAAAGGGAGGTGAATAGCTTTCCCTAGCGCACCGCCTTTGAACTCAGCACGGACCGCTTTAGTCTGGCGGCCTGCCAGCGTGCTCTGACGTCTCTGACCGCCTTCCATCCAGGGCGGGCTGGTGGTTGCTGGCCACAGGACTGGCTCTGCGGTTCGGATAGTCATCTTTTCTCCTTTTTGAGAAACACGCTATGTGATTAGAAGCCTGCCGAAAAGACTGAGTGGGCAGCTGTGAAGCCACTTCTGCACCGTGTGGTGACTCACGCAGACAGAGGTCCCCGCGGGGGATCGTGCCCCCTGTTTGAGGTCGAGCGGGTCAGTCCTGTCAGTTTGGTGCGGTCACTGGGTGTGTGCGTTCGACTTTGTCCTCGTTTGGAAGGCTATTTCGGCTTTGAAACAGTAACACCTGTGTCTGTGTGTTCAAGGATAACTGGACAGCGCTTATATCGGCCTCCAAAGAGGGGCACGTGCACGTGGTGGAAGAGCTGCTCAGATGCGGGGCCAACGCAGAGCACCGGGACATGGTATGTGCGTCCTTCGGGTGTGTTGTGGGTCAGCTGGCTCAGGGACAGTGACAGATGAGTGTGCGCCCTCATGTTGTCACGTGTGCGGTGATGTCATGGTGTTTTAGGGTGTGGGCTTGGGCATGGACATGACCCTCAAGAACGTTTTAAAGCCCAGATGGTATAATATGCCGTTTTAGAATATTCTTAGTCATCACTTTTAGAGTTAAAATTCGGAAATATTGTTAAAAATACTCATTACCCTTTAATATGTCAGTGTTTTAGAACTTAAGAGAGAATTGTTTCATTTAAGAGGAACTTTAAGAGGGCCATAGCATAGTTTTTAAAATATTTTTTGCTGTTATAACTTTCAGTATAATGGTTATAAATTCTTATTTATTTTTTAAAATTTATTTTATTTTATTTTTAGAGAGAGGAGAAGGGAAGGAGAAAGAGAGGGAGAGGAACATCAATGTGTGGTTGCCTCTCACACGCCCCCTGCTGGGGACCTGGCCTGCAACCCAGGCACGTGCCCTGACTGGGAATCGAACTGGCCACCCTTTGGTTCACAGGCTGGCGCTGAATCCACTGAGCCACACCAGCCAGGGCTATAAATTTATTTTCAAAATGTAATTATGTTCAGACATGCCGTCTATACCTATTATAAGCTTAATGATATGATTCTTAATTATCTTGGCATCTGCTTAGAGCACAAAAATAAAGAAAGGGATTATTTCTGGCTTATTTATTCTGCAAAATGTTTAGTCTTTTCAAAAGTTAATTTAACAGTGGGAAAAAAGGGAATTGATCCAATACATAAAACATGGGTTACTTTGCTGATGATGTTTCATGAGATGCAGAGGGTCTGAGTGTTTGAGAAACCGCAGCGTCCCACCGTCTTGCACCTACTGTAGTGTTGTTCCTGGTTCTCAGAACAGCCCTACGGGCCAGTGGCTAACTTTGTTCTCAGCATGTGTGGCCATTGTTTTCCAAAGTTATACCCAGGGTCAGCTTCTGAGTAATTACGTGGCTCATTGGTGACAGACAGTTAGATTCATTTGTCCCAGGCTGTGTCTTCGTGTGTCCTGGGTGACTTTTAAAGACACGTCCTACGGTCGAGTTTGCTCTCAGTGGTGAGTGCGTTCTTTGGTTTCTGACGAGCGCACAATGTCCTGGGCCCACCCGCACGGCCTGGACAGAGCGGTGTCCCCGCCTCGCCTGCACCGGCGCCACCGCCGTGTGGTCAGCCCCTCTGCTCACTCCCCACCCTCGCCGCCACGGGCCTGGTTCCCATTCTGCAGTTCTGCCTTTTCAGATTAGGACAAGTGTTTCTTAAATCTCTTTTTTTAGTGATGATGAGACAAAATCAGAAGACGTGATTTATATTCTCAGAATCAAATGTGAATTGGTCCAAGTACTGATTTTTAAGAAAACAAAACATTCATTTCTTATTATAATTTGATTACATTGGTCCCTTTTATTGAATTGCATTATAGCTAAAGAGAAAATTACTCAAAAAAAAATAGAAAATTGCTTCTGTAGCATAGAAAACAGGAAGTTATCCTGCTGTTAATTCATACAGATGACGTCGCCCACCCCTGGGAACCCTGATCGGCAGGTCACTGCCTGAGCGCCCTCTCTCAGCAAGAGGCCCTGTGTGACCTGGGACCATAGGGTGTGCCCACCAGGACCCCTCTTTGGGGGTCTAGACTCAAACAGGGAGGAGGCTACCTCAGGACAGAGAAAGTTTTCAAAGGCAAGGTCTCAAACAGCTAAGATGGATCTTGGAAAAAGTCCAACCTGAGTGTTCCATATTCCAGTTTTCATGGTGTAGTGCTGCGTTTGCAGTGTTTATTTCTGGACTTGAGAGACTGGACTTCGTTCAGGTACTTTTGTGTACAGGGTCCGGCAGAAGGAAGGCCTGCCTGCATATGGCTGGTAGGGTAATAATATCGGTGTAATAATGTGTAGTTTTAATTTGAACACTTCACCTAAAATGTCATATGGTGTGCTTGAGTGTGATATCGTTATGTTACAGAATTACATGCTTGTGATTTTGTAGTAAAAGATTTTATAATTCAAAAGGGGTGTTATTTGTGCCAGACCCTGTATTTCTCTGGGGAGCGTGGGAACTTAAAACTACACAGTAGTGCCTTCATAAGGCAATGGTTTTATAAATAATAGTCACAGAATGAACTTCATTAATGGCATTTTTGTGCTTGAAGGCTCTCCAAAATTTTATTCCCTCCACCTTTGTTCTAGGGAGGATGGACAGCTCTCATGTGGGCGTGTTACAAAGGCCGCACTGAAGTGGTCGAGCTGCTCCTTTCCCACGGTGCCAACCCCAGTGTCACTGGTCTGGTGAGCATTGACGAAACACTCATCTGTGGTGTGAGTGGTATGTCCTCCTAGGGGACGCTTAAGGCTGGTTATACTTTGGACTTGACAGTGAATAGAAGTGACCTAGATCGTCATTTTTTTTTTTAAGATTTTATTTATTTTTAGAGAGGAGGGAAGAAAGGGAAAAAGAGGGAGAAAAACGTTGATGTATGAGAGATACAGCGATTGGTTGCCTCTCACGTGCCCCCTACTGGGGACCTGGCCTGCCACCCAGGCATGTGCCCTGACTGGGAATCAAACCGGCAGCCTTTCGGGTTGCAGGCCTGCGCTCAGTCCACTGAGCCACACTGGCCAGGGTGACCTAGATCTTCCTAAAGATAAGAATGAAGAATGTGATTTTAAAGTGCAGTGAGACTTTTTTCTCAAGCTCAGCTTGTTTCTCAATTTTTATCAACAAAAGGTGACTCAGAGCTTAAATGTGAATTATAACCCTGTAGCATTTCAGAAGGAGTTTTAAATTCTGAAGACATCTTACCTGTGGGCATGTATTCTTAATCTAAACTTTAAAAAAAAAAATCCTTTTTCTGCGCATTCTTACAGGTGATGATATATCCATTACTGCTTTGTGTGACTCTTGATCTCAGACTGCAGACTGAGAGACTTGCATTGACGGGGTCTTTTCACAATATGTGTATATCAGATCACGGTGTACGCTTTCAATATCTCACAGTTTTGCCAGGCATCCCTCAATAAAGCTGAAAGAAGCAGTGCATTTTTGTTCAAATTAATGGAAGGTTTATAGAAGAAAACTCTCATATTCCTATTGTTAGTCTTGCCCGTTGGCTAATGACATCAAATGTGTTGACTCTGTGGAAAAGTAAATGTGTTCGTAATGTTTATTTATTTAAGGCTGAGTGCACTTTGGCTGTCAGTTACATGTTATGAGTGTTGTGTGTTTTTAAAGGGGAGAATGGTCTGTAAGTTGATTTTTAAAACATTCCTTTGTGTTATCCCATTTGTTATTTACCTTTCTTAGTGAATGCACGCTGTAAAGATCCGCCTAAAAGATTTTCTCTCCCTGCTCCCTCTCTCCCTCCTTCCTCCTCTGTCTGGCGCCCACCCGCTCCCTGTCCCCTAGCAGTACAGTGTCTACCCAATCATTTGGGCAGCGGGGAGAGGCCACGCAGACATAGTGCACCTTCTGCTGCAGAACGGCGCCAAAGTCAACTGCTCCGATAAGGTGGGTCAGCAGGGCCTCTCAGGCTCCCGTCCGTGCTATGTCCCCTTGGTGTGCCTCCGTACAAGTGTTTTCACGCCCTCCCATGAGGCTGCGAGGACGTGCCCCGAGTTGTGCATGGGAATGCGTTTTATGTAGATATGCACCTCCTGGATGGTCCCTTCCTCCGTTTTTATGTCACAGTCGTCATTCTCAGGACGGTAGGCAGGGAGGGTTCGCCATCTTCATCGTTTGAATTTTTCTGTTACAACTTTTCTTCCTACCTCTAGCCCTGTCTGCTTTTTGTGTTGTTGCCAGAGTGATCTTTCTAAAATTCAAGTTATCTCTCTCTCATGCTTAACACCCTGAAGACACCACCCCCGGAATGACATGTGAAGGTGGGCCTTGCCTTCCTTTCTGCCCCTTCCCCTGCTCTCTGTACCCCAAAATGACCTTATGAACAGCATCTTACAAGGATGGCTTGTTGGAAAAGTTTCTTAGGATAGGAGAGACCTAAACCAGTTTGTTGGGAGAGGGAATAAAGGAGAAAAGACTGGTGATGTGGGAGGAAATCACTGAGTACGTTTCTAGGTGAAACCAGGAAGATAGGACCCACAGTGCATGTGAAGGGGTTAAATTTATTGGGGGGAGAAGCCAGGAGTCGGGAAAAGACAGAGAGACTTGTTGAGGCAGTGCTGAGTGCCGCCTGCAGAAATGTCTGCCAGGCGTCTGGGCGAGATGTCAGGAAGCCTTTGGTGATGAGAGGGAGAGGGCCTGGCGAGGAGGGTAAGGGGGTCGGGCTGACCTGGGGGCGGGGGTGTAGAAGGGACAGCGGAGGCGCCCCTGTCGCCCAGTGCTGTGCGAAGGGGTGAAGTGCAGCAGGTGTCCCAAGGATGGAGGTGTGATCACACTGTCTTTGAAGATGTCCAGGGTTTTTGATTTGTAGACTTAGGGAAGGCGTTTCAGCCAGAGAAACCGTCATCCACAAAGGAAGAGGCTGGGAAGGAATTTAATTCTGAGAGAGGAGAGATGTGAGAGAGAAACTGGGAAGTTCCCCAAGGGTTCCTTATTCTGTCTAAGCCTGCTCCAAGGCCGTGGTCTTGACCACTGTGCTCCTGTCCTGTGTCCCACCCTTTGTTAGGCTCCGGCTCCCGGGGGCTGTATTGGCAGCCTCGGATTCCAGCTGTCCTGAGGCCCTGGTCCCTCAAGAGCCCCAGGCTACAGCTTTCAACGGTTTGGTTCCCGAGATGTTTGATGTCCAGGAGTGACCATCTTTTGGCATCTCTGGGCCACACTGGAAGGAGAGTTGTCTTGGGCCACACATTAAGTACACAAACACGAACGAAAACTGATGAGAAAAAAACAGGTTTTAAGTCAGTTCACCATGTTGTGTCGGGCAGTGTTCATAGCTATCAGGCTGCATGCGGGCCATGGAGTGGACGCCCCTGAGTGGGCTGCCCGGGACAGTAGCCAGCAGCTGCGTGTAGCTATTTAGACTTAAATCAATTAAAAGAAGATAAAATAAAATAAAATAACTCAGTTTCCTAGTCAGACTTGGTACATTTCAAGTGCCCAGTGGCCTCAGAGGTGACTGGTGGCCGCTGCTGCGGCTGGTGCAGTCACGGCATCTCTGCGTCAGCACAGAAAGCTCTCTGGATGGGGCTGTTACAGAAGCAGGCTTCATTAAGGGTTGTCTCCATCTGCAGTCTCCCGGGTAGTCACAGGTCACTGTGGTGTTCGTGTGTCTCCTGCCTGCCAGACTCCCGGAGGTAAACAACATTGCTGTTTTCTGCATGACTTACAGTCTGAGATGCCTTTTGAGTCACATCCCAGCAGAACGTGCCTCTCAGTGCACTTTCTGGGCCACAGTTTCTTTTGTCAAGCACAGAGCTGATTTGGGGTGTGGGTAAGAGTGCAGACTGAAGCCAGGCCTGGTGGTCCGTGGGCCTAGCTCCCCTCTTAATAGCTCTGTGACTCTGAGCCTGCAACTGACTTCTCAGGGCCTCATCTGCTGTTGCGGGAAAGTGTGATACTGCCCCCTCTCCTTATTCTTGTGTGAAGATTCCATGAGTTTACATTAAACTGGTTAGAGCTGTTTCTGCCTGTGGTCAGACTGTTGAACTTTTGATTGTATTTCACAAGACATGGGAAGCAACGGAGGCTTGTTGAAAATTAGAGTGTGTGACTTTATGGTGGGAAATTGTCGCTCACTGAATGTAAAAGTGAGGTTGGGTGAAAGATACCCCGTGCAGTGGTTAGTCATCTGTTCTGGAAATAGAATGGGATAGAATGGGGAAGATGTGATCTAGCCACGGTTAAAGCTATGCTTGGTGTAAGAGGCAATTAAGAACACCTGAAGTACGACTTTTATCAACATTCATGTTGAAAGTGTCTTTTCATATACTTTGGCCATAATTTTAAACATATTGTTTGTTTTAATAGTATGGGACCACCCCTTTGGTTTGGGCTGCACGGAAGGGCCACCTGGAATGTGTAAAACATTTATTGGCTTCGGGAGCTGATGTTGATCAAGAAGGAGCTGTAAGTATCTTTCCTGTTTTAACCCCTGATAATAGAGACCTGCTTTTAGTTGTAAGACAGAATATTTTTTTCTTAGTATATACCTACAGAAATTTCCTACAGTTTGTAAATGATACTGAGAAAAGTAAGTATTTTCTTGCTGTTATCTTGATAAATATCTTACAGATACTATGTCCTGTAAATTTTTGCTTTCAAGGCTCTATTGCTAACGCACATAAGTTTTGGGAGGTTAAAAGAACAGGACGTTGTTCAGTGACCTTAGTGTAAATTAAATAGTGTCAGATCAAATAGTTCGAGATGCATGAATTATGGAAAAAGTTTTGTTTAACATTTATTTACATTATTAAATAAAATTAATATTTAAAACTTATTTAAATTTTAAACATAATATTGTAATTCTTTGTATATTCTTAACTGTGAGTTACTTTCATTCTTCAACAGACAGATTTAAAAATACCAGAAATTGGTGGTCAAAACCTAGAAAGCTTTAAAATTGGTTCAAACCTGCAACCAACTCACAGTTATTAATCGCTTCCTGAGCCCCTGCCGTGGAGCCAGCCGTGTGAGGGGCGTGCGGGGGGACTGGAGGAGCCCCCACACACTGCTTTCTCTTTGCGGTGACAGAATGTGGGTACAGGGAGTGACATTTACCCACAAGGAACAGTTGGCGCAGACTGCCGTTTGTGTGTCACGTAGTGTGTGAGAGAGACCGTGACGGGCTCTGGGAAGAGATGCACCACACTTCTGGCTGCGGCATTAGAAGGCGAGCTCCCAATCACGCTTGGCTTTCTAGCGCAGCATTGGCCAGTGTCTCCTGTTTCCCCTGTTGGCAGAAGCTACCGAATGCTGACCTTGAGGAGTATGAGACGTTTCAGTGCTGGGTGGAGACCATGTGGTTCATAGACAGCACAGAAGTCACACCAGTGACTTTCTTCCTCTCTGGACAGTGTAGCAAGTGGAGAGTGGCTGGGCTACATGGGCAGTGACTACTGAGCGAGGGAGAAGGCCGGGCTGGCTCGCTGCTCGAGAGAGCGGGGCTGTGCGCTGGGCGCTGAGCTGCGGGCTGGACCGGTCCTCTCAGGACAGGGGTGCTGTCTCAAAGCAGAGCAAAACCTGCAGAAGTGACTTTAATACTTGTAGTAGTGAGGCAGGCTCTTCTGTCAGGTGATTGATGGTTATAAACTAGAAGTGCGATTCTTAGAACAACTAGAATAAGAGTCTTTGGAAGTGGGGTCTCCAGATCACGGTAAAAGACAGCAGACTGTATGGTACTTTTATTAACATATCCTGTAGCCATTAAGTCTTTGTTTCGGTTTTTCCTGTAGATGTTGTTGTAGACCATTCTTTGTTGAGTCTGAAAGGCCTTACTTGGGATTATTTAGCTTAGAATGAGTCTGATTTTGAACCATCCTGTCAACTGTGTGAGGCCTCATCGCGTTGCCGAGAGGGTGCGTGGTGTCACGGTAGTGAGCCCGCTTTCAGAGTGTCATTTAGAGAGCTAAAGGTCAGGACAGTGCTGTTGACCCAAGGAGTTAATCTCTCTCCAAAAACAGAAAATGTGCCCCCTGGCCACTTTGGTGTGCTTCTGGTTACTCATGTGGACACTCTGTTGTCAGAAGTAACTGTTAACAGGCCCCCGTCTTGCAGACATCGGTTTTACTGTGACAGCACGAATCAGGTGTGCTCTAGAGTGTGCCGCTTCCCGGGCTTTTCTCTGTGTTTAGAACTCAATGACTGCCCTCATTGTGGCTGTGAAAGGAGGCTACACACAGTCGGTGAAGGAGATCTTGAAGAGGAACCCCAATGTGAATCTGACAGATAAGGACGGAAACACGGCCTTGATGATCGCGTCGAAGGAGGGGCACACCGAGATCGTGCAGGATTTGCTCGACGCTGGGACTTACGTGAACATACCTGACAGGGTAGGTCACCTGTGTGTCTTCCAGTGGTGACATCGCTGGAAGGTGGCCTTAACTTCTCACCACCTTGCACAACCCTCCATGCATGACACACGTTTGTTTTGAGATAAGTTTTATTTCTACCTTTAGCACTAGTAAGTTAAAGACTGTCCAATCATGGTGAAGGGTGTTCTTTTTGATTTTGTCAAATGATGTTGTTATTGAGAATGTCACATGTGCTATTAGTCTGTAACTGTCCTTGATCTGTATCGCCATAGCTGTGGATGTTCTTCATGGCCTCTGGGCTTTAAGTACCGCCTGCCCCCCCCAACCCCCGCCACTTACACTTAGAATTTTCCAATTCTCTCTCTTGCTCTAACCTCTTCTCAGAAGTCTACACTTGTATATACAACTCCACATGAACCATCTGCTTGAATGGTCTTTTTTTTTTAAGATTTTATTTATTTACTTTTAGAGAGAGGGAGAGAAACATCAGTGTGTGGTAGCTTCTTGTGCGCCCCCTACTGGGGACCTGGCCTGCAACCCAGGCAGGTGCCCCAACTGGGAACCGAGCTGGTAACCCTTTGATTGTCAGGCCAGCGCTCAGTCCACTGAGGCACACCAACCAGGGCTTGAATGGGCTTCTTAAACTTTCAGCAAAATAGACGTTTTGTTGTTTCTTCCCAACCCCGCTTTCCCTCAGCCTTCTCCATCAGTAAGTGGCACTGCCTCCACCCTGCGGTTGAGGTCCCACGCCCTGTGCTATAGCCTTGATTTCTCTTCCTCCCACATCTAATTCTTCAGCAGGTTCCATTGGTCCTGCCTCCAAAACATCCTTCCTTTGTCTGCGTCCCTTCATGTCCAGAGCCACCTCCTGAGTGCAAACCCCTGTCTCCCATTGTGTGAGCAAAAGCATCTTGACTGGGTTCTCTTATTGGCTCTAATGTATTCTCCACGCTGCTCTCGGAGTGATCCTTAAAACAATGAGTTTCACATGTACTCCTTCATTTAAATCATCCGGGCTTCCTCTTGCACGTAGGAGAGCTGTTGCATCTTTAGTGTGTAAGTCCCGCATGACGTCTGTTGCTGGCTCTTTGTCCTCATGTTTTCCCATTCCATTCTTCCTTATTCCCTCCCGTTCAGTAGCGCACAGCCCCATGAGCTTCTGTCCACGTTCTTGAACACGCTGATCCTGTGGCTGCCCCGGGGCCTCCGCCCCAGCCGTGCTGTGCTGGGCTGCTGCTCTTCACCACCATCCCGGGGCTGGCTCCTGCTCCCAACTCCTGTCCCAGCCAGCCAGCACCTCCACAGAAAGATCTCCAGCTGCCCGACCCACCTAGCCACCCAGCCCCTTCCTGTCTCATTGCTGTAGTTTAATTTATTTCCGCGGTATTTGTCTGGTTTTACATTTGTGTTACCTGTCACTTCTGGACTGTCCATTCTCCCAGAGACAGGACCCTGTCTTTCTGGTGTCCCTGTACCTACACTAGTGTATGACACATAGTGAGCAGTGAAGTGTCTGTCACCTTGTGTTAATTTGCTGGCCTGGAGCCATATCAGAGCTAACATTCTCCACTAGCCTTTGTCTGCCTTGGCTTGTCTCTGCTCTGATGTGGCGGTCAAGATGGACACCATGGCATCGTACTTCCTAACCTCAAGGACCCACACCCTGGTTTGTAGCCCACGGGCCCGCCGGGGCTGAGCTGGGTACAGCTCATGGACTCGGTCAGCCCGCGTCCCTCCAGCTGACGTGTGATTTAGCAGTTAGGAAAATGCCCATTGCCAAAATAGCCATTCCCATGAGGCAGTGGGAAGATATAATTAATGATGATTATTGCTTGGTGAATGTAATTTCAGGGCAAAGAGATGTCCTTGTGAGGTAATGGGCCCCCGGGGCCTGTTCTGGGGCTGAGTCAGGCTCCTGTGCTGTTGCTCTCCAGTGCCAGGGGCTGGGGTGTGGGTGCTGCTCCGAGGGCTGCCTCCTCCCAGTCGGTGCGGCCACAGGCCCACGCTGGCACTGACCTTGCAGCTCCTCCAGAAACCACGGCTTCTGTGGTGCAGCGTCATCCCAGGGGAATGTGTTGTGCCATTTCCAGGCCTTCTTGCAGTTCCTTGACGGCCATGGTGTCATTTCTTTAAATTACATTTGTAATGGAAGGTTACATCCAAAGGGGATGGCTTATTGTTCCGGTGACTTGTCTTTCTGAACCTTTGTCCTGGAATTTCCGTCTTCATCTGGGGTTACAGTCTTCTGCCTCTCTTTCCGGGGGCATCAACTAAGATTTTTCTCTTTGTTTAGAGAGACCTGTTTTCCAAGAAATTTTCAGGAAAAAATCTATTATATTAACACATGAGTAACCTTGACTTCCAGCGGGGTTTATTTGTTCTCATCGTGAATTCACTGTGTCTTTTGTCTTTTCAGAGTGGGGACACTGTGCTGGTTGGCGCTGTCAGAGGGGGCCACGTGGAGATTGTCCGAGCGCTTCTCCAGAAGTACGCCGACATCGACATCCGGGGGCAGGTGCGTGCGGCCGCAGCGCGTCGTCGGCGTCTCTGCGTCCCGTGGCTGTCTGTGTGGGCTCCTTCAGTGTCCCTCCGCCGACTTTCCTATGGGGACAGACTCGAAAGCCTGATGTGTGCAATGAGTGCCTGAATCACTCGTGTCCCTGCCGCTGCCGTGGGGTTGCTGTGTTGGCGTCGTTAGCTCTGTAATACTTACACGTAGCGGTTCCTAAATACCGCACCTCCCAGGAAGCAGCTGTTGACTTTTCCCTCTGCGACACAGGACAACAAAACTGCTCTGTACTGGGCCGTGGAGAAAGGAAACGCGACGATGGTGAGAGACATCTTGCAGTGCAACCCGGACACGGAGATCTGCACCAAGGTACAGCCCTCCCGCCCCCTTTGGCCCTGCGGGCGCTGGCAGGCCGTCCTGCGCCGCTTTTTGGTCGTCTTTGTCTTACAGCAGCATTAGGCTGACTCTGCTGGAAGTATGCTCTATTAAATTGAGGAGTGACTTTGTACCCTTTCAGGAATGTGTATTTGCAGGAAAATATAGTGTGCAGTTTATTACTTTAGGTGACTGTGTCCAGAAAACACAGTGTCAGCTATTCACCAACTGTGGGCAGATCATTTCCCCAGCATTCCTCTGTGCTCCCCTTGTGTGGGATGCAGAGCCCGCTTGCTTTACAAAGGCTGCTGTGAGCGGCTGTGGGTTTCCAAACCAGCAACTTAGTCTGCTTTCTCAACTCTTGTGAAAAATATAAGCCCACGTCAGACTTTAGTGATTGTGCGTGGCCTTATGTATGAGGGCTTTCTGTGGGGAAGATATATTTGGAATTTTAGAGTGAAATGGCAGGAACTCTTAATGAAGAAAAAAAACTTAAGGAGTCACCCATAAGAGAAGGCTATTTGATCTGCTAGAGATGGAGGCGATTGTCTTTCTAAACCAGGGATGGTAACTCAGTGCCCTGGCAGAAAGGTTCCTGGGCCGCCTGCTGGTATGCAGGTGGTTCCCTGATGATCTCTTTTCTTTCTCTGTGGGTCAGGTCTCGGCCACCATAGCCACCTGCAGCTCCTGACCAGGTTTCTTTCTTGGCTCCGTGCCACACTATGGTCTCTTCTTACTTCCCTTGGTTTTTAAAGGAATCATGAACTCTTGAAGTTTTCCAAAACCATACTGCTGTATCACATTGTTCTCCCTGCTACACACAGGCCTTTATAAAAGGGCACAGAAATCAGAAGCGACGCAGGTATGGACATTGGAAAAATCTAGACGCTGGCCTGCCTGGCCCCAGATGGCTGGGCTGTAGTTGGCTGGGGGGCCACGGTGAGAAAGGGCATTGTCTCTGGAGGTGTTGCCCAGATGTTGGCATGGGACCCAGCAGGTCACATCCCATACTTGGCTGAGTGACATCAGATTATTTTGATACAAAAGAATGGTTGTGAAAGGAAAAGCCGTTTTCTTGGTCGTTTTTACAACTCTGTTTTCTTGGGAACGTTGTTAATGCAGACTGGCGCCAGAGCTAGGTCACGGAATTCCTACATAGGCGTTTCCGTGACTTGGAACACTCAGGAGTAGCACTCTCCGTCTGACAGACTTTCATGTGTGTGTCCCCAGGATGGCGAGACCCCGCTGATAAAGGCCACCAAGATGAGGAGCATCGAAGTGGTGGAGCTGCTGCTGGACAAAGGTGCTAAGGTGTCCGCCGTGGACAAGGTGGGACACCTGTGTGCAGGGACCCTGTTTGGAAGGTGGCTAGTGGACTGACCTGCGCATCTGGTGGACAAGGGGTCAGACTGCAGCGGTGCAGGGAGAGGTTACTTGCCAGAGCCTCAGCCCCTTCCTGGTGGCTCCCTGCATGCTGAGCTGAGAGCAGTGGGTGGGAAGGGCTCCACATGCTAGCAGGGAAGCTGCCTCAGATCAAACCTGTGCGGCTGGAACCAGCTGGGGGCTGTGGCAAGCACTGTAGGTGGGGGGACGTGTGAGGGTGGAGCTGCTTGCAGATATGCAGCAGAGAAGACTCCACGGGACTGGAGGAGACAGACCCCAGAGCATTTGGCATCACTGTGCCCAGCGGGAGAAGGGGCTCCATCCCACATCCAGGCTCTACTGCTCTCACATTAGGCGGGGCAGCAGTGTGGGTTGCGGAGCTTCTAGATAGAAGCGGGGAGTCTTCCAGCCAGAACCTGAGCTGACTAGGAAGGTGGCTGGCGTCTGCTGGCAATAAGTGCTGGGAGGGGACCAGGGCCTGGAGGAGCTGTGGGGTGACTTCGGGGGAGGGGAGGAGAACGACCTTCATCTCGGAGGGCTGTGGGAGAAGCCATTCCTGAGGAAAGCCAGGTAAGGAGCAAGAGAAAGAAATTGCAGGGGAAAATCTGAGATAAAGATCTACATTGTTTATGTACTCCACGTGAAAAATGTGAGTTCAGATTTTCAGTCATTTTACAGAAACAGGACAATTGACACTGCATATTCTGTGTTTAAAGGTAGGAAGGTTCACGTTTTCTGCCACTGTTTTACAGAAAGGGGACACTCCTTTGCACATCGCCATCCGTGGGAGGAGCCGGAAGCTGGCAGAACTGCTTTTACGGAACCCCAAAGATGGGAGGTTGCTTTACAGGCCCAACAAAGCGGGCGAGACCCCCTACAACATTGACTGCAGCCATCAGAAAAGTATTTTAACTCAAATATTTGGAGCCAGTAAGTATTGGGTTTTGTTCCTGACTGAGCTTTTAAAAAGAATGTTCCATGGAAAAATTTGGAGACCAACGGCAGTTTTGTGTCTGTCACTTAACTGGAAATTACAAAAGTTGAGGAAGTTGCTGTTTTGCTGTGGACAGATACCCCTCCTTGTCTGAGCTCTTCTGCCTCGTGGTGTGGCTTTCTCAGTGAAGTGCATTCAGAGTGACCCAGCGGCTTCTGAGACCTAAAAACTTAGCCCACGTTTCTAAGGCTCTTCTGCCATCACTCTCCCAGGTAGACTCTGTGCTTTTAGTCAAAACGCGCCCTGACCGAGGCCCGCACACCTGCAGTTCTCTGCCCTTGCAGGTGCTGGGCTGCCACAGGGCTGGCCCACTCCGTGCCCGTCTCTGGGAGTGCGCTCTCCTTGTTCACATCCTCTCCCCACGGCTCCTGTCACTGCCGTGACCTCAGCGGGCTCTGCCTGCTCTACCTGAGCAGGCACAGGTTCTGCCTTGCCGGGTACTTGAGCAGCGGTGTTTACATTTTCTTCTTTAATACTTACTGTGTACGGCTTGTTGTCCTGTTTCTTTTGGAATTTTCTCCCTCCCAGACCCCCAGTTCCTCAGGGCCCTGTTTGTTCCCTCTGTGTCCTCTGGAACATCTAGTTAACGCCTTGACTGCTGTGCTAAAGTAGATTTGATTGAAAGGAATGCACGTGGGGACGTGAGCACTCACGTGAGGTCTTTCGAAACATGGAGCAACTCTAGCAGATCAGTTTTTGCTTGAATTAAAAAAGAGGTATGTTACCAATGTATCCAACAAAGAAACCAACAGGAGGTAGTAGGATCCTGCCACCTTCCCCTTTGGCCTCTCACTGCATATTGTCTGTAAAGAGGATTCTTGTGTCGTAAAACATTTTGAATTATAATACGCACTCATTAAATTTCAAGAGTGAAGACACAAATACAGTATCAGTAGTACAAATTTCCCCATCCCGTATCGCCTGATTGATAATTGTTTGACCCTCCCAGAGTTTTTTTGCATTTCTAAAAATGTTTTATACTGTATCTGTAACGTTTAAAAAGTCAGGTCGTACCATATTATAAAAGTTGTTAATAATGAACTGAATCATATTTTAATTGTATAATCTTTCATTTTGTAGTATTTTAATCATACATTCAGGTCTCCGTTGATGAATATTTGGTTTGTTTTGCTGTTAAAAGCTGGTGCTGCCGTGAACATCTTTGTACACACATCAGTTAACTCTTATTTTAGGGTTATTTTCTCGGAATAAACCCCCCAGAGTAGAGCTGGCAGGTCAGTGCACGCCCGCAGCTTTGATAGACTTTCCAAATGGCCGCGTGCGGGGTGCCGGTCTCTGCAGCCCCTGCCCAGGTCCGGCAGGAGGCGCTCGTCTTAGTTTTCACTGCGCAGTTACTGTGAGATCGCGATCCTTTCACGTGTTCCTGGCCATCTGTATTTTTGCCATTTTCCTCTTTGTATCCGTAGCCAATGTTTTTCTTGAGTTTTTAATGTTTTTTAAATTTTATTTTATTTATTTTTTAAAGAGAAGGAGAGAAACATCAACATATGGTTGCCTCTCGTGAGCGCCCCCACCGAGGACCTGGCCTGCAACCCAGGCATGTGCCCTGACTGGGACTCGAACCTGCGACCCTTTGATTCGCAGGACTGTGCTCAATCCACTGAGTCACACCAGCCAGGGCTGAGTTTTTAATATTTTTAAGAATGGATTTTAAGTGTCTTTGTGTGCTATGGATATTGATCCTGGATCTCACCTACCTGTTGTACCCATCTCCTAGCTTATTCTCTATTTACAGTGATGCACTTTTATTTCCCTGCCAGAAGTTACACATGTCTTTGTAGTTTGTCAGTCTTTTCCTGCGCTTCTGGTTTTAGTATTCTGTTAAGAAAGGCGTTTTCCAAGGAAAAATTTTAAAAGTTTTTTGTTCCCTGGCTGGTGTGGCTCAGTGGATTGAGTGCTGGCCTGCAAACAAAAGGGTCTCCAGTTCGATTCCCAGTCAGGGCACGTGCCTGGGTTGCAGGCCAGGTCCCCAGTGCGGGGGCGAGAGAGAGGCAACCACACATTGATGCTTCTCTCTCTCTTCCCCCCTCTCTTCCCCTCTCTCTAAAAATAAAAAAAGAAAATCTTTTTTAAAAAGTTTTTTTTCCTAGTATTTTTATGGTTTTATTTTCTACATTTATTTTTTTAATGTTTCAGAAACTTACTTTTATTATACAAGGTACAAGATGTATGGAGTAATAATTTAATTTTTTTTTAAATGAATGTCTAACTTCTTAATGCCACTTACTCATTCATGCTTTCCCACCCATTTGAAATGTACTTATGTTCATGTCCTGTGTGAGTTCTGTGATGTTTTTAGTCATTGTGTCTTTATGGACAACTACTTTTTGGTCACCTTTAAATTTTTTTCTTAGTTACTCTTACATGTTTTGCTTTTCAGTTTTTCAAAACATTCTCTGATTTTTGGATTGGAATTGCCTTAAAGTGATAGATTAATTTGGGGAGAACTGATAACTTTAAGCCATTGAACGCTTCTGCCTGGAACCGTGGAGTGTCCCCTCTTCTCGGACTAAGTGTGACCTTCAGTAACTTTTGTGGGTTTGTTTATGGAGCTGTTGCATCAGGTGTGTCCCCTGGACCGCTTTCTGCTCTGACCATATTGCACTGGTGCTGAGATGCACCCTGCTCCCACGTCTCTGGGGTCGGACGATGTCTTAGGTGTCTCAAGTGCTGTAACGTGTGGTGTTCAAGACAAGCTGAACCTGTTTCTACACAGGTCCAACCACTTACAATAAGTTTTTCTCTCACTAAATAAATAGTAGATGAGAACTGACGTCTCCCTTTAATCCCAGGACACTTGTCTCCTACGGAGACGGACGGGGACATGCTGGGCTATGACCTGTACAGCAGCGCCCTGGCGGACATCCTCAGCGAGCCCACCATGCAGCCGCCCATCTGTGTGGGGCTCTACGCCCAGTGGGGGAGTGGGAAGTCCTTCCTCCTCAAGAAGCTGGAGGGTAAGGGGCTGTTTGTGCAGTCTGGAGGTTTCACGTTTTGTGAGCACAGGAAGACAGAGCTCTAAGCGTAGGTGCGTGTGCTGCGTGGCACACTGATCTGAGAGTAACAGGTTAGACACCCTCATCAGTCTGCCCACTCGTGTGAGTCGTCTTTCTGAAACAGAGACCCACTGTTTGGTGACCCCGTGGCAGCAGTTTCTGCCGGTGCCATTGTAGTCCCCACGTCCAGTGCCCCTCATGCACTGGCAGCACGCGTGGCCACACCTGCTCACACCGCCTGTGCATGCTCCGTGCTGCTCACTCTTGCAGATGGACCAGACGCTTTTCCTGGGTTGGTCCCTGTATCAGGAGCTTCCTAGATGGCTCCCCTTCCTGCCTCCCGATTCCCATGTTTTTGCTTGGCAAAATCTCACTCGTTCCTCAAGGACAGGTTTCAGTACTGCCTATAAAATGTTTACCAGGTTTCATAGAAGAATGACTTATTTAAGGCTCACCTGGGTTTGACACCCACCTGGAATAGCCATGATTCCCCAGTGTGCTTGGAGGGCGAGGGCTGAGCGGGGGCGTCAGTGTGGCGGCGTGCGCGGTGAGGACACAGCAAAGTCATGATATCTGGTGTCCCATCCAGAGACGGTACCTTGCTGCTTATGTAAGGCAAACCTCACCAAAGCCTCCGCCAATGGAAACATCTGAAGAAGGATTTTGTGCATCTCCACAGGAAGCAGGAGAGTGGGTCGGACAGGCAGGTGCCCCTTGGGAATGGGACTCTTGTGTTGGTCACAGGAGATTGTGGGTTTCATCCAGGGACGTAGTGCGGGCCCAGTAACTGTTCAAATGCAAATGAGGAGCTTTCAGATTGAGCTAGGAGTCGCGTTTCTTAGAGGGGGTGATGTTTCACACCGTGTCTCTCCAGATGAGATGAAGACCTTTGCAGGACAGCAGATCGAGCCCCTTTTCCAGTTCTCGTGGCTGATGGTGTTCCTGACACTGCTGCTCTGCGGCGGGCTTGGCTCCCTGTTCGCCTTCACGGTCGACCCCAGCCTCGGTGTAGCCGTGTCTCTGAGCTCCTTGGCTCTCTTATACATATTCTTTAGTAAGTCCCTGCTTTTGTGTCAAGGGTGTGGGAAATGTCGAGACTCATTGTTTTACTTAGAAGATTATCAGTGTCTATCTCTCAAAACCTGTTAAGTGTTTTTCATAGTGAGGTTAGAAAATCGATCTTTTTGCTGTTTTATTGGCTGGCCTAGAGGAACACTGCCCACAGCCCGGCTGGAGTAGCTTTAAAAACTAGTGTTCCTCTTGTTAATATTGAAGCAGAACACTAGTTTATTGTACTTACCCTTTCATATGTGAATTAATGATTTATATTTAAGTCTTTTTTGAGAACAAGTCTTCATAGCCATCACTGGCATGCTCTTGAACATTTTGACCATGATTGTAATTTTTATTTTACATAAAAGCAAAGTAAAAAGTGTGTGTGTGTGTGTGTGTGTGTGTGTGTGTAATCCCTGTCCTTAGGGTATCTTCAGTTGTAAGGAAGGAAATAGATCTGGGATCGGAGGAGCTGGTCCTCGTAAACAGTGGTGAGGCCCAGCGTGTTTACACTGGCACCCGAACTAGGCGATCTTTCTGTCTAAGGCATTGTTTTTCTTGTGTCACATTTTAGTCTGTTGACTCCCCAGTTCCCATGCACCTTCTGTGTATGGGTGGGGGTTAATTAGTTGAGGAACTGTTTCAGGTGTAGTTAGGAAATAGCATAGGACATGAAAAATTATGTAACCCTGCCGGTATGCTTGATGTTTGTCTGGAGAAAAGAGGCTGCTTGACTAACGATTGTTTTAGGTAGTTATTTTTTTTACCTGTGCATTTCAGTTGTCATTTACTTTGGTGGTCGAAGGGAAGGAGAGAGCTGGAATTGGGCCTGGGTGCTCAGCACCACACTGGCAAGACACATCGGCTATCTGGAGCTGCTCCTCAAATTGATGTTCGTGAACCCGCCTGAGCTGCCGGAGCAGACCACGAAGGCTTTACCTGTGAGGTGAGTGCATCCCTTTGACACAAGTAGCTTTATTTTTTAATCCTCACCCGAGGGTATATTTATTGATTTTAGAGAGGGGGAGAGAGAAACATCAATCAGTTCCCTCCCGTACACGCCCTGACCAGGGGTCGAACCTGCAGCCTTTTGGTACACAGGACCAACTGAGCCACCTGGCCAGGGCTTGGGGTACCGCCTTCTAATCATATCATGAGGTCTGTTGAGATGTCTGATTCTTTCCTAGACTCTGTCATAACCTTTTTCCTCTCTGCCTTTAGTCAGAATTACTCATACAAATGTGCTACACATGACTTTTTTACTGTCTTTCCAAAGAAAATGTGTAAGCTGTTAGAAGTAGAAGATACCTAATTTCAAGCTCTTTTCCCTCCTTCGAATTTTAAACACAGCACTTGGAATGAGACATAGGAAGCGCAGGGTAGATGGTGGGGGGCAGTGTTTCTTCCGCGGGCTGAGGGACGTCCCTGCCCTCCCCAAGGTTCTTGTTCACAGACTACAACCGGCTGTCCAGTGTGGGCGGGGAGACATCCATGGCCGAGATGATCGCCACCCTCTCGGACGCCTGTGAGAGGGAGTTCGGCTTTTTGGCAACCAGGCTCTTTCGAGTGTTCAAGACTGAAGATACGCAGGGTAGGACCTCCTCCTCTGTGTGTGTGGGGCTCAGGGCGCGCTGCGAATGTGAGTGGACATCAGATCCGTCCTGTGCTGTGCCGGCAGCGATTGGGGTTTCCTGGGTACTTGAGGGTCAGTAACTGGTAAGGCCGTCTGTTGTGTCACAGGTAAGAAGAGATGGAAGAAAACGTGCTGTCTCCCGTCTTTCGTCATCTTCCTGTTCATACTCGGCTGCATTATTGCAGGGGTCACCCTTCTGGCCATCTTCAGGGTCGACCCAAAGCATCTGACAGTGAATGCCATCCTCATCTCCATTGCGTCCGTTGTGGGGTTGGCCTTCGTGCTGAACTGTCGCACCTGGTGGCAGGTGCTGGACTCCCTCCTGAATTCTCAGAGAAAACGCCTCCATAGTGCTGCCTCCAAGCTGCACAAACTGAAAAGCGAGGGGTTCATGAAAGTAAGCGCTCGGTGGCTGTGGGGTGGCAGTGCCGTGGGTGTGTGCCCACGGCCGCCTGCGGGCGTTTGGGCTTCAGGGCGTGTGCACGCTGGGTGTTTGCGTGTTGCATTTGTAATGTTAGTCCAGGTTTTTCCTGTGGACATGCGTATCTGAAGGGGCAAAAGTTATAACAAGGACGTGTTTTCATAAAACAGACTTTTAAAGATATCAAAGGAGTTAGCAGATTGGTACTTCATAGGTGGTTAATTCCTGCCTAATCATATGGGTTCCTCCAGAGCAGCGATTTTCAGCGGGTGTGCTACAGGAACTTTTAAAACATGCAAAACCTGACTGTAGTCAGGGACACTGACCTCTTTTCCCTTAGATTGTCAAGTAAAAGAGTAACAACAGCCAACACAACAGCCGTCCAGTCGGGTAGCCCCGTCTTGGACCATAAACAGGTCATCTAACAGAGTCGCATCTTATTGGTCACATTGCATAATGAGGCTGCGTCTGATTGGTTAATTCTTGGTACCAGAAGTCCTAATATGCAAGTGTGGGCACCTGATTTTTCACAAAGTCACTGTGGAGCAAAAAGAGTAGATAATTACGATTATTTTTGTGTAAATCAAAGTTAAACCTTTTTTTTGTCAGAGCAGCCAAAAAATATTCTGTGGTGTGCCACAGAATTTCAGTAATTAGTTGGTGTGTGCCGTGAGGTGAACAGGGTTGGGAACCGCTGCCCTCCAGCCTGGTGGCACTAGCAGCCTGAACCGCTAGGGCAGAAATAGGACAGTTCTCTCAGAGCTCAAGGAACTGGGCACAGCGTCCACAGCGCCTCCCTGTGGTCGAGGTCACACGCCATCAGGGAGCCAGCTGCCGTCGGATCATTGCGATTTGCATTCAGACCTTAGACTTAGACATTCAGATCGTGTGGTCTTGGGAAGAAGTCACTTAGTTCAATAAACAACAGGCTGTGACAGGGCCTGCCTCCGTGTCAGGGCGACATACTCCCATTTACGGGAAGTTGCTTTGGGAACCATGATGCACCCATTGTGGTTTAAGGGGAACCGTGACCGGCAGTGAGGACTTCGGACTCCTTTCTTCCCAGTAGATGACTTCTGTCAGGCTTTTCAGGAAGTGTGCTGAGCGCCCTCAGGTCTTCAGGGCTGTCTGTCCTCTCCCGCCAGGTCCTGAAGTGCGAGGTGGAGCTGATGGCCAGGATGGCAAAGACCATCGACAGCTTCACTCAGAACCAGACACGGCTGGTGGTCATCATCGACGGGCTGGACGCCTGCGAGCAGGACAGAGTGCTCCAGATGCTGGACACCGTACGTCTCCCCATCTTGAAACTTGTGACTGACACCCATGGCAGCTACAGGGAGGGACTTCATGAACAGCTCACATGGAATTGGAATAGTAGTAATGAGCACTTTCATGCTGAAATATAGCAAGAGTAAATATTTCATCCCCAACAGATTGAAATAATTTTAACTTACTGGTGGAGTGAGGAGAAAGCCCGCATGGAGGAGCACTGAAGGCCATCCTGTGACTCCGGCTCTTCCTTGCCGATGGTTAGGGTTCAAGTGAGAGAGGAAGGCAGGGAGCCACAGAACTTGTGGGCTTCCTGTGAAAGTCGGGCACACCAGGGGGCTCTGCAGGTGCATGGAAGCACCGGTGTGGAAGTGGGCAGAGACTGGTGTGCCCAGTGCCTTGTGTGTGTTCACGGGTATTTTTCACATGCGTCCATCTTACCTCTGACGTGGACCGTGCGTATCTAAGATCGGGCAGGGGTCGTTGTTTTCCTTGGAGGCTTGACCACTGTCCAGTGGTGGAAACGTGTCAGGTGGACACTTCAGTAACACTTGTTTTAACATAGAGTAGTGCTCTGACGAGAAATAGTTTTAAAAAAATACAGTCCTCGGAGGCAACAGATTTTGAAGAAACTTTTTATTATGTTGGATAATTTAAAACATATCATGAACATACATGTCTGCTACCACAGGTCCGAGTTCTGTTTTCAAAAGGCCCATTTATTGCCATTTTTGCGAGTGACCCACACATCATCATAAAGGCCATCAACCAGAACCTCAACAGCGTGCTGCGGGACTCGAACATTAACGGGCACGACTACATGCGCAACATCGTTCACCTGCCCGTCTTCCTGAACAGCCGTGGGCTGAGCAGCGCCAGGAAGTACCTCGTGACTGCAGCCACGAATGGGGACATTGCGTGCTCGGATGCCATGGGTAAGGGTCAGGTTCTTCAGGGACTGGGAGGACAGTAGGTCTGTAGTTTTTTGTGGTGACTCACCTTTTACCTTGGCAAGTTTTGTTGGCGGTTTGCTTCCCTCTCACTGTCTCATGTGACAGACTGCCAGCACAGATGGCTCTCTGGTCTGTTGTTTAAGGGACCCAGGAGGACGCTGACAGGAGAGTCTCACAGAACAGCCTCGGAGAGATGACGAAACTCGGCAGCAAGACAGCCCTCAATCGGCGGGTAAGACTGTCTGTTTCGAGCCACGTGTTTGTGTTGCTGTTACTTGAATAAAGCGAAGGGAGTGTCACTTTAATCACTTTATAATCTTTTGTGAACTAAACTCATCAAATGATGTTTGTCACTGGTTTTCCTTTCTGTCTCAGTGGATCTCGGGGAGTGTCTGAGCCTACAGTCATAACAGCTGTGAACTGCACAGCAGCCCCTGTCATCCCCCCCTGGCCTGTTCTCAGCCACATGCCGCTCCAGCCCCCACCTGATGGCATCTGAGTCCCTGAGGGGGGGGTGCACAGCCCCTCAGGTGCTACCACCCAGTGGGAGAGCCTGTGCTCTGGGTGCCGTTGCCCCACAGCTGTGAGGGATGGAGGCCCTTGCTCCAGCTTCCTGTTGGCCTTCCTCCTGCCCGGTGTCTGTGGGGCTGGGGGACTGTCTGCCTGCCCTTCGAGGGCTCCTGGAGCACTCTGGTTGTCCCGTCCTAACCCACTTCTTCATTGGCACTGTTTCTTGGTTTGTTTTAAGTTTGTTATCTGTAAATTTGGATATTTTACATTAAAAAATGTGTCTTCGGTGACGTTTTGACATTCTGATTTTATGCCTCCCGCCATGTAAGTGTGGCTGCAGAATTAGTATTATGAATGACAGTTGATGACATGAACTTGAGCAGGGTGTGACTTACCCTTTGAATTTCTGTCCCGAGCGTTTGCACTCTTGGGTTCTCTGTGGTGGCATCCACTATTCCTTGGTCCGTGACCTTTGAGGAGAAAGCCACCTTGTTGTGCCTGTTCTTCCTCATTAGGTGGCATTCCTCATTCCATCCCTCCTGGTCAAGTGCCTTTAGTTGATTTAGTTACTTTAATTTAGTGCATTTAATGCAGATGTGAGGATGGATGGAGCAGCTGTGCCTTTTATGTAGTTGTCACACATTAAAAAGTAAAAATAAAAATGCTGACTCCTTAAAACTAAGCAAAGAGTTACTTGGTGTATTATTTTCAGGGTTCCTGTAAATCCTGAGCTCCTACAAGAGTTTGAATTGAATTATCTTTATATAATTCTGCTGAGTTACAACCTTCAAGGCACTGAGCTTCTCTAGCTGTGCAGCCGCGAGTCGCACTCCAGCTGAGCTGCGCCCAGGCTGGATGGAGTGCTGCTGCTGCTGCTGTGAGAGGCCTGCTCCGTGCAGCCTTCCCTCGGGAGGAGGGATGCTCCCAGTCGGTCTGTAGCCTCTTCCTCTTCCGCCGCAGACTGAGACTTTTGGCTCTCGGGGCCGTAAGCACCCGTTACCTTCCCAGGATGCCCAGCGTCCTCACACTAGCAGTGCACTCACTGTCCCGACGGTGGCTGTTTCAGGATACCTACCGGAGGCGGCAGATGCAGCGCACCATCACCCGGCAGATGTCCTTTGATCTGACCAAGCTGCTGGTGACGGAGGACTGGTTCAGTGACATAAGTCCGCAGACCATGAGGAGATTACTCAACATTGTTTCTGTGACAGGTGACTTATTTCTTACTGTCTTCTCGTAGAGAATAAGCTCTAACGCTAATGGAGCAACTCGGTTTAGGAAACAAGGCGTGCGCTGTGCCCACAGGTCGCACGGCTGCATTCTGTCTTTGCCTGCGCTGAGTGTGTTCCATCAGACCAGTGTCAGTCTGACAACCAGGTCATCCATCAGCTGTGCTCTGTTAGTTTAGAAAATCCTTTCTTCCATCTCAGGTTGACTTGGGTACCAGGCACAGACCCTGCCACTGAGCTATAGGGCAGACCCCCTCCCGGGAGAAACCTTGCGGGAATAAGCATAGGGGCTGCAGGGTCCGGGCCTGGGGGTGCAGGGAACGGGGTGGGGGAGCATGTCCGTCAGCAGTAGGGAGAGGGCTAATTCACTTGTGTGTGAGCCAGAGCAGCCAGGTCCGACACAGATGCGAGCTGACTGGTGACGATCGAGGACGGCTGGCAGCATTTAGGGTTAAAAGGCAGTGATATCTGCCATTCCGAATCCCAGCAAAATCAAGGACAACACGATGAGGCAGGAAGCAAGGTGGCAGCTCTAAAAGTGCGAGGGATGCAGCTGTCCCCATGGAAGCGCGCCTGTCAGGGCACTGACGTGGGGCCCCAGAAAACCCCAGGGACGGACGGGACTTTGAAGAACTTCATAAACACAGTGTAACCTACCCAAAAATGAAAGTGTGGGGTCACACGTTCACGCGTGGGAAACAAGAAGGGGCCGGTGCATTTGGGCTGGCTCCCGGCCCGGCAGCCATCCCGTCCCAGGTGCACTCATGTCCTGCTGTGTGGCCGTGGGCCTCGACATGACCATCTGACACAGAGCTGCGTGTGCGTGGTCAGAGCCATGCGATCGGCGCAGCCCCAGCGGGAAACCACATGAAAAACGTCAGAAGTGGCCAGGACGGCATGTGAGCCCCAGACGCTTCCCAGTAGGGCTGCTGGGTCACAGGAGCTGTGCATATTGTTGTCTGCATGTGTAGTGTCAATTAGATGGCAGAGTTTACAGAGTAAAGTTAAATTATTTGTGACTATGCCAAATGTTTTACTTAGCACAGCATCACACATCTGTTAACTGTAAAATGTTCCTGTGCTCCTTCCAGGGCGATTACTGAGAGCCAATCAGATTAGTTTCAACTGGGACAGGCTCGCGAGCTGGATCAACCTGACCGAGCAGTGGCCGTACCGGACCTCGTGGCTCATCCTGTATTTGGAAGAGACTGAAGGGGTTCCAGATCAGATGACATTAAAAGCCATCTATGAAAGGTACTTGGATCTCTTTATATTTAACTTTGTCTTAGATTGAGTTGACTTTTCAGAAAAAAAGTTAATGCACTTAAAGCAAAATGAATACAAAATGTTAATGTATAAACTGGACACTTCCCAATTCGACTGATGATTCTCACTAATTCCATTATATTTTTTGGAGTTGTGGTTAGCACAAGTATATATTACATCTTATAAACTTTATAGCTTTGTCCTGGCTGCTGTGGCTCAGTGGACTGAGCACTGGCCTGCAGACTGAAAGGTCGCCAGTTCGATTCCCAGTCAGGGCATGTGCCTGGGTTGTGGGCCAGGTCCCCAGTGGGAGGGTGCGAGAGGCAGCCAGCCAGTCGATGTTTCTCTCACACGTCAGATGTTTCCCTCCCTTTTTCCCTCCTTTCCCCTCTCTCTGAAAATAAATTAATAAAATATTTTTAAAAATAAAATTTATAGCTTTATTTGGATATATTTGTCCTTTTTCATTGTAGCTTCTGTGATAAAATGTTTAATAGTCCTATTGGCTTTATGAATTTATATATAAAAAATGTAATGGTTAAAACATTATTATTTGTTTCTATTGTACTTTTTATTCTGAGTGTCTTCATAGAATATTAAGGTAGTTACATTTTCCAAATCATTAGTACAAGTATTTTCTCCGCTTTATATCTGAAGGTTTTAGGAGCTGTGAATACTGGTTGGAAAACATTGTTTGCATTAAATAATAAAGGAATTTATTGCTCTTTTATATTCAGACATTTGAAGTACTTAAAATTTTTACTTATGATAAAGAAATTGATTACATTTTTTGAAAGACATGGAGTTAAGGCTCAGTGAAATGTCAAGTATATAAAATATCAGAACTAAAATTATAATCTTTTTTGTTCACCAGAACACTTAATACCTTTAAAGTTTTCAGTTCTTACTCTAAGTAAGCCACCTCTTAGAAAAAAGATAATACAAAGGAACTATACAATTTTATAAAACTCAGTAAAATTGAAACTACTCTTTTGTACCTGTAAATGAAATATTAAATCTAACAAAGCATTTAGTTTATAGTTCATATATTTAAAAAGATTTCAAATTCTTCTTTTCTTAAATATTGTCAGCATACGGTTTTTTTATTTTCCAGTCCCCATTTTTCACGTACATGATTTATTTAGTATTTTTTACGTAGATAGCTAGTTCTGGAATTGTGGGGGATGGTTGTAGGGTTAGTCTGCAGTTCTGAGCTCATTGTGGTTTTGCTGTGTTGTTTATGCTCAACTCAATCAGTTGCTTGAACCCAGGGCAGGTGTTCCAGTAGGTGACAGTGATGCATAATTGCCACAGGCCTCTGGCATTGAGTCTGCCCTTTGATGGTTTAGAAATCTTATGAGATATGTGATTGGTATGTTTCCTAAATAAACACGTGCATGGTCACACAGATACTGTGTGATCATGCACGTTTGCTAGATGAGCACAGGCATTATAAACAGTTTTAACTCAGCAGTGATCTACCTCAGTGCAGTGGGATCCACTTTTCATGCGGTTATTTTCCACAAAGCCCTGGTTAGCGTGGGCAGGTAGTCCTCTGACCCCTGACTCTGTCCCTGAGATGCTTTTGTTGTTTTTGTGTAAATACAGATACATCAGAGAAAAGGGTAAGCCTTCCTGTAGGAGCTGTGAACCGATTCTTAGATTTCATTTCGCCCGAATCGGTGTTGCTCCAAGAGTCATGCCCTTGGTCTCAGGACCATGGAAAGCGTGGGGAGGAGAGCTGGCCACCTCGAGCGGCTCCTTGGGGTGTGTGCGCCCCAGCTGCCTTCCGCAGCACCAGGCTCGCTGCCCCACGCCTGAGTGGGGGCTTTGCAGGCTCAGAGACGGGCCCAGAGGCGTGCAGTTAACAAGGATGAGTGTGGTTCAGAAAGTTCAGGAATTTGCAGAGTCACTCAGCTCTTACGTAGCTGAACTCTTCCTGTCCGACTCCATGAGCACTTTACATTTAAACTCCCTGTGCCCTCATGGTCTGTGAGGTGGACGTGGCAGGGATAGCAGGAGGAGGGACATCGATGTGAGAAAGAAACACCTATCGGCTGCCTCTTGCACAACCCCAGCTGGGGACCAAACCCGCAACCCAGGCATGTGCCCCGGGCAGGAATTGAACCGGCGACCTTTCGGTTTGCAGGAGGATGCCCAACCCACTGAGCTACACTGGTCAGGGCTCTGTTTTTGTTTCTGGGCCGATGGCAGAAAGACAGATACAAAGAGGGTGAGGACTAATTTGACCTCGTTTTAGAAATTATTGTTCGAGTATAACATGTCTTCCTGCAGTCTTGTCTCTTTTTAAAGAAGTCAATAAATTTAATAAAAGATTTAAAAATAAAAAGGATAGCTTAAATTTTTGTAGGGGAGTATTCCTTTCAAGTAAACATAGATGATTATATGTTGACGGTGTGCATATGAGATGATGACGACTCTGTTTCCCACTTAGTCCACTCTCGTGGGCTCCAGCCCTTGGTAGGCTGGGCTCAGGGTGGTTATGAGATGCTTTTTGTTTTAAATAAATGAGTGTGTCTTATGTGCTTACAAATGCTTACAAAGAGTGAGTTGTGGATACTCTAAGGAAGAGGAAAAGACAGTGTAGTAAGACCCTTTGAGCATTCATGAAAAAATTGGCTCAAATAATTGCATTTAAGATGATTTGAATGAAAAACCATGGGAAGACAGTCTGATCGACATGTTGAAAAATCATGTATGGGAATATGTTAAAATAATATCCATGACTGTTTCTATGAACTGTAGTTGAGTTCTTTAATGCTATTGTTTGTCATTTGAATAAGTTTTATTTATAGCAGACAAAAGCAGCAGTATCTAATTGATATCCATTTATTTTATTAAAGAAATCTGATTTGGTAAAAACAGTCAGAAAATAGTATTTTTAACGTTGATAGTAAAAGTTTTTAATCCAAAAAAACCTCATTTATTTTTATGGCAATTTATGACGCATCTGCCTGCTTTATTCGGCTGGAAAAGCAAATGTTGGTTCTTGGTGTTTGGTGAAATTGCTTTGTGAAATTATTTTCTAAATTGTTCAACTTTTAACAAATGACATTTGATACTAACACGGGAAAGCAATTTCAGCTAATTTAGTAGATCCCTCTATAAAGCATCGGAACATTAAGATGACATACTGTTCATTCAAGATTATTTTAATTGGTACAATTATTGTAATTTTCTTGCAATTATGTGTTGAGCTAAAAGCTTTTGTCTATATCATTTGAGGGTTTTTTTTCGTTAACATACATTTAGTAAGAAGAAAGGGAGTAAAATAAAAATTGTAGATAAAGATTTTCTGTCTACTTATAGCGTTTTAGACAGCCACAGAAATATTTTAGCTGTGAAACTTTATTTCTCGTGTTTTCAGTAAGCACTTTAAGCAATGGGAGAGGTTTTGAAAAGATCAGTTTAAGAGTTTTCTTGAAGATGATGTTTAGCACTTTTGTTTTGACACTGTTCAAGAAGTCTTTTTACTTGGGATGGTACAGTCAGAAGAGTTTTGTTTTAAGGACAATGCTAGCCTTTGCTTTGTCACTAGAGTTTGATTTTAAAAACAAGTGAATAAGTTTTGAGAGAGCCTGAGAATGGTAGCCGTCTTTCATTTCATTGAAATAGCTATTTGTTGAGTAGACACTACAGACATCTAGTTCATAACATTTGTATTAAATTCAGGATCTTTAAATTATTCAAGCAGTGGTATTTTTGCACTTAAGACATTTTTGTAATAAAATGTCATCTCATGATACTGCTTCCTCATATTCAGCCAGAGTTTTCATGAGCTTCATTTCATCACTCCTGGGTCACCCCACGCCTCACCCAGCTCTCACTGACCACCTTCCTATGTCCTTCACGTTCTGGGGGCCGAGTAGTGGCCCCCAGGCCCCGTGATGTGGCCCAGCTTATGCACGAGTTAGTTTCTTTGCATGTGGACTTCGATTACGGATTTGAGTAGCACGGCAAATCGGGCACTCGTGAGTGTGCACTGGTGGGAGGGCATCTCCTTTGTAGCACAGAGTATACCCTTTGTGCTGGTGGTTTTCCTCTTAGTTTAGGTTTGAGATGCTGTAGATGCTCTTTCCACACACTGTCACGCGTGCTGTTCTGTTTTGTCCGCGTAGTTTAGGATCTCAGTGCAGCTCTGTCTTCACCATGTGTGACCTCTGCAGGTGTCTGTGCCGCCGTGGGTCAGTGTCCCCCCCGTCGCTGCCGTGTGCAGCTGCTGGTTCCGCCTTCACTCCCCGAGCGCACTCACCCTGATGCGTGTGTCGTGTAAGTGCTTTATTCCGCAGTTCAGTGTTTCATCGATGGCTTTATCTCTTTGTAACGATGGCCTGGTCTTTGCAAGTCATGAGCTAATTCTCCATATGGGAGAGGAAACTAAGCAGGTTTGTGGGAAAAATATGTGAAGGAGAAATTGCCTTTATTAAGATAAGTCGCATTTGTGCGCTTGCTGAGGCTATGCGGAAGGTCGAGCCTCACACCGCGAGCAGCGGTGCCCGCCTGGACGCAGTGCCGCCAGTGAAAATGCGTGCCTGGTGGTGCGGGGCTCTCCCTCATCTGTTGTCAGTGTGGAGGGCACCTGGGACTCCAGGTCCCCGAGGACAAAGACCGGTGGAGGCCGGCACGTCAGTTTATTCTGATGTATCTACAGATCACGTCTGCTTTTGGTTTTGGAGGGAAGAGTGGAACATGTTGAACTAGACACGTGTCCTGTTTTTGAGTTTATGTGTTGCTGTCTCATGCCACTTCTCTGCGTCACTGTGGCCACCAGGCTCGCAGCAGCACCCGAATGTGCGAGGGAAATCCTTGGGTGGGGCTTGGTGTGTGCTTGCTCATTCCGAACAGAGGTATCGAGCCCCTGTCCGGGACCAGGCGCTGTTTTAGGAGCCGGATGCGGCCATGGACAGACAGACGCAGGTCCCTGCTCTTGGGAGCTCACGCTGCATGGAGTGATGGGTAATGATATCTACTGTACGTGAGTCCACGGCATGTCAGGAGGTGGACCCGAAGGTTCAGCTGGTCCTCCCCGAAGAGGGAGGTGTGGGGCAAGGACTGGAGGGAGGTGGGAGAGCTAGCCGTGTGGGTGCCTTTGGGCAGTGGGTGTTGGCAGAGGGAAGTTTGGACAAAGGTCCTGGGTGGCCAGAGGGGATTCAGTGAGGGTGGGGGTCGGAGGTGAGGTCAGGGAAGTCGGGATGTGGGGCATGGACAGCTTCTGGAGGACCCCTGTCCAGACTTTGGCTTGGGCCCAGGTGAAATGGCGAAGTCCCACTGCAGGGTCTTGGAAATGCCGCACCATGCTTGGTGTGCTCTCGGGTGCCTGTCCCGTGGTCCTGTCTTGTGGCCTGGAGGGGGGGGGTCCTGTTGACTGATCTGAGGGAGCATGTTGTGAGGCTCCTGTGTGGGGAGGGCGTGGGGCCAGGTCTGGGTGGGGAAATGGGGGTCGGTGAGAGCTGTGTGGGAAGTTGTGGCAGTCCCACAGGGCGGGGACCTGAGTGCTGGGGAGCTGAGGAAGGCGGGCCCGTAGTCCTGCCGCGATGTCCAGGAAGGAAACCAGTCTCCACTCCTCTGCGGGATCAGTGTCCCTGTGTGTCTCCTTAGTGGTGATTTCTTGTCTCTTAAGATCCTTTATTTTCTAATAAAATGATGCCTTTACAAGCCTACTGTGTGGATGATTTTTTAAATTGCCTTTTTCCCCCTTGGGCTTGCCAAGGAAATACTGAATTTGACTTGTGAGTAGTGTGAGACGGGAATGGTGGCCTCTGCAGGTCAGGAGGGTAAGGAGCGACGGTCGGCCAGAGTTCTGTGTCCAGGAATTGGTCCACCCAGAGTTCCAGATGGCCTGGGCCCCGCCCGGCCCCGCTCCTGCTCCTGCTCCTGCACCCTCCTGCTCCCACCCCATCCTTTTGGTCGGGTCTTCCACACCACTGCCCCAAGAAGCCTGTGTAACCAGGCGTGCCCTTTTCCCCAAGACTGTATTAGATGTGTTCCTTCAGAGCACTTACGAAGTTACCCTGTTACTGATACTTGCAATGCTGCTGCTTTAATGTTTGTTTCCTGAACTGGACTCCTAGCTTCAGGGCTGTAACTTCCTTCAACCTTGCTGCATTCCTTTCTTTTAGACATTCTTGGCATAGAGTGGTCAGCAGCGGTCATTTCTGGAAGAGTGAGGCAATGTGACACTGACCCTTGGACTGAGAGAAGCATGAGTTGGGGGAAGGTGGGAAATGAGAAGCCACGTTTTGTTTTGAAAAGAATGCTGTTCATACAGGCACTTGTTCCGTAGTCCTGAATGTGGGTCAACTGTGTCCATTGTCATTGCACCAGAGTACCCCGGGGTTGGCACTCAGTGCACAGGGGCACTTTCCACTGGCACTGGGAGTATCCGCCTCGGGTAAGGCAGAAGGAAGCCAGGTTTTCATGCACATTGCCCTGTGACTGTCCGTTCAGGGACGGGTCAGGTGTCTCACAGTTACCTCCCATTTGGGGGTGCCGGTGTTTGCAGCTGCTGTGCATAAGCACACCTTCGGGGCTGGCCCCTCTCTGCGGTGTCCGTGTGTGGCTGTTTCAGCGCTGTGCGCAGCTGGACTGACTCCATTTTGTTCTGTGAAACATTCCGACTGTGTTCATTAAGCAGGAATTTGTGAAGCCTACTGTGTGCCGGGCACATGCTAGGAAGAGCCCTGGCTAGTGTCACTGGAGCCCTCGATACACGCCGGACACTGGGTTCCCCTTGACCTCTGTCCGTTCGTAGCTTGGGGGCGCAGAGCGGGCGATGACAGACGATGCCCCGGGGCCTGCTGTGGCCTGCCTGGGCCCGCCTGTGACTGCCCCGCTTTTAGGGCCGACCTGGACTGCTTTTGTTTTCATTTCCAGGTATTTGTTACTCATTTTCAAGTGGAATTTTGGAATCATTTGTTATGTATCAGTGGGAATGTAAGAGCAGGTAGAAATTCTTCTAGAGGAGTGAGTTTATCTTTTCTGTAAAACGCAGAACCTCTCACCAACACATCCCTCACCCCAGATGAGCGCTGCACTCAGCTCCGTCGTGTCTAGTAGCTGCGGTGGTGTCGTGTGGAAAGCCGCAGACAGCCGGTGCGTCTGTTCGGCTAAGCCTGGGTGCCGTTCTCATGGGTGCCAGGCGGCTGCAGTTCTCTCCCAGGGAGCGCTCAGTAGCTTTCAATAGGACGGGATTGGTTTTTAAGATAGGTTCTCATCTAGACTTGTCATGATGCCATTTTCAGTATTCTGTGCTAATGTAGAGCCGAGAAAGAATTTTAAATGTCCCAAAGTTTGTGTTTCTAACTTCAGCATGAAAAACTCAAGTTTATTCACTGAGGCTGTTTGAAAAGAGAAATAGCAAAATCAGTGTCTCTAATATATATATATCTTAATACGTGAAAAAGAATTACCCTTGAGATTTAGTTTATTTTATATACTACAGTAAGAGTATTATGCCTGTTTACATTTAAAAAATACATTTAATTCTTGAAGGATTCAAACTTATCAGAAATTTAAATATGCCATTAAAGATCAAGTAGAGATTTTTTTCCTGAACTTATTTTTTCAACAGGGGTTTGTGATCTCAGATTGTGATTTCAAGTCAAGATATTTTAGATTTTTCACATGTGAGAGTAAGCAAAAGTAACGTCCAACCCAAGTGCTCGCTCGTGGACACACTAAGGTGAGGTGCGGGTGTGAGGCCGCCAGTGGGCTCGGTGAGCAGTGCCCCAGAAACCCACCAGATGGCAGCGTTTCCCTGGGAGCGCGCGGCCGCTGTGGCCTTCACGGAGAAGTCCCTCAGCTTAGCGAGCGTGTGAGCTCTCAAGTTCAATTTCCGTTTCTTCTTTGTCCAAAACGGCTTCACGTGACTTTTATAAGCACTGAGAGTCAAGAGTGTAGGCAAACGGGTAACTGTCTAATCCTATGGCATAGTTTGTATTAAGTTTGCTAGTGCCTTTTCCTCCTAAAATTCTTTTAAAGTAACTTTTGGGGAAAGGGTGAATATGAAAAAAGAGGAGTTTTTAAAATTGATCTTTCAAATTTGTATTTACTTTAAAAACGTTAAGACCTAAACATTGTAGAGTTGGGGTTCTCTACTCACCAGTCATTCCGTCTTTAAGGTAACTTGTGTGGGAAAGGTGTTGCTTTCCGCTGAGACACACCCTTGGGCAGGGTGTGCGAGCTTTGCCCTCGTTCTCTGTGCCTGTTCCTGAGATCCGTGGCCGAGCGCTCGCTTTCTTTACATGAGTCACGTGAAACTTTTACAGGTTTGCTAAAGGCAGCGACAACGTGAACATTTGTTGTCACTTGGTAGCATCTTATAGTATTAGTGCTTCTCAAACAGCTACGGAAATTGGATTTCATTTACTTTCACGGGGATATTTTTAATGCCATACCATAGTATAAACTCTTGACGTGAGACAACGGCTTTGCCTTTTTTAATGACAGGCACTGTGTTCATATTGAGGCAGCTGTGAGTCCTTTCGCCTCTCCTGTCCTCTCTGCTGAGTCCCCTCCGTCCCTGGAGCTGGAAGAGACTGCTCATCATCTGAGTCACTCTGCGCGGAGCCTTTGTGTGCTAGCCACTGTCCAGGGTTTTCCCTAGAGCAGGATGGATATAAATTAATTGATTTAAATCATCACACTTCTGATGTGTCCAGGTAGTGAGACAAGCGACCTCTCTGAGGCAGATTAAATTAAAGCGTGTGCGTGATCTGCCCTGCTGGGCTCGCTGGGCTCGGCATCCCTTTGTTTCTCTGCTTGGGTTGGTGACACAGTGTCAAGAAAATTCTCAACCCTCACTAGATGCAAATGTTCCCAGTTTTAAACTTGCTTTGCATGGCAGGATGTTTGCAGTTAACCTGGTGCGGAAACTTGGAAGATTAGTTGGGGATTTTGCTTCATCAGTGAATCACTAATATAATCTAAGAGAGGCACCCGTTTCCCATAACTAGTTGAAGTGTTGGGTCTGCCTCGCGACCTGGCCCCGTCACCTGGTCACTGATTGCGGTTTCTAGTCCGCGCTGGGGCGCGGAGGTGGGTGGTGCGCTGCTCGCTGGCTTTGTGAACAGAGCAGCGTTGGTCTGGGTGAGAGGAAAACAGTAAAGGGACTACACTTGCACCTGAAGGCGGAGGAGAAACTTTGTTTCTAAGTCTGCAGAAAGTGGGCAGGAAGAACCATGAGACCTGGTAACACAGGCTTATTGTATGTCGGTCTTCTTCAGTGTCGTAAAACGTAGTAAGTGACGTTTTCCTTCATTATATGTGTTTTTTTATTTTTCAATCACAGTTGACATTCAACATGACTTTATATTAGTCTCAGGTGTGCAGCATAGTGGTCAGACATTTATGTAATTTACAAGTAAGGCTAGTGCCCACCTGGCCGCAGACCTAATTATTTTATATTATTGACGAGATTCCGTATGTAGTGCTTTACATTCTCATGAGTGTTTTGTAGCAAGTTAGCTCTGCCAGTGACTTCCGTGGCAACTCAGACAAGTACTTTCATGGTTTGTGTTATTTAACCCTAATTAGACTACCTTTAAACACCTACGTCAAACACGTCAAACCCTTGAAATCAGAAACACATAACCCTGGAGGTCTGGCCTGGTTGTATTCTCGGTGTGCCCGAGTGCTGTCACTGCACGGGATGCCTAGAAAACACAGCCTGACTTCTGTTGGCCTGCAGTAGTCGTCAGGGAGGGCACTTGGCACTGTGCACGCTGCTGCCTGGAGGACAGCTCTGGCCACCCAGGCGGGAGCCTGTTGCTCTCTCCCCTGCCCAGCTCTCGGCCCCACTGAGTGCCGTTCTGCACTCAGCACAGCCGTCTGCGAGGCCCAGTGTGTGCACACTGCAAAGTACAAAAACTGAGCAGTCAGAGATCTGAGGAAGTGGGAACGTTTCCTGTGTTCATGGATAGAAGACCAAATATTAAGGTGTTAGTTAGCATCACCCAAAGCGATCTACCGATGCAGTGCGACCCCTCTCAAAGTTCCAGTAACTTTTTGGGGCAGAAACAGAAACCTGACCTTCAAGTTTACGTAAATTACAAGGGAACCCAAGTAGCTGAAACAATCTCAGAAAAGACTAAGTTGGAGAACTCTCAACTTCAAAACTTACTACAGAGCAATAGCAGTGCAAGCAGTGTGGCCCTGGTGTGAGGATGCCGACCGACGGCACGGACTCAAGAGCCCGGCATAAACCCGTGTGTCTGGGGCCAGTTGAGCTTTGGCAGGAACACCAGCTCCATTCAACGGGGAAGGGTCAGTCTCTTCCGCAAGTGGTCCTGGGCCCACTAGACAGCCACAGGCAAGGGGAGTGAAGTTGGACCCCAGTGTCACAAAAAGTAACTCAGACTGGATCATCCTGCGCTTTCTCCAGATTTTCCTTTCTGTATCAGAAAGTATAATTGGAGTGAAAATTATTATTATTATTTTTTAAAGCTATTGTTTATTTTAGAGAGAGAAGAATGGAGTAGAAAGAGAGAGAGAGAAGCCTCAGTGTGTGGTTGCCTCTTGCGTACCCCGTACCGGGGACCCAGCCCACAACTGGGAACCGAACCTGCAACCCTTTGCTTCGCAGGCCGGCATTCAGCCACTGAGCCACACAGCCAGGGCAGCGGTGAAATCTACTTTACCAGGGTCCGCTCGTTGGGAGCACTGCCTTCTCTTGTGTAGTTTAGTCACTCTGCAAGCATTCGCTGTGGGGAAGTCTCAAGGCAGTGGTTGCCCAAGGCACCGGAGATCCAACAGCGACCCAAACCGTGCTTTCCCGACTGGTGGAGTTGATGGGGTTAGCCGTCTGGGGGTGCGGACAGACTAGAGTGCAGCAGTGCCACTAGTGAAGATAACATGCCAGCTGTGCTGTGTGGCATGCGTGAGGGCGTCCCGCCTATGAGGGCTTGTGTTAGAGGGGAGCCACCTGGGGTCTGGTGGGGGGCCGGGGGCCCCGAAGGGGGTGCAGCTGAGCTGCGGAGGATGAGTAGGCACTCTGGGCTAGGGCAGAAGGGGAGAGCATAGTCAGCTCCCGCCTAGAGTTCTGGTTGTCTGCCCACAGGTGGCAGTGGGCTTGACGAGGCTGCCGTTTTATCTTTGTCTCTGACCCTCCGCAGCAGCGCGGAGCAGCCGTTTTCTGTCTGCTCCGTCTGTCTCCCAGAACCTCAGAAGTGCTCTGTGCGTCGAGCACATTTATTGATACGTGGGCATTCACCGAGGGAAAGGATCTGAAAGTCTACTAGAAGTCACGTTTGTGTCATGGTGGTGAAATTCTGAGGCAGTTGCGAGTTTTTCCTGTTTAAAATTTTAAGGAAAATTTATTTTAATTTTGAACCTCTTATGATTAAATAATGACATTTTAGGCAGCTACTTTTAGGTAAAGCGTGATAAATAATGCCATCTCCATAAATTATGCTCTGAGAACCTGTTTATATTTTGATTTTAAATAGAGTTTTTTTCCCATGCAATTTAAAACCTCATTTTGAATGGAAGTAGTATGAATGGCTTATGTAATTTCTGCCAAGGAATTAATATGGACTTTCTATAAACCACTGTCATTTATAATCAAAATGCTTTTAATTCACACTGATGTTGGCATTAAGAAGTACTGCTGGGTTGCTTTTAGGCCGACTAGGAATCCACTCATGCCTGAAGTTTTGTAGTGTTTTCTGTGGACCATGTAACTGGTGATGACTTTAATTCATGCGACTGATAATGCTGGGAATGTAAAGTCAGTCTTAATTGAAAAGCGAAGTTACGTAAATTCTTTAAATACTAACCTTTGGAAAAATATCTGGAAAAAAAATAAAGGCACATGTGATTTTGGTGGCTCGCTGCCAAAAGCTTATCATTTACGGAAATACCTCTTCCTGGAGGAGCATGAGTCTACTAGGCGTGGAGGCCGGAACGGGCACTCCATCTGGAGAGCAGCCGTGGACTGGTGGCTGGCGAGCAGCGGCGTTGCCCGTGGCGTTGAGAACACTGCTCACGTGCGTGCTTCCGCAGAGCTGGCGTGGAGATCCAGTCCCTCCGCTTCACGGGGCTCGCCAGCTGTGCATTTCTGTCTGCACCTCTCTAGCTTCTCTTCGGAGTGTTCCATGTCGCACCCCTGAAAGAGGCGAGATGCCGAGACCGTTTGTGCCCTGATTTGGGGCCACTTGTGCAAGTGATCCTGGGCCACCATTCTCCAGGTCTTCCGTCTCGTTTTACGTGCACTTATAATCAGTGCCGTTTCAGAGGGCGTTTCTACTCGTGTATGTGTGCGAGTCTGTAAAAGGGATTTTTGACATTTATTCAGGCAAAATCGCTCTCCTTAGTTTCTCAGTAGTTCCCTAGCCTTTCCTCGTTTGCTAGTTCTGTTCTCTGGATTTTCCCTCATAGCTTGTAATACCTGGCTGCTCGCCAGATTCGGGGTCCTCGCAGAACGGTGCTCGTCCCGAAGAGACCATAGAGCTCTGACTGACACTAGAGTGGGGTCGCCAAGGGACAGCAGAGCTGTAACTCGTGTCAGAGGGAGGTCCCTTTCTCCCACTGCGGGGGCCCGAGAACCCTAACCGCTGCTCTGCACCTGTACTCGGCGAAGTCAGACGGGCAGTGTTCTCGACTCACCGGGAGCCGAGTGTTTTGAAGATCGCTCCAAATGTTCCGTGATTTTTAAGGGGCTTTATGAGATATGAGCGGCGTACACTCACAGATTAAAATTGTGCAACTCCACAAGTTTTGAGACATGTTTGTGTTACCGCAAAACCACCACCACCCTCAGGAGAGTGGGCACACCTGTCACTACAGAAGCCTCCTGCTGTCCCTTTGGAGTCCCTTCTGGGCCCCTTTCTCCCCACACCCCGGGCTTCACAGGGAGCCCTTGTCTGTGCTCCTTCGTTGTCGTAGGCTGGTTTCCGGTCCCTAGTTGTAGGCAATGAAGGCCTGCTGCCGTGCTCTCCCTGGGGCTGTGTTCTTTCTCTCGGGGTGACGTGCCAGGGCAGCGACTCACGTCCGTGGGAGCCTCCGTGGCTCCTCCTCTGGAGCCCGCCACGGGGACACACCGCAGTCACTGCTCCCTCTGTCCCTGGGCCTTTGGGTCGCTTCCAGTTTTCTGCTCTGCTCCTTGCAGTTAAGCCATCTTCCGTATTTTCTGCCTCAGTTTCTCTGGTGCACCTGTGCTTCTTGCCTCCGACTGGCCACGGCCGTGCATGCGGTAGGGTGAACCATGTGGAATTGTCAATATTCAACCATTTTGATTGTAAAAATGGCATTTTTATATAGTTTGACAGGAAGAAGTGTTTGCTAAGTATTTTTTAAATTTTTTTATTTAAAAGTTTTTCCATTACCATTTATCCCTCCTGTGCCCTCCCCTACCTGCACACACCCCTCCCGACACACCTACTGTGCTGTGGCCCAGGGGAGCGCTTTCACACTTAGGGCCTCTGCCTGACACAGTTGCTGACATGTAGAAACTCAACCGTGTAAAAAATTCTGCGTATTGACTACTATTATAACGTTTAAATTCTGAGTGGCACGCTTTAGTAGGAGTTATTATGTCTGTTTGATAAAATTATGGGTTTTTCCCTCTATTTTTCTCTCTCTGCCTTATAAATATGCATATGTAGTAAGTAATACTACATACTTACTATAGTAGTATGTAATATAATATGCATACTGTGGTATGTAATATGCATACTTTTGCAATAAACCTTTTTTTAAGAAGGAAAAGCCTCTGCTAACTTTTTTCTAGTTCATGTAATTTATTTCAGAATTATTCTTCATTTCGTCTTTGTGAAGGCAAGACCCGCGGCACGCTGTCGCAGACACAGGCGCAGAGCCGTGCAGGTGCCCTTGTGACTGACGGCGGCCGGTGCTGTCTTCTGAGCCCACGCGCTTTGCGTGGGAAAGGATGGCGCGCTCAGCTTTCACTGCGGGGGGTCGTTAGCGTGTGCGGTGCTCGGCATACGTGTCCCTTTCCTTTCTGTGTCCCTAGCCCAAGTCCTGCCTTTGTCACTTCAGTGATTTTGTAACTGTACCACTTACTTTGGGTTTTTGTTCTTTGAAAAAGTTTTAAGGACAGCAAAGTATATAATACTTATTTGTATAAATAACAAACTTTGTTATATGTAGAACTTGCCTGTCTAATGGTGACATTAATGACCTTTTCATTTATTTCTTGTTTGAAGAATATCAAAGAATATTCCAACAACGAAAGATGTTGAGCCCCTGCTTGAAATAGATGGAGACATAAGAAATTTCGAAGTGTTTTTATCCTCAAGAACCCCGGTTCTTGTGGCCCGAGATGTAAAAACCTTCTTGCCGTGCACTGTTAACCTTGACCCCAAGCTACGGGAAATTATCGCAGGTGGGTATGGGCAGCACATTTAACTTTCTTTCTCTAAAGTTCTCAGAAATGTTCCTGTTTTCAATTCAGCTGTAAGTTTCTCCTGCTCGGTGGAAAACCAAGAAGTACTGGACCAAGCCCTGCACAGGAGGGTGAATGATTAGGGGTCTGACACCTTTTGGACAAGTTAAGAAAGTGTTACTTGTTCAGCTCGCTTTATTACGTTTCCCAACCCACACACCTGATCCGTACTTTGGAGTTAGAGTCCTTTTAACCCTTACTTAGTCACCACTTTAAGATGTCAACCTGTTGTAATTTTTCTGTCACCAATTTTCTGTTCTTAATAGGGATCTTTACCCAGAAAGGTAAGGAAAGCTTTCTATTACTTTTTAAATTTTACCTTAACCTTGAGGGCTGGCCCTTGAGGGTGGCGACGTGCAGCTTTGGGAGCAGTGTAAGTTGTTCTGGAGGCTCCGCTGAGTGTGCTGCACGCACCCTGTGCTGAAACGCACTGTCCTCGGCCTGATCTGCGTGGCTGACCTGCCTGGCGTGGCCCGGAGTCAGGGAGCGCCACCTTGGACCCTGCCTTCTATTTCCAGACCCTTGCTCAAGGGCCGCCCACAGGCGGACGAGTCACAGACCTGCCAGCCCGCAGTCTCAGCGAGCACTGTGCTCGTTAGCACCAGCCAAGTGTGAGTTAGCAGGAGGTGCTAACGTGTTAGGAATCATCGGGATCGTTAGAGTAGCTCAAACAAACACCTCAAAGAGCCAGAGAAAACTGTAGCTTTGATACTGAAGAGGAGGGAGTCCAGATGTTGGTGGCCTTTCATGGGGTGCAAGCAGCTATGTGCACCGTAGCTGGACTTCCCTGGCCAGGCTCTGGGTCAGCAAGAGTCCTGTCTGTCTCTGTAATCCGGTGGGGTCCCTGGCAAGAGGGGCCCCTCCTGTTTCTATCTGGTGACTGAAGGAGGTGGTGGTGATGGGACTAAACTCTGACGTCCTATTCTCTCCTGTCTGCCGGGGGGTCCTCTTGTCTTTCAGACGTCCGTGCCGCAAGAGACCAGATGAACATTGGAGGGCTTGCCTACCCCCCACTGCCTTTGCACGAAGCTCCCCCTAGACCCCCGTCGGGCTACAGTCAGGCTCCGTCTGTCTGCTCCTCTTCCACGTCCTTCAATGGGCCGTTCGGAGGTGGGGTGCTGTCGCCACAGCCTCACAGCAGCTACTACAGTGGCATGACAGGGCCCCAGCATCCGTTCTATAACAGGGTAAGGGCGGCGGGGTCTTCCGTGGCGCTGTTTCTGCTTACGGGGTTTATTGTCATTTTGAAACTGTCCTTTAGCTTTAAAATAGGGAAAAGGTTAAGTTTGAATTTAATGTACAAGGGGTGGGGGACCCAAAAAACCTGGAATTATCTTCTGGAGAGTGGGCCCCTGTAGCACAGGCTCCCCCTGTCAGGTGAGTGTTCTAGGAGCCCATCTCTTTCGGTGAAGCAGCTGGCACTGTTGTGAGAGGTTGTGTTGGCCTCAGTGAAGTTTTTTGAAGACTCTTTCACTGCACTTGCCCATGTCATGACGGGTGATTTACACGCGCACCTGCCCACACCATGCTGAGTGTTCAGCAGCTTTTGACCAAGATCAGCGTGGCCCCTCTCCCCCACCTTCCCTAGTCACCCGATCTCACCTTGAGCGACTTCTTTTTGTTTCCCTGGATGAAAAAAGTCCTCAAAGGGAAATGTTTTGCCGATGTGGAACAGATGAAACAAGAAATGGTAGAAGTACAAAAAGGCATTAAAATTGACGAGTTCAAAAACTGTTTTAAGCAGTGGGGGAAAGGTCTCGCTAAGGTTTACTGCATCAAATGGAGAGGACTTTGAAGGTGACTGAAGTTTAAACACGTATCAGAATAAAGACACAAGTTTGTGTAAATAAATTCCAGGGTTTTTTGGGTCCCCCCTCATGCATGATGTTTTAAAAATCAAAAGAACTTCAGTGGGTTCTAGATATCAGTTGAATCCAAACATTAGCATGCCTTTTGCTTTTTGTGTTTTGATAAGAAAGTGAGCTCTACGGGGTCAGCAGAGACTAGCTATGCTTCAGCAGGACTGGCGTGTCTATTTGTTGATAAACAAAAGTTTGGTTTGCTATTTTTTGTATACTAGTTTATGTTGGCATTTAAAATAATGATGAACATAAATTTCTACAGTAGTTAGTAAGCCTATATTTAATATATGTTACAGGTTTTAAATGTGAGATAATAACGGAAAATATGCTTGCAGGACTCAGATGTTACTGCCAAATGATAGCACTATAGCCCATTTCCAGGGTCTTATTTCAAGTCATCTGCAGTCATGTGGGATTGTTCGCTCCATGTGAGTGTGATGGCTTTCTGCTTGAGAACGTGAAGTGCAGCCCGTGACCATGTGTTTGGGTCCTGTCAAGTGCAGTGGGCCCAGGCCACCCTCACTGCGCTGACAGTGAACACCAGCACTTCTTACGGGAGACGGAGCGCGAGCCCCAGTGTTAGATGCTCTGGGGCTGACTCTTCAGTCCACTGCAGTTTCTTTTTTCCTTTTTTTTTGTTTGTTTCCTTTTTTCGTCTGATTTGAGAAAACATGGGGCCAGTATTCTAGAAACCAGGTGCATGCTTCTATGAAGTTCATATGAGCTAGGAAGAAAGAGAAGTTTAGAACAAATTGGCAAAGAAGGAATCCCAGAATTTAAATGGAATTTTCAATCTGAAAAATATTGGCCACATAAGTAATTAACTGCAACATTCTAAGAGGTCCTCTCAGTGTCACCTGTTCTTTCCTCTGACCAGGAGGGAGAAGCAGGCACCCCATCCCTGTAAACTTGAACTGCCTAGGAGGCAGCGTGAGATGCTCTGTTGCTGGTCTTAAGACCTGCTGTAATTTGACGTAGCCGGCCTTCGCTGACCTCTAGGTGCCACTGAAACTTCTGAGACTGTGAGCCATCTGGGCTGAGGCCTTGTGCTCACCAATTTTACATGGATAACAATCACATGCTACTTTAATAACTTACTATTTTTTAAATATTTAAATGTGTCTCATGTTTTTAGGGTTAGTTTTTTTTTTTTTTTTGCTCTAGTTATCTGAGATTTTTAGTCTGAAAGTAGAAGCAGAATAATTTTCTTAAAATGGCAGGAGTAATAAAGGTGTCGTTACCTCCGTTAATGAGACTTGGGGAGTTTTAACTTTGTTTTTTTAGCACGTGTAGTCTGATGGTGCCTGTTACCCAGAAGCTTGTGACAAATACTCGCTGTAGTTACAATCTCACCTGAACCACGGATTCCTTGTCTCAAATGTGCCTGCTGGTTTAGGAGCCAGGGTCAGCTGTAGGAGCTCCAGGCAGCACGCACCCCCAGAGTCCATGCTAGGTGTTTGCATGTCACCAGGACTGTTTTTTAAATCTTAAGGCTGTTTTTGTAAAGAATAGTTTTGTATTAAGATTCCATTCCACTTTTTTAAAAAGGTTGTGAGTTAATATTTGTAAATCACTCAGAACGTGACACCAAAAAATAAGCTCATAAGTGGAACTCTTGCATCAACTTAGAAGGTGTAAAACTTTTGTTGCTTAAAAAAAGCTTTAAGTATATCAACAATATAAAATTTAAATAAGATGTCCAGATTGAGTTTGATAGCTTACAGAATGTGAGTCAGGCGTTTTTCTTTTGTTTTGTCTCTTGCATTAAAAATCTGGGGCTGTATTTTATTGTCAGTTTCATTTGCTAGCTCGCATCACACTTTGGTTTCTGTGATTGTTCATCCCGTTCTTTTGTTGCATGTTTTCTCCATAGCCGTTCTTTGCCCCACACCTTTACACGCCCAGGTATTGCCCTGGCGGCCCCCACCACCTCATCTCACGTCCGTCTGTAAAATCGGGTTTGTCCAGAGAGCAGAGCAATGGCCTAGTAAGTATGCACAAGGGTAACTACAGTGTTAATCCAGTAAGAAGCAGCTAGAGCATTGGAGCTTGGTTATTTCCTCTCTGTAGTAAAAGTGCAACCTGTTTTATAAATCGTTTTAAGAAACATAAGCTAGTACTAACGTAAAATGTATTTTGCTTTCGTATCTGTTAAATGTCCGTGGAAGGAAGTGCCTGGCAGCCTCAGCGGGCCGAGGTCGAGTCGTGTACAGCCAGCATCTCTAGTTTATGATGTCGCGTTTGCCACCGGGCTGCCAGCTCTGAGCCTCCACGTCTCCTCACTGCTCACGTCTTTTTAAATAAAGGACACACCCCTGTGGTGTCTGTATGCGTGTTAGCTCTATCGTATAAAAATTAGCTGAGGTATTGAAAGAGCATTTTAAGCTAATGTCAGAAATTAAATAGGATAAGAAAATTATTCAAATGTACTATTGAATCTAATCCAAAACAAAATACATTTGTGCCTAACATAGTAGGTGTTCCTGATGATAATTAGTTTAATAATTTAAAAGAGAAAGTCCCTGTTAATATATTTTTATAAATTAGGAGGCAAAAGATGTAGGACCTAACCTTCTATGTAAATTTTTCAGTGTTGTCAATGAAGGAAAAATCCAATCCTGTCCAGGTTCCTGTTTTATGTTATTATTTTACCATCGTGTTCATCTCCCCACCCCCCGCCCCAGTGTGGCTCACCCCTCGCCCGTCACCCACACTGTTGTCCTGTGTTGTTAGGAGGTCATCCAGGAGGACGCTGCGGAGGGGCTGCCCTCGCCCACAGCCTCCTGGAGGGTAATGCGCAGTCTGCGGGTGGTGCGCGCGTGGGCTGTGCAGCGGAGTGTCTGCCCGTCTGCTGTGGCCGTGGTCACTAACTCTGAGTCTGGGGTGTGGTGGCTGCTGGGCAGAGTGGCTGGCAACTAATCATCGTGCTCCTGAATTAACTCAGAGGCTAATGCCCACCCTTCATCTCCTCCTGCTTTCCCCGTTCTCAGTGACGCGGGGCACGGTTTCTCACTGTCCAGTCAGGGAGGGCTCTTTCTGCAGCCATCAGGGGCATGGGCGGTTGGTGGAGTTTGCTCCGTGGTGGCGAGCCCTGTCTCCACCTTTGCCTGTTTTTCTTTAGCCTGCATTGAGCACTCCTCATGGAGGCTATTTTTGAACATCCTCCAGATCGCCCTTCAGACTACAAAAGGGTGCTGTGTGGTGCTGACCAGAAATGGCCGCTTAGTGAGTCGTTCTGCATCCTTGGTGTGAGTGTAGTACTATGTTTCATCACTGTTTACTTGCATTTATGAAAGCAAAATCTCCAGGTAAACACAGAGTTAGTTCAGCGTGTGAAGGGAATTATTTAACTTCCCATTTTCCCCCAAACACCCTAAAGTAGATTTAAGGAAAAAACAAGCAAACCAACTTGTATAGGAAGTCACTTTGTATTTTTATTATTCAAGACTTTATACTTAATGAGAAATACAGTTAATGTGATGAGCCTTGAAATCTTCATCTACTCAGTGTGGAACGTAAGAGCGCAGTTTGCATTTTAACTTCTGATGTGCGCACGGAATGTTATGCCGTGTGAGCACGGCCAGTTTACCTGAGCTGAGCTGTGGCGTGGCCATTGGAATCAGGGTGACGAAACCTGCATCCTGATTTCATCCATGCTGTTTTTACATAGAACATGCATTTGGATAGACAGTGGTTTTTTTAACTTTGATTCTGAGTCAACATTAGTAAGAGAGAGAAAGGAGAACCATTGTGGTGTTTTCATTGAAGGGTTGATGATTCTTTGTAAATCATTAACGTCCTAGCCAAAGCACGTGAGTGAATTCAGTTGTCCACGAATGATGGGCACAGTAGAATGTAACGCTTCTGCGTGGGTGTTGGAGGGGTCTTTAACCAGTGGGTCATTGCCACCATGTGCAAGAATGACTTTAGTCAGAGGGCTTTTGGTGCGTAGACGCGTACGTGCAGTGCAGTTCTCTGAGCTTGCCCTCCTCAGCAAACTCCTGATGAACCTCAGACATGGAAGAGTGTGGAATGGAGACAAAGACACGCGAAATGGGTCATTCCTGTGCTTGGGAGTGTGAGTAAGCACATGGAGGTAACAGGTGGCTGCTGGGCCCTCCGGGGCCCAGCGAGGGAGCATCGGGCCAGTCTGAAATGAGCTCTGTGGGAAGGAGAAGCAGCGTGGTTCTGGAGACGTGGTTTGAAGCCCAGTAACAAAGAGGGACGACGCTCAGGCATGTTCGCGCCTCTGTTTAGTGGAATAACCGTGCTGTTTGCTTCCTTTTAATATTAAAAGATAATTTTGTGATCTGCTTAGTGAGTACTAGATACTTACGGAGCTTTCTTTGCTTTTGAGAAATTAACAATGACAACAGCCTGCAAAACTTGTTTTGTAGAAGACTAGTGAAAGTAGACATGTAGTTCAAAGCCAAAGCAGTGGTGGAAATGTGAAGGAGCGTCTGTCTGGGAACACTGTCTGGGGTCTTCCTGGCTCTGAGCCAGCACAGACACAGCTGATGTCAACGTGGGGTTGCCTTCCCGTCCATGGAGCTTCCCAGTCCTGTTGCAGGGAGCTGCCTCCGTTTCTGGGGCAACAGGGCTGCGGACTGAGCCCCTCTCTGCTCATTCGCTGTCCCTTAAGTGGGGCAGTTGACAAGAACTGCTTATGGGTAAGTCAGGAGCCACACAAACATTTTTAGACAAATGGTCATCACAGACACAGAATAATGAGTTTAAAAAAAAACACACACAGCCAAAAAGCCAGACCATAAAGCGTTAACCAACTATAGACTTTTCGGTGTGGGTGGTCCCATTTTTTTCTCCCATGAAGCATTTCTGACACACCTTTACAAAATGGGTCCGTGTGGAAATCATTGGGTTTCCTCACATTAAGGAGCACTGTAATGGTTGTGTCTTGTGCAGGCCAGCCAAGGCTTACCAGATAAATCACAGACATGTCCCACTGTTTGACAAAGGTGAAGATGTAAAATATATGCCTGTATGCTAGCCTCTATTGTCTGTATTTTACAATAGAGAAAATATATGCCAAATCTTATAGAACCAGGAAAAAATAACATCGGACCCAAGATGTGTTCCCTAGAACATGACAGCTGGAAAGGAGCAGTTTTTTCCCGCTTTTAAAGCGGAGAAGCCTTCTTTAGAAATGAAGTCTTAACCAGAGCTCCAGTTTAATCAACCAGTAAAAAGAGAGCTCCAGCCCCTGCCTTAGACATGCCTTTCTTCTCGAGGATGCTCTGAGGACCCTGGTCCCCAAGGTGGAGGCCCAGTCTGTGAGGCTGCCTGGGCCCCACAGCAGGGGAGCACCAGGGGTGGGCGGGAAGCCGAGGGCCGCTCTCCACCGCTCTCCTCCTGTGCCGAGAGCTGTGCGGCCCTGTGTGCTCCTGCCCTGTCCACACTGGACGTGACTTAGCCCTGAGTTTGGTCTTTTGAGTTACATAGACCCTGCTGACCAGCTTGTTGCTGGGACAGACCACTGACCCTCTCTGACGCACAGCCCCCTGCTCTGGACAAAGCAGCCCTGCCTCCTGGGTCTCGTGTGAGGAGTACTCAGCCATGGTCGCTCTAGGCACTGAATGGTTTTTATGACCACCACCCCGAGGCCAGGTTCTTTGCATGGAGCTTTAAAGGTCAGAAACAAACTCTTTTGTGTTGGAAACCTCTGTCTCAGGACAAATACTCCAGCAGCTTAGATGAACTCAACCTTTCACCTGCTCATGCTTCTGTGGCCGAGAAGGTGACGGCTGGTTTGTTTTCCTAGACGTCAGCGGGACTCTTGGCCATCTGTGTGCCCCACGCACGTCCATGCTGTGAGAGCTCTCCAGGGGTCTCGCTGGGTGCTGCTTCCAGTCCAGTTCTGCTGGGGGGTCGCGGCATTCGGCCCATCCATCCAGGGACCGCGACAGGAAGGCGCCATTATGCAGGGCCTGTCTCCAGCCGGGCCTCCCCAGGGGCACTTTGTTCCCGACGTCGAAGAGGTGCCCTCACAAGTATGGCCGTCTGCATTTGCTTGGGGCCGGCTGCTTATGGCGGCGTCTCTGTTTCCCGAGAAGCCTTTTTCCAGCAGACAGAGTGATAGAACCGTTCTTCAGCCTTTTACCAACTTGTTCGGTTGAAGGTCACGTACTGCTGGTGCCTGTGTGGTGGTGGCCCAGTCCAGCCAGCGTCCTGAGTGTCTGGCAGGCGCTGTTATGGCGGGTGCAGCAGTGAATGGAGCTGATGAAGCCCTGCCTGGGGCGGGGGGGGGGGGTCTGGCATTGGAAGGCTGCCAGGGAGCAGCGCTCAGTCCCATTCTCAGCCACAGGGCAACTCGATGCCCCAGACAGTGTTCCTTTTCAGGTCACTTGTACACCTTGTTGAAAAGGCGTGAAGAGAAGTAGCACGAAGTTCAATTGTAAAGCACTTTGGAATTGCAAAGGCAGGGTTAAAACCGTATCCCAATTTCTGTTGGGCTGTTACTTTTAGAGATATATGAAAATTCCTGAATTAATTAATAAAGGTACTAAAGATGAAGGTCTTGGTTTTCATTAAACGATCCAATCAGTGGAGTGACCAAGTAAAAAATAAAAAAGATAGGGCTCAGCTGTAGGTGATTCTTATTTCCACCACTGGTTTAGAACTGACCACCTGTCTTCCAACGAATACGTGTCGCTATTAAGCTGTCTCTCGTTGTCCAGGAGCAGACTTGGACGAGAAGTTTAAAGATGCCGCGGGTAAGGCACGGGTGTGGGCACGGGCCAGTGTCACTCAGGTTGGGGCTCAGGGCGGGCCTCCCCGCCAGCCCCAGCAGCACCTCCCAGGAGGCTCTTGCCCTTCCTGAACAGTTGAGAAGTGGGTTTTTGTTCTGTCTGTTTGGGGAAGGACTCGTCTTTTCTGTAATAACACAGTGGAAAATTATATTCACTTCCAAATGGAAAGTCCCTGTGCCAGACTTCCACTCGAAGGAACCTTGTTCCTAAACAATGAATAAACCACAAATAAATTGATTGAGGTATTTTCACAGAAATATACTGTTGAAATCTGAGAGCATAGTTAAAAGTTAGAAAATAACAAAATCATATTCATTGCTGTTGTTTAATACTTTTGTTTTTAAAACATTACCCTTAAAATGTGGCATTAGGCCTCATTGATTATTGTCTCTCAAGCATTTGCAGAATAAGGCACGTTTTCCAAGCAGGCCAGCAATAGCTTTCTTTTGTGTGTCGGGTCTTCTGTAGTAAACTGCACTTTCCCAGCACTCCTCTTTCCGCTCTTTCTCTAGGACTCCCTAAAGAGCCTCCCTGCCGTAGGCTGACGGGCACACTAGGAGACAGGGTTCTGGGCAGGACTGGGACGGGGCAGGGAGCACGGAGCGGGAGGGCGTCCCATGGCGGCCCGCAGAGTGCTGCCCTTCATCCTGCTGCAGCAGTGCCGCCAGTGGCTGCATCAGTGCAGTGGGTCATCTCCAGGTCACCTGGACTCTTGGGAGAGTATTTCCTGTTGGCCTGGGGGGTGAGGAAGGTCATTATTGGCACTGGGTCTGCTGTGGATGAGGGTTTCTGAACCGCGCCTCCCCCCCCCTCCCCGACCGTGCTGTTAGCCACGGAAGGCCGGTGGCGTTCACCGTCACAGCAAGGCTCCGACTCCTTTCTTTTAAAGGGCCTTTTTAGCGCATATATGTGCCTCCTGCCCCATGAAACAAACCCCAAGCTTAACAAGTATGTTTTGAACATTAACTAGAGTGTAGCTAGAGAATATTTTGTTTTATGAAGTGATGGTGTGAATTCCAAGTATTTAGTTCTTATTAAATTGGTCTGCAATAAATCATTGCAATTTTAAATCAGAATGTTTAACAATTAACTTTAAATTTGTATGTAGTAGGATTATTGACTTTTCATAATGAATTTGATTTACCAGGCTTTCTTGTTGAATGCATGGCAATGATTTATTATTTTAATAGAATATAAATTTTGAGAGTGGAGTGTTAGAATGTCCACGCATGTGCTAGTGAAGCCGAGTGGCTGTGTGGGGGTGTCCCTCGCTTGGTGCTGCCGTGGGGGTGGTTGGCTCAAAGTTACGGGAAAATGGAGGGTGTGACAAAATGCTGCTCGTGTTTATTATGTATATTTGTATGTGATATTTTACTTGAAGCTCGTGTCCTTCATTCTGTTTTATTCCTTTTTTAAAGCCGTGTGACTCTGGGTTTAACAAACAGAGACAGGTACAGAAACTTTCAGTGAAATCTTCTCTTACTGCGTCATTAGAAGCCATCGCTGGCCACTCCGTGCTCGCTGTGTAGAGACCTGTGCTCATCGCTGCGCCTCGGGCTTAGTGTAGTAGCTGCGTCCGGCCTTTGCATGGCACTCACTTCCGGCTAATTAGTCCTAAGCTTACTTAATATGTTTGCCAAAGATGATGCTTCAGAGTATAGTTTTAATCTACTTACAGTGTAAAATTATATTGTCACATCAAGGTAATTTTAGTCTGTTTTGTTAGCTTTACTTTTTTTGCCTGGAGAAATTTTGATTTGTGTGCATTTTGGAATTTATATTTAACAGTTTAAACAAACTAACATCTTCTGTGGGTGTGAGAAAATTTTTTAAAAATACGTTGTGGTATATGCTGAAATGACCTGTTCTTGACTTGTCACAGGCAATTTTCACATGGAATGCATGAGAAACTTGAAAGTACTACTGTTCCACGTCACAGTATTTACCTGTTGAGTTACTGCCTATGCTTTTTCCTGATCACTTTTGTATTCTTTCTCGTTCCTTTTATGAGATTCCCACCCCAAATTCATTATTTTGGTTACTTTCACTTGGTACCAAAATAATTTTATTATGTACGATTATTTTAGGAAAGACTGGCAGGCAATAACCATTTCTCTTTTATTCAAAGAAGCATATTATAACATTTTAATTTATTGATAATTCACCCTTTATCTTGATAAAGATCAACTTACAAGTACCAGCTGAGTCAGGTCATGGCTGTGATGGAGCAGCAGGGCCCACACGGGGTCAGCCTTCCCTTATCCCTTACAAAGCTCCTAGAGGTCACTCAGGGCTGACGCGTGTTTCCAACACAGTCCTCAGCAATAGAGAGAGTGTTTTAAAGTGGTTGATAAAATGTAAGTTTTAAAGGAGATCATGAGCTAAATTATGTGGAGGTTTTGTTTTAAAGAAAAAGGGGTTTTGCTGAATTCTCAGGCAGGCTGCCTAGGCAGGGCGCACACCTGACATTTAGCACGCCCCTCAGCCGACCATGGTCCTCTGTTTCATGTCTGTTAAACTCGGCCCTCTTCACGTTACTGGAAATGAAGTTATTTTGTGATTAAAAAAAAAATAACTTTGTACTCTAAAACAATTTAGACTTAAAAAAAGGTACAAAAATAGTGTTCCCTTCACGTTAACATCTTTCATAACTAAAGTATATTTTCAAGAGCAGACATTAAATTTGATACGATACGGTAACTAAACTATAAACTTTATTTGAATTTCACCATTTTTTCCACTACTGCCCTTTTTCTTATCCAGTCCCCTATTCAACAGTGTTTTGTTGTCTCTCTCAGAGTCCCCGATCTGTGACAGTCCTCAGCCTTTCCTTGTCTTTCATGACCGTAGTTAATGCTTTCGAAGGGTCAGCTGCTCTGTGGGCCGTTCCTCTCTGTGAGCTTGGCTGCCATGACCTCGTGGTTAGAAGAAGCTGGACCCCTGAGTCCAAGAAGCTATGGACTCAGCTATGGACCTAACACCTCAGTGCAAGAAGACCTCCTCCACGGTGCTACATGAAACTATCAGAAGTTAATGGCAAGTGAAAGATTCTCAAGGCAGCCCTATCAGAGCATCATCGTGTCTTTCAGCAGAACCCTTACAGGGCCAGAGAGAACAGAATGAAATAGTTGTGACCCTGACAGGGCAATCACCAGCCGAGGACAGTACATTGCTGTACACCACGGTCAAGTGGGGCTCGTTCCAGGGGCACGAGGATGGCTCACAGACGCAGATCAATCAGTGCCGTGCACCACATTAACGAAATAAAGCTAAAAATCTATGGTCATAACAGCAGGCAGAAAAAAGCATTCGGTAAGACAGACCACCCGTGCATGATTAAATCGGTCAGCAAAATGGGTCAGAAGGAAAGTACCTGAGCAAAACGAAGGCCATATTTGACGGACTCTCAGCTGACATCACACACAGTGGGGAGCCCTGACAGCCTTTCCTCTAGTACCAGGAGCAAGACGAGGAGGCCCACTCCCACCGCTGTTGTCCAGCGTGGCGCTGGGGGTCCCAGCCAGGGCAGTCTGGCAAGAGAAAGAAAGAACGGCATCTGAACTGGGAAGGAAGAAGTAAAACCGTCGCTCTTTGCAGGTGACGTGATCCCACACAGAGAAAACTAAAGACTGCACCAAAGGACTTCAGAAGCAGCACACAGATAACTGTAAAGATGCAGGGTTCACAATCAGCATGCAGAAGTCCACTGTTTCTGTTCACCAACAACGAAATCTTAGAGAAAGAAATGCAGAAAATAGTCCTGTTCACAATTGCGGCAGCAAGGGTCAAGCACCGAGGAACGAACTTGGTAAGGGGGGGCGGAGGGCCTGCACACTGACCACAGATGCTGTTGGGAGAGACTGGAGGAGATGCACAGGAGCAGGGTATCCTGTGCTTGGGACAAGCAGCGTGGTCACAGTGGCCGGGGTACTTAACACGTGCAGACGCAGTGCATTGCCATCACAATCCCCACGGCCTTTTGCACAGGAACAGACCAAAAAATCTTCAAAGCCGTATGGAACCACAGAGGACCCCGAGTAGCCAATGACGTCCTGAGAAAAGGACAAACCCTGACTTCAAGCCGTTCTGCAGAGCTGCGGTGATGAACACAGCAGGAAAACAGCAGAGTTGAGAGCCCAGAAGTAAACCCACACATGTACAGGCAACTAGTTTCCAACAAAGAAGTCGGGAACGTGCAACAGAAGAAGGACGGTCCCTGTGGTACATGGCGTGGGCAACTGGACAGCCACATGCTGGAGAATGCAATGACCACTGTCTGCCACACGCACGAGGACCGGCACAAAGCGGGTCGGAGACTTGACTGTGAGGCCTGCAGCGCTAAGTACACAGAGAAAACACAGGCACTGCACTTACGGACCTTGGTCGGTCTGAGAGAGTGTTTTGTGAACTCGACCCCAATGGCAAGGGAGGTAAAAGAGTAAATGAATGGGACCACTTCAGACTAGACTCGGCCCTTATCCTGCATGCCGTGAGGTGACGGTGACAGAGGGTAAGATCCATGCCCTCATGTAAGCAGTTGCTGTAAATGTGGACCCGTTCTGGCCAGGCTTGTTGGTGAAGGCTCTGGCCGCTGTCAGCATTGGGAGCGTCATCTGCAGCGTAGAGGCTGGTGGACCTGCCCTGGCAGCCGGTGCTACACCAGCAGGGGGTCCTGCCCCCACTGCTGCCACTGCCGAGGCGTTTATGTGATGCCCCAGCTGAGGAGGATGGGAAGCAAAGAGAGGACTTTTGGTCCTTTTGACTAACTCTCTTTTGTGACACACTCAATAAAAAGCTGAACTCTGCAAATAAATAATAAAAAGCTTCTGCACAGTAGAAAACAAAAAAAACAAAACAAAACAAGAAGGCAACCAACCAAATGGGAGGAGAAATTTGCAAATTATATCTCTGATAAAGGTCTAACATCCAAAATATATAAAGAACACACACCTTGACAATGAAAAAATCCAATTAAAAAATGGGCAGAGGACCTAAACAGATGCTTTAACAAGGAAGACATACAGCTAGCCAGCAGATACATGAAAAGATGCTCAGTATCACTCGTTACAAGGGGATTGCAAATCAAGAGCACGATGACATACCACCTCACCCCCGTTAGTAGGACTATCACCAACAAGACAGGTCACAAGACAGGTCATGTAACAAGTGCTGGAGAGGTTGTGGAGAAAAAGGCCCCTCGTTCACCGTCACTAGGAAAGTGGACTGATGCAGCCCCTGTGGGAACAGTGTGGAGGCCCTCAGAAGTTAAGAACAGAATACCGTATGACCCGGCAATTCTTCTTCTGGGTATCCGCCTGAAATTAAAGACATGCACACCCCTGTGTTCATCGCAGCATTATTCACGGTGGCCAAGACACGGAAGCCACCTGAATGCCCTTTGGTGGGTGGTTGGATAGGGAGTGGCACATACCTGCAGTGGAATACCACTCGGCAGAATGGTGAAATATTTCCATCTGTGACAGCATGGGTGGATTTTGAGAGGATTGTGCCAAGTGAAATAAGTCAGGTGGAAAAGGACAGAGCCCTGTGGTGTCACTCATATGTGGGACCTATTTAAAGAGCAACAAACAGACTAAGCGATACAGACACCAAAGTGGTGGTTCCCAGCGGGCGGGGCGTGGGTGGGAGGACCAAGAGCAAAGGGGGTCACATCCGTGGCGATGGATGGAGACTGGGCTTTGGGGATGAGCACACAGTAGAGTGTCCAGATGTTGTAGTATGAAGTTGGGCATCTGGAATTTACATAATGTCATTAACCAGTGTGACCCCAATGAATTTAAAAATTCATAGGGAGCATTTTACATTTTCATAGTGTATAATTAACGTTGAGTATGGGCTCTGTGTGTCCAGGCTGCAAACGGAACCATGTGTGGATGTGAAGACTAAATTATTGAAATACTAGTGTTCTGCTGTTAGTATTTTTGAAGTAATTTAACCTCGGACCGTGTAATAGACAGCATATTTTAAATTTATAAATAATAAAAGCAAACCCTGAGTAAATGTGTCTGGTACGAGGTACTCTAGGTCATTAATTTCCAAACCTCCATGGGCCTGTCTCATAACTGTCAACTTGCTGAGACTCCCTGACTCTCGGAGAGCCACTGCCCCCCGCTGTCCCTGGTCTCGCTCCCTGGCTAGAGCTACATTTCCGTGCGATATCGAGAGGCGCTGTGCACATGGTCTAAGTGTGCAGGGTTATCAGTCCATAATGGAATGATGTGTTGCACTTCTCCATGACAAATAACTCTTAACAACTGGCTGACAGCGTTTGATGACAGGTAGTTTGGGCTGTGTTACAGTCTGCTTTTGTCCTGATAATGATAAAAGAGGCAACAGAAAGTACAAGTTTACATAGCCTTGAGGATAGGATGAATTTGATCATTTTAAGGTTCGATCAAATGGTAAACAGGATAGATCATTTAGAAAATTGTCCTCTATCCTGGTTGGTTTGTTCTCTTTATTGTGGTTATTGCTTCCATCAGCTTTCAAAAGTAGAGCAAGGAAAGTTAAGACCTGACAGGTTAGGGTTCTGGTCCCAAGCTGCCTTAACTAGTTGCCCATTCTGTGACTTCGAAGACAGAAGGCGACCCCTCGGGACCTCAGCGGCCATCAGTGTGATGGAGAACGAGCTCGCCTAACCGGCTCCCTGCGACTGCTCTCGTGCCCCACGGCGGTCAAAGAGGGTTTTCTTCTAAGTCAGTACTAGCATTATGGGTTATTTTGACTCTTCTTTTGAATGAGACCAAATTTTAAGGGGCGGTGTTCACTTTCATGTGTTAAGAAGTCACCCTGTTTTGTGTTTTCGTGGTTACTGTGTAGATTCCTGAGGGGAGGTTTTGGGTTCCTTGAATGTAAAATGTGATCAAGATCTGGAAGCCTCGCTGCCGGAGATGGTGAAGTTAGTGTGCAGAGACATGCAAAGCCTTTTGGGTGCTTTTTATATTGCTTCACAGATTTGCCTTATGTATTTTTATGTGTCGGCATCAGTAATGTTCCCCTTTGTTCCTGTTCTTTAAAAAAAAAAAAAAAGGCCCTTCCATCATGAAGGGCTGCCCCCTTCTCTCCGGAGGTCAGGCTGTGAGCATTCACCTAAGTGAGCCCGCGTTTGGCTCACGGAATGGTCTGCCTTCTCGGTGCTTTTGGTCAGGTCGTACCTGCCCTAGACAAGCTGCTCACTCAGGTGTGACAGTGGCTGGCTCCACTCCCCGATGGCATTCCCCCCGTGCCCCCTCATGGTTTGTGCTGTACCCGGAGCACTTCACAGCATCACTTCTTGAGCACTGTGGCTGACCTTGCATGCTGTTCACACATGCGTGTTCCCACGACTGTTGCAGGGGCCAGGCACCGCCTCGGGAATGGTGTCGCTGAGCTCCATGACGGTGGACGCCGTGTGCGAGAAGCTGAAGCAGATAGAGGGGCTGGAGCCGAGCCTGCTGCCGCAGTACTGCGCCACCATCAGGAAGGTGCGTGCCCGGACCGGTCCCCCATTGGCTATCCACACCACCCCCCCGGCCCTCGCCCACTGCTGACCTGCACCCTGAATTGTCCTGTTACCCCCGCGCTTGCGAGTGGGGAACAGAATCAAGTGGCTGTGTTGGCACGTGACTCTGTGGCCTGGTACAAGTGAGAAAGGCCCCGCTGAGGACTGCTCGCTCTAGGGGTCGCCCCCTCAGACAGACAGGACCTGCTCTTTCTCATGTGCAACATGGAGCACTGGATGGCCTGTCACGTCCCATTGCCTTTCACTGTGGTGTTCGTTTCTGACTTAACAATTACGGCAGTGAGCCCACTGGCTCTGTTTCCCCTGACTCACATTTTCCTGTCTTACGGGACCGCCGATCACGTCCCATTTGGCAAAGTCTCACGGGTTTGGGTTTGCAAGGCTAACACGCGTGAGGAAGCTTACTCCTCCCTAGATCTGACTCCTGTGATTCCAGCTGCTGCTGCGGGACAGGAGAGCGTGGTGGGTTTTAGAGGCAGGTGGGACGCCGACTGGGTGCCCGGTAGAGTAGTCCCTTCCGCTGAGTCACACTCCGTCTGTCAGAGAAGCGCAGCGAAGTAGAACGGGAGTGATGAGCCTCCAGCGTTTCCCCACGTTAAAGAAGGCCATCTCAGGAGAACTGGGAGCAGACACAGGCTCCATCTTGCTCACCTCCCTCTGTTAAGTCTGAGCTTTTGGATAATGTCCCTTTCCTCAAAGTTCTGGTTTGGTGCCGACCGATTTGCAAAAGCATCGAGCTCTGCCCCTCGGAGGTGTAGACCAGAGGTCCAGACTGACTGCTCTCGGCAGCGGTCCGGTGTTGGGACAGAGTGAGGTCCTAGTGGGAGCCCCGGGCGGTGACTCTGTTTCCGAAAGGGCGGGATGCCCCCACTCAGCGCTTCACCCCAGGCCCTGGCTTTTCGCAGCTCGCCGGGCCCCTGGTTGCTCATTGCTGTGGGCTTGTGGTCCTGCCGCAGGGCCTGGGCCCAGGCTTGTTCCGCACGCGCTTTTCTTCAGCTCTGAACGCAGGCGTCCACGTTGGCCAAGTCAGGTTTCGTGGTTGAAAATCAGTAAGCTTCCTGGTGTACATAGGGGGAATTTCACCGTTTCTTATTGGGGAAGGTAGAATTATAGAGACCTGGCCGTGGTGAGGTCATTTTTGTGAATTTGACACGAGAAACGAGTGGGTGGGCATTCTCTGTGTCTGAAGTTACCTGCTGTGACTGAGTGACAGGTCTGACGGCACCTACCGCATTCAGAACTCCGCCAGGGACTGACGCACGGACCGACCGCTTTGTCCTCGCCCAGCAACTTGCACGCGTGTTCACAAGATTAGGGGAGAAACTGACGGTTCTGTCACTGCTCATGGTGGGGAGGTGCTTTTGGAGATCGCTGGGAGGTCAGCTCTCGGGTTGGTCCCTGCGGGGTGGCTCGTTTTACTTGGGTGCTTAGGACACTCGGGGAAACACGAGAGGCTTGTGTTGTGGACGGTCAGCCTGTGTACTGCATTGTTAAGTAATGGGGTGGTGACCTCTTTAGGTCAGATTTTCTAGTCTCTAATGACTCTCTTAACACCACACATGCAAACGTGCTTTTAAGTCACCAGTAATTTAGAATACGTCGCATTTCTTCTGTCTGTTTCTTTGTCTTTGTTTTTATCCAGGCAAACATCAATGGCCGTGTATTAGCTCAGTGTAATATTGATGAACTGAAGAAAGAAATGAATATGAATTTTGGAGACTGGCATCTTTTTAGAAGCACAGTAAGATATTTTTTTTTAAAGATTTTATTTATATATTTTTTAAGAAGGGAAGGGAGGGAGAAATAGAGGGAGAGAAACATCCACGTGTGGTTGCCTCTCGCACACCCCCTACTGGGGGCCTGGCCTGCATCCCAGGCATGTGCCCTGACTGGGAATTGGACTGGTGACCTTTTGATTCGCACACTGGCACTCAGCCACTGAGCCACACCAACCAGGGCTAGAAGCACAGTAAGATATTTTATATTTACAACATTGTGTAAGGCAAGTACCAGTAAGTATGGTCTAAACTGAAATACTGCTGTGTTTTTAAAAAGCACAAGAACATTGCATTTTACACCTCCGCCCAGCCCTTGTGGGTTCTGTTAGGCACAACGTCCAGAGCAGCACATGGCGACCTTGACCTTCAGGCATTTCACCTGGAAATTTGGGAAAGAGGCCACTGCTCATTCTCCCTGCTTCACTGACAAAGACTCTGTCCTTGACCTGCCTCCAGTCCGGCTCCTCTGAGCCTCTCAGCCTTGGCCTTGGCATCTGGCCTGCATTGCCCAGTTAGGGCAAGAACCCTGTCAGGCCAGGGTAGAAAGAACCGCCACTCCATGTCTGACCACCCTCGTACGGGGTCAGGCTCCTCCTTGCCCATCGTCCCCCCTGCCGTCTGCACCCCACTGCCTCCAGCAGGAATCTGCCTGAGCAGCTGAGCCAGCCTCACACCGACCCTGCAGTTTCCCCTCGAGTTTTCATCCCCGGACCACCCCCATGGCTGCAGCGCCCCCATCTGCGTCACTTTCGGGACTGAGCCCAGCTCTGCCCTGAGGTCTCTGTTCCCTGGTGGCGCTGCACTCAGTGCTGCCTGCTTCTACTGCTTTAGCCACTGCGTAGCCCTGGCTTTCTCTGACACCTCCCAGGGGCTTTTGTTTTGTTCTTGAGTTACATTGTAAGCTAAAATAAGAGCATAATGGTAGAGTATAGTGGGAATGTGATGATTATTGCCATTACTTCTTTTTGTATTAAAATAAGCGGTGAGCAGACAGAGTAGAAATTCACTTACGGGAAGTATGCTTTCTCATGCCCATTGCAATAACTTTATAATGTTTTATTTTTAAATAATTTCTAAAGCTTCTAAAATGTGACTCGTCGATGTGGATATAAGTGGTTTCTTTCCTTTTGAAGGTGCTAGAAATGAGAAACTCAGAAAACCAGCTGGTCCCTGAAGACCCACGGTTGCTCAGCGAGAACAACAGCGGCCCCATCCCTCCGGGAGACCCGGCCCGGCGGGCCTCGCACAGTGAGCTGCCCCACACTGAGCTGGCCGGTCAGACGCCCTACACGCTCAACTTCAGCTTTGAGGAGCTGAATACGCTCGGCCTTGACGAGGGTGCCCCACGTCACAGCAACCTCAGTTGGCAGGTGTGTGTGTGATATCATCTTCCCTGTCCCCAAGGAGTAAGGGCGACACTCGATTTACCAAGGTTATGTTGACGCACTAATGAGGTCATTCAGAAATGGCACTCGGAGTGCCTGAGTGAGTATGACGGAGAGCTCCCGTTCTCAGGAGCTATACGGAGACGCGAGATTGCTGCAGAGGCGGAGATGTTGGAGAAAGGCACGGGGAGCCAGCAGGGTGGCTCGCGGAGGTCCTCCCCGACCTGGTGCCCTGTCACACTCTCCAACTGTTAGAACACACCTTTCCTAGGAAGCTTCCATGTGCTCTCCCTGGGAGTGCCGTAGTTTGGTTTCTCAGCACGCACAGGCGCTGTTCGCGGGTGTTCACTTTCTCTCTTACCCACGTGCAGATGTGTGGGTTCGTTCTTTGGACGTTCTGAGAAGCGAGTGGGCAGGCAGGGTCAGGAGTAAAAGTGAAGGGAGAGGATGGGTGAGAGTGTAAGGGGGGAACGAGGAGGGGGAAGCCAGGAAGTGAGTGGCAGGGGCGGCGTGAGCGAAGGCAGTGAGGGAGGAGAGCCGGGAAGTGCTTGCGGAGACGCAGACGCGGGGCGGCATTGGGGGGCGGTGTTGGGGGGCGCAGTGCCTGGGAGGCCTGCCATCTTTAAGGGTGGTTTATTTGGTTTGGTGGTAAAAGCTCTTGTTCCGTTGTTACCGTCTTTTCCTACATGCTCTCCACCTATTTCTTGGAATACGGTGGAGGACCGTTCCGTTGTTGAGTGTTGACAGAGATTAAAAAATTCCCTCCTCCCCCGTTGTGACAAGCCCGCACTCATCCTCGGTCTTGGTTCCAGCACAGCCGTTCCCTTCCTCTGCTGGGCTCTTGCACGTCTCCCTGCCGTCCCACACTTGGTGTTTCCTGCCGTGGCCCGGAGACTCACAGCCTTCCTCTTAGTGCAGCAGTTCCCAAACTTTTTTCTGAAAAAGAAAATTTTAGAATCCTTTTACACTCTTAAAAATTATTGAAGACCCTTAAGAGCTTTTGTTTATGTAAATTTTATCAATCTATCAACATTTACTATATTAGAAATAAAAATGGAGAAACAAAATATTCATTTATTTAAAAATAAACCTATCATTGATTAACATGTTCATGAAAAATAACAGTATTTTCCAAAGCAAAACAAAATTCAGTGCAAACGATGGGTTTTGCACGTCTCATTGATGCCTGACTTAGTGAAGACGGCCAGAGCCCAGGGCCGCAGCTGCGCCAAACCTCCTGTGACGGCACCCGTCCCAGAGAGTGAAGAGGCTGGTGACGTCTCCATCCGGGTGGAAACAGTCTAGACCTGCAGGACCCCCCCAGAGGGGAGCGCCCCACCTTTGAGAGCAGAGGGGCTGTGTACAGGCCGAGGCGGTCCCTCTCTCCCTGCGGGTGGGGCGCCCCGCCACGCTTCTTCGCCTTCACACGCGTCCTTTCAGCTGCCGCCATTTCCTCCCATTTCCCTCTTCTTCTTCCAAATCTGTACTTCTTACTCCTCCTTTGTCAGCTTTTCTGGGACCAAAAGCGGTTCTAAGCATAAAGCTTCGTGTTGGAAATCAACCTTTTAAAAACACTTCATGTCTCTCTCTGCTAGGACCTGGCTGTTGGCTTCATGGCTTCAATTTCTGTTGCGTGTCTGGCTCCTGTGCTCATTTATCGTTTCTGTGGCGCTCTGTATTCTGTTCCTTTTAAATTCTTTTTTTTTCTTTGCATCTTGAGCACGTTTTCTTACTCCAAATTGAAATTTGACAGAAATATTATGTCTTATAAGTTAAGAAAGGTTCTTTTAACATACATTGAAAATATGAGTATTTTGTTTTTGAGATAAACCTTAACTCTAATCTGTCTTTTCTAAGGGGGATTTTTACATTTTATCAATGAAGGTTACTTTTTCCTTAAATAAAAGTTAAAAGTTTGAAGTTACAAAACAAGCGCTAAGATTATTTGTTAATACAACCTTTAATTATACTTAAATATTAAACTAATTTTATTAAACTTTGTGTAAAGCTTTCTATTTACAGTAAATTACCCATCGTTCACAGCTTTTGTTCTACTGTGTTATGCAGAATTCTTTGAACAGAATTCGGTGTGTTGAAGACTAAACATTGCTAAGCTGATGTGTTTTGTTTTGTTTTTTGCTTACTTGAATTCTTTTTTTTTCTGTTCACAGTCACAAACTCGCAGAACCCCAAGTCTTTCGAGTCTCAATTCCCAGGACTCCAGTATTGAGATTTCAAAGCTCACTGACAAGGTGCAGGCCGAGTATAGAGATGCGTATAGAGAGTACATTGCTCAGATGTCGCAGTTAGAAGGGGGTCCGGGCTCCACGACGGTCAGTGGCAGGTCTTCCCCACACAGCGCCTATTACATGGGTCAGAGTGCATCAGGGGGCTCCGTTCACTCCAACCTGGAAGCAGAGAACGGGAAGGACAGCGAACCGAAGCAAGATGGCGGGAGGAAGTCGCTTCTGATGAAGAGGGGGGACGTCACAGACCACTCCTCGTCAGGGGTCTCCACTAGTGACGCCTCTCCCCTGGACCCGATCACGGAAGAAGATGAGAAATCTGATCAGTCAGGCAGTAAGCTCCTCCCAGGCAAGAAATCCTCGGAAAGGTCGAGCCTCTTCCAGACAGACTTGAAGCTCAAGGGCGGGGGACTGCGCTACCAGAAGCTCCCGAGTGACGAGGACGAATCTGGGACGGAGGAGTCCGATAACACACCGCTGCTCAGAGACGACAAAGACAAGAGAGCGGAGGGGAAGGCTGAGCGAGCATCCAGGTCTCCGGAGCACAGCGCCGAGCCCGTCAGAGCCTTCATGAAAGCAAAGGAGTACCTCGCGGACGCCCTCCTGGACAAGAAGGACTCCTCCGACTCTGGGGTGAGGTCCAGCGAGAGCTCCCCCAACCACTCCGAAGTCGCCGACGACCCCCAGCTGGAGAAGGCCAACCTCATCGAGCTCGAAGAGGACGGCCGCAGTGGGGCCCGGGGGGTCCCGCACAGCCTCAGTGGCCTGCCGGACCCCATCATAGCTCGGATGTCCATTTGCTCGGAAGACAAGAAGAGCCCTTCCGAGTGCAGCTTGATAGCCAGCAGCCCCGAAGAGAACTGGCCCGCGTGCCAGAAAGCCTACAACCTGAACCGCACGCCCAGCACCGTGACCCTGAACAACAACAGCGCACCAGCCAACAGAGCCCATCAGCACTTCGATGACAGGGACGGAACCCGGGAGTCTCCCCAGGTCATTCTGAGGCCTGCTCCCAGCTCCAGCTCATCGGCCCTTCACAATGAGAACCTGAAGAGCACCGCGCATAAGCGAGGCCAGCGATCCAGCTACACCCGGCTTTCGAAGGACTCTTCCGAGCTCCTCGCAGTAGCCGCTCCTGACAGCACGGGCTTCGGGGAAGAGAGAGAGAGCATCCTCTGAGACAGACACGCCGAGTAGAGTAGTGTTAGTGTGCCCCGTGACAAAGTCGACCATCTGTGCATGTTATCATCCTACGTTTCACTCACAAATAAGTAGCTGGCGAGAAGGCCTGTGGTGACGGGGACACGCACTGCACCACAGAGGGCAGTGTTGGAAAGGCCGGTGGGCCCGTCCACCTCCACTGTTTGTCATTGGAAGCTTTAAAACTCACTGTTGTTATACTTTCCATTGGAACATGCCCCATAAAAGTGTTTGAGACAAGATCTGGGCGTGAAGATAAGTCAGATACTTTATTACGTACAGAGGGTTCAGTTGGCTAAGTACAGCAGCTGGAGACCCCGTGTGTAGATCACTCACCAATGTCCAAGGGAAGGCCCGGTGCTGGGTGGGGCGGGCAGATAATGGAGTAGCCCAGAGACTGAGTGAATCGAGGGCCAAGGTTCCACTGTATAAATAGTCACATTGCTCATCACAGGGGTTTTACATTTTAAGAAGAGAGTCTAGGGTAAAGAGTGCTTTAAAAATCGATAAGCAAGTTAGCTGGAATTGCCCAGAGCAGCACCTGAGGACCTGGGCCCTCGTGAGCTGCAAGTGGGAGGCCTGCGGGTGGGCCCGTAACCTCCCCCGACCCAGTGCTGCTCCCGAGTCCCAGACCAGGCCCAGACGCCCAGAGCCCGGCCAGCTGCCTGGGAACCTGCCCTGGCCCACGCCGGGGCCCTTCACACTGTGTGCCCGCTGTTTCTCAGTGGCCCGGCAGGGAGAGGAGAAAAACTCCGTGTCTTCCTCTGGAGGGTCAGGGAGGGCGCGGGCAGCCCTGGGCTGAGCACACACTTACGGACTGAGAGCGTGGGCAGATAACGACACCCAAAAGGCCAGGGACAGGTCAGGTGAAACGAGACCTCTGCCTCCCACGCCGTGGCACCTGCATCAGCCTCATCGGTTCCTAAGTCACCATGTTAATTCCAGGGGAGGGTCGTGGGAGGGACATCATTTTTCTAAGTTTAAACACCTATAACAAAGCCAGGGAAACAGAGTGAAGGTGATCCCATTTGAGTTTTCTGTGAACCAGGAATGCACCCTGCCATCACGCACGGAGGTGGTTTTGCCACTTTAACTTTGCCGATTTATGTGGAATTAGTGCCAGCAGCGCAGCATCAGTGAGGTTTTAGGTGGTGAGACTGTAGATGTTGACTGAGTTTAGTGTTACATTTGTGATGCTTTCCCTTCATGGATTTCTGTTTGTATGCTGAATAAATGATTTCCTGGACCAGACACTGCACTGAATAGTTGCTCCTTGGGGTTTCGTTGCCTTGGTGTTGGCGTGTAACCCACCGTTCCCATGAAGTGTTTCTGTAGCGCGCCCTCAACAGATGTCGCAGCCAATTAAAACAGGCAGGATGTTGTTGACGTTAATGTTGAAATGGTGACATTGTAGTGCTCATTGTGTTTATCAGTTTGCAATGTTGTATAATTAGTCATTTCAGGGGCAATATCTTGTGTCTTTCCGGGTGGGTAGATGCAGCTTATTGTCATTGTGGTGCATTTACACTGTTTGTGAAGTTGGCACTCTAATATCAAGTGTACAAATAGATTTAGAAAAAAATAAAAAATTGCATGCTACTCTGACTCACGGATTTTTATTCACTACAGTGGTAGTTATTCACATTTGATTAAAAATAAGGAAGTAGTGGGTGAGTGTGTTATTTCCGATGTCTCAGGTTTGTCAGGGCCCCTCGGGTGCAGGTACCGGTCATGCAGCTGGCCACTGTGCCCCGCTCCCTGGCCAGCCCTCGGAGGCGCCTGACGCCCGGCCACATGGCTCCAGGCTGCGCATCCTGTAGCTGCGAGAACTGGGTGGTCCAGGTCCTGGGAGGGATCGGGTGTTACAGGGACATTCTGGAGAAGTTTGCTCTTCCACAGTCACTGCTGTGGCACCGTCCTCCCTGTGAGTCTGTGTGTGTGTCTGTAGTGGACAGCTCAGTCTGGCTCTCACGTGTGCAGCAGTGCCGCACGCTGCATGAGAGGTGGTAGGGAACCGCTGCCCTGTCACGCTGGTCCTTCCGCTTCGGCGTCATTCGGACCCTTACCATCCTGAACGGGCCATTTTGCAAACGTCGCTCTGAGCTGGACGTGCTGCCCACGGAGCGGGACACGCGGCCAGACCCACTTTCCCTGGGCACACGCAGCAAGTGGGCGCTTCCGCAGGAGGGGCTGGAAGGGCGGCGGAACCGTCGCTGTCTCGCCGGCCCTCTCCCGACACTGGGTGTGTCAGGGCCAGCTCTGGGATCCTGGGAGATGTGCGCAGCCGTAACCAAACTCGCATTTTCGTTACTAATGCGAGGGTGTGTTTCGGTGTCACGTTTTACCGATGGGAGCTTCATGTCGCGGTCAGAATAATTTCAGTTGCCCGGCCAAATAATTTGGGGGCCTCCTTCTCTCCAGTTCTCGCCCTCCATTGAGAGCTCGCCACTGTTTGCGCGTGGCGGTGCCGCAGGTTGGTGTGTTTGTGGCCGTGACCTTTTTTCTCACCGTAGAGAGTGGTTTTTGGGTGACACTGAACCCTTTATTCTTCTGGCTAAAATGCTAACTTTAAATAGCCGTAAGACTGCATAATTGGCGCAGTACCAGGAATTCTCAGCCTACTTAGAGGTGGCCCAGAGTTGAAAAGTCGATGTAACCGCCGGGAGCAGAGAGGACCACTGGGCACTGTTCCCTTACTTCTGGGTGCGCGACACCGAGGGAGGTCGCGGGTAGCTGGCATGCGCGGTAAATTCAACGACCTTGGCAGATGGGCTCCTTTTTCCCCACCTGTGCCCCCAGGCTGAGGCTGCCACTTGGCAGAGGGGACGAGACAGGTAGGGAGCCGTTTCTGCTTGGGGTAGGGGAAGCTAAATGAAATGGCTGCATTTTGAAGCCCCAGGCTGGGGTGTGCCCCGCTCTGCCCTACGAGAACTTGAAGCGTAGACCGTAGTTGTGCCAGTGAGCTGAGAACAGAAAGGCTGTGTGGCAGTGAGCCTGCGCTGGCGGGCTTCCGTGGCGCATCACTTCAGGAAGGTTGAGCGTCCTCGGCTGAGGCTGATGAACGAGAGAGAGAGTCTGAAATCTCACGTAATTGTAAACCCTTTCGTGCCTAGGAAAAAAGTCCCGCCCTTGAGGTAGATAGACCTCCAGAGGATCCCATTTAAACCGAGGTATGTAAAAACTCAGCTTTCAAACTCAAGTGTTAACCCAGCTGTTGGAAACAGTTCTCCCCAGTGGGGTGGTTTCTGTTCTCCCCATTTTAAGAAATAGAGTTAAGCAAGAAACATCTAGAATAGTTGCTGGAAGTCCAGCATTGTCACCTGCATGGCCCAAGCGTGCTAGGTGAATGACCGGTGAAGCCCAGCCGCGGCGAACGTCTGCCAGGCCCAGGGCTTCGCGTGGGGACCGGGATCAGGGCAGCAGGCTCCCGCCGGTGACGGTGGTGCTGGGCGCCCCTCAGAGCAGAGAACCGACTGAACGTGGTCTGCTGCTGTGGGACGGGCGCCACCCTGAATTCCCAGGTGCAGTAAGGCAGGAAGAAAGCAAAGCATTTATCAGAATGAAAGGTCATTTCCAGACAAACGTCAGTGACTCGACCTAACTGGAGGGAACATGAATTTCTCAATTCTGTAAAATAGAAGTGGTGTAGCTGTTTTAAAGCACACAGAATATTTTTAATCCGTCTATGGAGTATAACCAACAGTTAGTTTTTTAAAAAATCCTCACCCAAGGATGTGTTTATTGGTTTCAGAGAGAGGAAGGGAAGAGACACATCGATTGTTTGTGTCCTGTACACACCCTGACTAGAGAGCGAACCTGCAACCTAGGTATGTGGCCCGGCCAGGAATCGAACCCACAGCCTTGTGGTGCATGGGGCGATGCTCCAACCGCCTGAGCCACCTGGCCAGGGCCAGTCATTCGTTTATAAATATGCTTAAGTCTTTAATTTTCTGAGGCTAAGTATGCTTTTTTATAGTTATTTCCACTAGTGCTATATATTAGGAGCCCTTTCTTAGTTTTCCCAGGATTTTAACAAAACACAAAATACTACATCAAACTGACTTATTAGAACTTGAATAAGTGAAATTTTACCTTTAAAAAGAAGGTAGAACTACATGCTCCATATTATTCAAGTTAAGAAGCTGTTTGGAATAATTAAGCCCACCTTGCTTCCTATCATTTTCTAATTTTAACACGTATTTTGTGCTAATTTACCTCCCTTTCTTTCAAGGCAGCAGGGCTCTAGATCTCAGTGCCCTGGCAGTTCGGTGAACTCCCTGCTGTTGGCTCCCTCACCAAACACACGGGCACAGAGGACCGCCCGCCACGCAGGCCCGCAGCCGGCCGACTGGAGAAGGCTCACTCACCGCGGCCGGTTTTCTTTGTTCCTAGGAGGCGTTGAGTTTGAATTCATCTTAATGAAATGTCCCATTTCTAAAACTTTAGGTGAAAGCCCAAAGGTAGAGCCAAAGGCATGTAAATAAACTCACGCACCTGGTACCCCTCTCTTACAGCAGCATCTTGGGCAAACGCTTAGTGCAGAGTTAGATTGTTATTTTCAGAATTACAGTTTCTGGCACGTGCCCTTTTTAAGCTGTGTTTCCGAGAGTGTAGACCACATACTGTTATACTTCGTGCAAATTAAACTTTTTATTTTTAAAGAAATATTTTCTTTTTGAGTTCTTTTGTTCTTCCCCGTCTGTCTTTACCTGACTTCTTCCCACTTGTTTTGAGGCTTTGGTTTTGCTTATGTTATCACGTCTTCATCCCACATCACCTTTGCCCTGACACGTTCCCCGGAGCAGTGGGATGGGAAGGGGCCTCGTGATGGCGTTTAGACCCAGTCCTGGGTCTCGGTGGCCGGTAGGACCATCCTCAATGGCGGTGCCTGTGAGAGAGAGCGGTCGGCCCACCTGAAGGGCTGCCCACAGACCTGCTCCGTGGTCCCTTACTGGCCGGCCCCTCCCCATTGCTCTGTGCCTGCCGGGTACCTGTTGGCCCCGGGAAGGGTTTCTGTTGGCGACTGTGGGCATCCCTAGAGGTACCCCACTTGGTCCTAAGCTCCCAGGGAAGGACGCCCCCAGCCTATCCAGGTAGGTGCTGTGCTTTGGAGTGGGAGGCTCTTGGTTCTGCAGGTACAGACATTAAAACCCTCTTGTGCCCCGTCTGCCCTCTGCTCAGCCCGGTGTGGGGTGTCCGTCATCTGCAGGCACCTGATTGTACAGCTGAATCGAAGTGGCCCGACTCTGCATGCCACTTAGGGCAGCCGTGGGGTACGTCACCAGGTGTCACGTCACGGACATCCTCAGGTACAGCCATGGGACGCGTCACTGTGTGTTACGTCACGGACATCCTCAGGTACAACTGTGGGGTGTATCACCAGGTGTTATGTCCATCTTTATTGTTCTTAGTTGATGGTGGGTCAGTTCTCAGGTTTCCCACGACGTGTTCCAGCTGCAGCTGTGTCTGTCCCCGGGGTTGGGGCTGGGCTGGGGCCCCGAATGTGCCGGCCGCGTGGGCAACCTGAAAGTCTGTTGCAAACCCGTGGTTGCGTTATAGAGAAAACAACCTTTCTGCTTTAAACATCAAACTTACTTGTTCCTACTGATTATTTTGGAACAACATTCAGTTTTTGGTTAACAGTCTATTCACTTTTTTAATGCCCTTCACCCCGCCATTGCTCATGGACTGCACGGCCGCAGGGCACTCTGTGCGCACTGTCACACATCCCCGTTCTACGTGTGTCTCATCGATGTTGTGTGGCTCTCGCGGGCCTGCCCTCCCGTCTGTTGGTCCTGGGCTGTGCCCCTGGATTCGCCGCGTGTGCTTCCCTTCAGTCTCTGCGGGACAGAGCTGATGCCTAAGGAATGTTAGTAGGTGGGTATTGTGTGTCTTTAAAAAAGTCATTACTGCAGGAGAGTCTTACATTTTTAGTGAGTCTGGTTGCTGTCCCTTCAGGAGAGAAGAAAAGAAATAGGCAAAATGACATTGTCCTTCACAGCGGCAGCTGGTCACTACAGGCAGACAACCAACAGACACAGCAATCACAGCAGAGAGACAGCGGGTGGGGGTGGTGGACGGGTGGCAGCCGAGTTTTGTACAATCACCTGCCTGATAACTTGAGTGTTCTCCTGAGCCAGACGTGGTGGACGGATTAGCTCATGGCATCCTGACAATAACACTGTTGTCACCCCTGGTTCGCAGCTGAGGGGACTGGATGTACAACACGTGAGGTTTTCGTCGCTGTCCCTAAGACACTGGAGTTGTCATCACTGTCTTTATTTCTGAGAAAACGAGATTCAGGGGTCCGAGGCCGTCCCGCCCGCCCCCGCACAGGTTAACAGTCGGTGAGCCGAACAAAAACACCAGCCCTGGTGTTCTGACGCCAGGGCCCTGTCACTGTGTGCTGCGAGGCCATGTTGTCTCGGTCCCCACGCTCTGTGGCCGCAGGAGACGGCAGTGGGGTGTACTGAACACGCCTGAGCCTTCGTGCTTGCCGAGTGGCTCCGGCTCCCCCCCCGCACCCCCATCCCCGTCTCCTAACCCTGAAGCACGGCCACCTCCCGTCCGGGCAGTAAAGGTCCAGGCCGGCTGCCAGCCGGCACCTTGGCAGCCCCTGCATCTCAGAACGAGTCTCCTTCTGGCTACACTACCCTCACTGCCAGGCTCTGCTGACCCGGACTCTGTCCAGCCGAACTCAGGCCGACACCAAAGCCAATTGTGCACCCCGGCTGTGCCTTCTGCCTCTCCCACGAGGCACGTGAGCGCCATCTGCAGGCAGCCAGGCGGCCCTGGAGGGGCGTCGCGGCCTGTGGGCCCAGAGAAACGTTGGGTCCCGCAGTCCGGCCTGCACGCTCACAGGTGAGGGGTGTGGAGGGCGGCCGTCACATCACCCATGTCTGTGCTACATCGAATGTTCTGCTCTCGCACCACCTGAAGCTTTGTTTTCTCTTCGTCTCGGCTCCGGCTGCTGTCACCAGGGGCCGCAGGCCGGGTGGCTTGTAAATGACAAGTGTCAGTCACATGGTCTGGAGCTGGACGTCCGAGACCGAAGGCCGCAGGTCTGAAGCAGACCTCGGACTGTCCCCCACCCAAACCTACTGCCCCCTCACACTGTGCTTTCCTTGTCAATGCCCCGGTCACCCTGCTACCGCCCCAGCTCTTCCTCCCTCGCCCCGCCGGCCGCAGGCTCTCGGCTCTTCTCTGCAGTCTCTCCCCACCGCCCCTTCAGGTGCCTCCGCCTTGAATCCCCGCCTCCTCCCCTCTTCACCCCAGTCCCCACACAAATGCCGACGGAGCCTCCTAATTGTGAGTGAGTCCATCATTTCCTGCTCAATAGTGGTGATGACCCTCCCGTCACTCAAGGTAACCAACTCTAGTGACCTTTGATGGACATTCAAGGACCTTCAAAACATGGCTCCAGTGTACCTCTGGGCAAATCAATTTCCAAGCCAAAGCCATCCACGTACCTGGTTTTCCCTGAATGTTACAAAGATCTCCAGGGAATGGAATTCCCAGTCAGTCTTTATATTTGTGAGGTTGTCCTTGCTCCCTCCCATGCGCCATGGCAGGCTCCTCTCTTCCTCTCGGGCTGGGACACTGTTGCTTCTGGGCACCGCACCTCCCACTGAGGCAGTCGGTGGTCTGGGGTGTGTACCTCTGAGTTTAGGGACTTCGCACGGCCCATGGGGGTGCCCACCCGCGCCTCCCCGCCTCAGCTGCTGGGCCAAGGGGAACCTGAACTGGGTGCGCAGCCAGTTAGCAGAATTTGTGCCTAAAAGAGCTGCAAAAGTAATTTGAAAAGTAATTTGCAAAATTACTTTTTAGGAAAAGTAAAAAGTAAGTTGAGAAGGAACTGAACTCAAACATTTTAGCTAAATTTAGTGAATGAAAAGTGATCAGGCATGTTACTGTGTGACCTACGGGCACAGCAGAGTCCCGAGCAGAGTGACACACGGAAGCATTGAGGTCTAGACCTGGAAAGAGGCAGGCCCCGCACCCTTCATTTGAAAGTTAGAAACACGTCTCCGTGTGCCTGCCCGCACGGCGCAACTTGCTTGGACTTGTAGTGACATCCCTCTCGGCACTGCCCGAGTTACCTCTGTCCAGCAGCCTTGGTCAGTGGTCAGGCATCGGCTGCCGTAGATCCAAGCATCATCCGGGGCATAGAATCACTGTCGCTGATTACGTGAAGACAGACGTTCAGGCAAAAGGTAAATACAAGAACAGGGATTTGGTGAACAGGGTGGGCGAAACGGTTTAGAAGTGAGAGTGTGGCCTTGAGAATGACACAGGGTTCCGAGATGCCGATGACCGGCCCAGCGAACCGCCCCTCGACCGTGGAAAAGCCAAGAGCTGCCGTTCCGGCGAGCGACAGGTCCTGGGAGGAGAACCGTGTTCTGAAGGACACCTGAACGGAAGGTAAGACTTTGGAAAGCCCGCCCCGTGCGTTTGGCAGGAGCAGAAGTCCGCGGAAACGGAGCCGGAGCAGCGTGGGTCTGAGGGAAGCAGCGGCTGGTGAGGAGGGTGGCGTGTTCTCCGTGACCCAGAAACAAGGTGTCCGAGTTCCCACCAGCAAGTCACAGTCTTCCCAAGAGACCCAGAAGCACACACGGCAAAATCGCAGTGAGTGAGCGGCTCTGTTTCTCTGCCACCCGCAGGATTGTCAATCCCAGGGGTCAAAAGTCCTCCTGTGTGGTCATGCACACCGGCCGAGGTTGCAGAGGATGCG